>CM061044.1:117507177-117954278 GCA_030762985.1 Adelphocoris suturalis
TCAATCAGTAACCAGAGAGGATTCAAAGAGCCACAAGCGTGGAGAGGTATGAAGGAGAAAGGGAAACCCTAATTCCTAATCCTCACCTTTGGTCTCTCAGCAAGTCTTGCTAGGGCTTCTCTGGCAAAGCCCTCAAGTCGCGTCAGACCGTCTTGGCTTGCCAGTATCATGTCGATGGGAAAGTCAACGAGCCCCCATCACTCTCGCACCTCAAGGAACTCCGGACAGCACACAAGTACATGCTCGGCCAACTCCTCGCCCCCGCACCTAGAAGTCAACTTTCTGGCAACTTGAGTTGGACTTGTGAGTTGGAGGAAGTAACATCTCTGTATGTAGCTCTCCAGTTTAAGAGACTTTCAAGTGGGTTGTTGGCAGAATTTCTCCACCAACTTTGGTAGAGGTCTTCTCTACAGTGAATCAGATAAGTTTTTGCCATTTTTACATTGTTTTTGTGTTTTGCTTTTGTTCAAAAGGCATAACTCTGTGGAGGGTTAACCACTCGTTGGATTGGTCTGTACTTTTGATAGTTCATAGCTAAATTGGTACTTGAGAGATCTGGGAAGTCTCAGTGATTCAATTTCAACGGGCTTAGTATTTAAGCCTGTAAACTTGGTAGAGGGGGAAGGTATTCCAGGTCAGACACCTCCATTGTACCAACCTTGGCTAGTGTTAGTGTTTGTTGCTCAGTTGTTTACTTAAAAAGTAAACAATTTGCAGCCTTTTGCCTCTTTCTTCTCCTCTTAATTCATTTCTGGACTTGTAATTTTTTCTCACTCTGAAAAATATTACTAAGTCCAGAAATTTTACTAAGTTTTTTCATTTGAAAGACTTGGTACAGCTTATACGAGCACGGACAAGACATGGCCGAATCAACCGAAGCCTCGCCCTACTCGAGTTCGCTGACTCAGAAAATTTCGGTTTTTGCGAATACTTCACTGAAAATGCCGAACACAAACTCTCCATTTGTGTCGACTCTCGATTTGTCCATTTTAAAAGGATGAGCGGCGTGAATCCGGCCTTTTGAACAGTTACCAGGACCTACCCGCACTTTCAAGTGTTGTGAAAAGTGATACTTACAAACAGCTATTGAAATTCATAAAAAACGCTGGAATAATTCTTTAATGACACTGAAAAACAACACGTAATATTCTATTCTTATTCCAATGCACTGGTTATATGCTTTTACGTACCATAAAAAGCACAACCAAAAGGAAAAAAACAAGATGATTGTGAATCTGATGTGTTGAATAACCTGATAACAGTAATAATTTTGGCGTTGGAATTCATAACCAATCACCTTGAGACGGTTCTTCAGTTGCCCTCAAATTATGAGCCGAATCGGGTCATTGGATGTTGAAAACGCTGCAAATTATTTCACAAAGGTTTATTATTTTTTCAATTGGGTATGATCGTAGTTTTAGTTGGCTAGCGTACGTCATAAGGCCCGTCCAGACTCCTCGGCGTGTCCTATTTCGAGTTGCCACAACCTATACTTCTATAATTATATACGCAGGTTTATATTTCTCGATTTGAGCTCCTATCTATTCAAATAGTTATTGCCTTAATAATATCATTATCTAAGTACGTACGAAAAGACGAGAGGATATGTTATTAAATATGCGTAGGAAAAGCATTGGTATTAACACTCAAATATGACCTTGAAAAAAAAACATATATTCATGCCTCGAAGGAACGCCGGCGCCGTACCCACCACAAGGTGCCGCGGCGCCGGCGCCTCCTCTCACTCCACCGCCCACCGTGACCCCCTGCCAAGCGTGCCAGGCGTGCGCGCGTAGAAAAAGACACTTTTTTGCCCGTTTTTGGCCCATAGCATCTATGCGAGTAAAGCGATCGGGATGGTTAAACGTTAGGACCAACTAGACCCCAAATGGAGTCTATGTGCGAAAGAACGGGTTTTTTAAGTCAATTCTTAGGCCTTTTATGGCCCGGACGGCGGACGGCGAACGGCGGACGGCGAACGGACATTTCAAATTTGGATACTACGTACTTACCTTGAAACGTAAAGTGACAAAGTTTGAGGGGGGGTTATAAAAATTTTTTGCTACACGATCACATAGGCTTATTATTGGAAATAATAAACCAAAATAGCTCGAACATGAAATTATTTTTCGCTCATGCGTGCACACTCCGAATGTTCCAATGAAGATGCAACTCATATGGAACCTCCTAAAAACTACAGCGAATAATTCCTGACATTGTCATTACATTTTTTTCCGAACCTTATCAGCTTCGTTCAGTGTGCGTTCTGCCAGTTCCGAACGGTTCTGACAGTCCCCGATTTTTTTCGGAACTGTCAGAACTCGAACGCAAGGACTTCGTTAATACATTCGCATTTCAGAACTTTTCGGAGCTCGTGGAGTAAACAATACGCTCTCTTCGGCTTTGGTTGCCTGTGTTTCCTGTAATTTTCCCTGTAAAATTTCGCTTTGTTACCTACCTATGTTGTTCGATGTTCTTCATTTCAATTTCTTCATCGAAATGTCAACTAGTAGCTCGTCAAGTTCGGAAAGCGATATTTTCGACGATGGTGGTGAAGTTTCATGGTTTGTTGACGATGAGGACGAGATTGTAGTAGTAGTTAAATCTCATCTACATCCACGAAACTCGAATTTTTTCGACGAAATTGTGTCAAGATTCGACGACCAAGAGTTTGTTTACCATTTTAGAATAAGCCGTGGGCTCGCAGAGGAGTTAGCCCACCGTTTTCAGGACAGCACCCTCCACCATTACCGTTCTGAACTCGTTCGCAGTGCAGAACGCGGTTCCACAAGTTCCGGAAAACGCCCCCAGTTCCAATTTTCGTCCCAGTGAGTTCGAGAACTGTCAGAACGTGCACTGAGAACGAAGCTATCATTTACGTACATTTCGGAGGAATCGGTCGTCACCAGCAAGTCGAGTACCGGGGGTGACTGCTTTCGACGCAAAGACATCATCATCAGGTCGCCGAAACAGCACACCTTCGACTTAAATATATATAAAGTTATTGTTTATTACTGATGATGCCCTAACCGTCGAAATCAATTTAACATTGTAACTTTATTTTTCGTGGAAATAGACAGCGTTTTTTCACGAACTTCCGTTGTGAATTAAATATATTATTATATCGCCATATGGGCTGAGTCAATGATGGAACTTCCGCGGCACTATTGAATAAATATCATATCAACCTAATCATCAACACTTCACTCCAAAATTTTCCACCTCAAAGCTTCCGTAACTTTGCGCTTCTCGCGTGTGTGATCGTTTATCTCATTTCCAAATAGTAATTAAAGCTAAGTCTTCATAATAAAACTAGGTACCTACCTATTGAATTAGGTACTAACGTATGCAAACAACCCGACTATTGATCCTTCAAGTTGCAATTTTACTAATTTACACTCAAAGAATAAAAAATTCCTTCAATTGTTAATTTTTTTTTTCTTTCAGTTTTATCAGTTCTGACAGTCGTTCAGTTTGATAACAACGTTTGTATGTCCGCTTCTGGTGAGAATGGGACCTGCACGACGGCAGCGGAATGTTCAGCGCGTGGCGGCCTTGCGAGTGGCAACTGCGCAAAAGACTTTGGAGTCTGCTGCCTTTGTAAGTCTCCCATTGCTTTAACAATTAGTTCATATAATATGAATAATTAAGTTTAATTCAGAAATTTACCCCCTTTATACTATAATGTTATCTAAAAAGAAACGAAAATGTATTGATCTCAACAACAAAGGACCCCGCACTTTGCTTATGGACTTTGTGTATTATAGAATTATTATGAAACTAAGCCCACGGGTTAGCTTCCAATGCCCCAATCAAAAGTCTCGAATTGAAAATTGTCCCCCCAAAGTAACCCCCCCCCCCCCCTAACCTTTTCACCACAGTTTTAGAGATATCGAAGTGAAACTTGGAAGGAGTTTTTGGGGTTTGGGTAGGTGGGGGTTCGGTTAGGTACTTGGAAAATGTTGCATTCAATTATTTTCCGAGTTACATCTCAACATCTCATTTGAAAGATGTTTTTGGCGCTGAACAAGATTGTTGAAGCTACAATTGCGATGTCTTATTCCGTTCAAAAATAGGCATAATTTGAGGAGAAAACCGCGCTTCTTCTTGATTCATCAGCTTCATTCTGAAAACGGAATGAGGTTCATTGTTCCATCTTGTTCAGCTCTAAATAAATTTTAAAACGATATGTCACTTGGCAAACAATTCCCAAGTGCCTACCCTCCGCCCCCGCCAGTAGTCCAAAACTTTTTGGATTTTTTTTCTGATTTGTGTCTGCTTAAAACTTAGTATTAGGCTCACCAAAAACGCCCTCCAAGTTTCACTTCGATATCTCAAAAATTGTGGAAAAACGGGGAGGGGGGGGACTACTTTTGTATACAATTTCCAGCGCTTAAATTGGGTATAACTCAAAATCAATTCTTTTTTTGAGCCCTTGGCGACTTTTGATTCGGGCATTGGAAGTTAACTGGTGAGCATAAATTCATAAGAATTCTTCTATGAAACCCAAAATTCCATAAGAAAAGTGCGGGGTCCTTTAATGTAGAACGCCTATATTAATTTTACAATCAACACGCATTCGCCTTCATTTTTCACTTGGTTAATGAAACATAATTGTAAGCCATCTTAGTTACAGCCAAGTTTTGTTGTTATACCTCGAGAATTGTATATAGTTCATCAATAACTTTGTGTGTACCACAGCTGCTTTCATTTTCGGAACGGTATAGACAAGGTGAGATCACAGCATAAAGTGAGAACTTTCCGATGTTTGTTGAACATGAATAGTGTCATGGACATTTCATGGGCATGAAAACTGATGGAGTTACATTTCCCAAGGAACAGCTCCGTTGTAAGCAGCAATTGCTAGAAAATCTTCCGTTACGGGAGTACTGGTATGAAGGTGGAAGTTATGCGGCTTCTTCCTTTATATGTTTATTCACACAAATAGTTTCGCCTATCAAGAGGCCTCATCCGGTTAAATAGGGGAGGACATGGTCCATACAACGCTGTATTTTGTCAAGTTTTTCAGAAGATTTAATTCAGTCAGCTATGATGTACGTCTAAATGGGCCTGAGAAGGTTCAATCTTGGGGAAGCCGCATAACTTCCACCCTCACACCAGTACTCCCGTGAGAAATAATGGCTACCAGCACGAATACCTATATCTTCTGTTACACTTCAAGTAAAATCACTCACATTGGTCCCCCGAATTGTCAACTGACCCCCCGAGGTAAATACATCACCATGACAATATTGAATCTCTTTTGTGCAGTTATGGCTACCTGCGGAATGACCACCAGTCAAAACTGCACCTACTTCGTGAACCCGAATTACCCCCAAACGTACGACGGGACGGGATCGTGCCAGCTCACTATTCAGAAGGCCCATCCAGATGTTTGTCAGTACAGGTATGATTTACTCCCATGAGTGTACTATTTGTAAGTAGTTTAAAAGAATGAAAAATCTCCTTTTACAACTGATACTATAGGAACTAAAACGAGTGAATGTACTAATTTTTCAACCAAAAAATGTATACCTACTTAGACAATATTTTAGGTGAGGTTGATAGATTGAAACTCTGACGTGGTTGACCCATTCGATTCAGCATCCCAAATTCCCGAATTATTTTGAGATTCGCCTTCCGATATCGTCGAAGATTGTTGACGATATCGTCGTTGCATCGAATTGTAAAGCTCTGAAAGTCGTCTTAATCGATTCAAGACACCAAAACTATCAAAATCCATACCAAACACATACGGGATGGTCCACGGGAACCTGACGGTTTTTAAATGAGTAGTACACTGTGGGGACTTGTGCTCGAATCTTTTCCTTCAGCTCGCCTTACGTTCTCGGTTTGTTTTCGTAGACACGAGATTTGAGGAAACCCCCACAGAAAAAAGTCACAGGTTGTCAAATCAGGTGACCTCGGAGGCCAGGGCATGTCTCTAAACCGTGAGATCAAGGGCTCTGGGAACATTTGGCGCAATTTGTCCATCGTTACTTTAGCTGTGTGAGGGTTTGCCCCATCTTGCTGGAACCAAATGCTTTCATCAGGAAGTCGCGGTCTGCGTAACTCAGGTCTCAGAAAGATGTTTATCATCTCAACATAACGGGCTGCAGTCACAGTCACTGTGTTGCCATTTTCCTCAAAAAAATATGGACCGATCACACATTTGGACGATACTGCACACCAAACCGTCACTTTCGGACTGTGTAAGGACCGTTCATGAAGTTGCTGAAGGTTTTCAATGGCATAATAACGACAATTTTGCCGATTGACAAAGCCGTTCAAATGGAAATGAGCTTCATCACTCATAAACAGTATAGCATCTTCGTTAACTTCAAGCATTGAGAGCATAGACAAACAAAAATCATTGCGTTGTGGAAAGTCAGTTGGTTTCAGCTGCTGGACAATTGCCATTTTGTATGGGTGGAATCTGAGGTCATGTTTGACAATACGGCGATCTGTAAAACGACTTACTCTTAATGCTTGAGCTTGTTTTCGCACTGAGCGGCCTGGACTTGTTAGCAACGCCTTCCTCACACTTTCAGGGGCCCGTGCCGTGCGAGTCCTGGTGGCTTCTTTTTCATCACATTTCCAGTTGTTCGAAGGTCATTGACCCACTTCAGAATCTCGTTACGGCTTGGGACAGCTCCATGATGGCCAATATTAAATTCGTCGCCACCACTGATTCACCATTTTTGATAAAAGCTTCGAACGCGAACATGCGATGCCTCACACTCCACTCAGTCATGTTGTACACTAAATGGCACATCCCCACGGTTCGAATCGGACCCTTCCGATGACCGCACTTCACCTACCTGCCGAGTAATACCCATTCGAAAAACGTCAGGTTCCCGTGGACCACCCTGTATTTCTAAGAAGTATGTTCGACGTTGTAGAATCGAGACTAAGAACTAAACAGCATATTCCGGGTGTCAAAAGGACTTCAATAAGTAAGTTTCAAGTCGTTATTCCGAAATTTCGGCCTTTAGCGCAGAACACAAACAGACACATACTTAGCGAGAGTAGGTATAGGCTGCATGAGAAAAACATTTTAATTTTCATCAATTTAATATTTGAACTCAATACCTTTTATACCTACATATGATTTCTCGCGTTGTGTCAATAATTTGACTGTTCTCATTCACAGGCTTGATTTCGATGAATTCAAACTCACCGGGCCAGAAACGGTGAATAACGTGTGTAACAACGACCAGTTTATCGTCTCAGGTGGTAGTCCAATCCCAGGTATATGTGGATCAAACAAAGGAAACCATAGTAAGTTGGCTCTCTTCCTACAATCTCTTGAATAATTTTAGCACATTCTACAATTTAAGCATGACTACCTAGGGCCTCACCAATTTTGGAGGCAGGACGTTGCTTCAATTAAAAAAAATCATAAAACTGACTGTCTACCGTCATTCCTAAAAAGAAAAACACCTGCACTGCTTCATTTAATTATGGAGCCATAAGGTGAAAACTCTCCTTAGCTACATCAATTTGAATAATTTTGACATTATTCATACACCCGTTACTTGAATATCCTCACTGCTCACACATACGAACACGATAGGTACTTATTGGCACTTTCTCTTTTCTTGATTGACTATTATTAAAATCAAAATTCTAAAAAAATTAACAGCCAGGCAAGGTTATGTCCTGTTATTACTTCCGTCGTATTATGGCTCAGCAGGTTATTCTGCACGTAATGTTGTGTACATCACTTTAACCAGGCTATGTTTGGAGATGAAATTGAAAATTGTTCAGATATTTAGTAGGATATGGTAAACGAAAAATACTGTCTACCGTTCACCTTTTCTCCAAAATACTGTTTTTCGAATTTCCGACGGGTACTTTTTTTCTGACTTATTCAAGGGAACAACAAACTGATGAAACGGTAGGTCGAGGGAGCGAGCACCAATATATTCGTGCATAGCACACCAAAGCAGTCTTGAGTAGCCCGTATTCTCAGGAATAGCATGGCATGTAAGACACTTCCACCCCGAATATATGCGGTCGTAGTCCAGTCATGCAGCATGACCCCATGAGCGAATTTTTGAAGAAATCTTCGACATTCCAGATCTTTGACATGAGATTTATGTACGTACGTGCTAGTACGTACATAAATAGAACTTCTTCATAATTTCATGGCTGATATTTTCTAAGCCACAGTCAGTATTAAAGCTACATCAAGTCCTAAAACAGTTGAGCGTAAAACATTAAAGAGAGCGACCGAGAGAATCGGAGGACGGAATATTTCACAGAGTAAACTCATCAGTTGTGATTACTTTTTTCTTTTTTTTTTAACAAGCACCTACTACCTACGTTTTAAACAATATGGTTCTAGGACTGGTTATACAGAGATTCTTCCATAAGAGTAGTTCAATCTGAATTTAGACAATGTTTCATGCAAATACTAGTATTACCAATTTTTACAACTAGCGAACGGCATTATTTCGATTTTTGACTGATTTTTCAACTTTGAAATTGTTGAAAACTTGATACATATTCTTATTGGAAATTTTACCCTGATTCCGAATATAGCGCATGTTAGTATGCGGAAAAAATTATTTTGCACAATAAATCGCAAAAACAGGCTATTTTGAAAATTTTGACTACATTTTTGAAAATTTCAACCCGAAGACGTAATCCGATCATGCTGGCCAACGAACTTGAACTTTCGTTTTATGTCCAAAACATTTTAAAATTTGTTTGAAGTTTCTAGCACTATTCTACGGACAGTTATCGTCTGAAGTGACACATACATATATACATACATACATACATCCATACATAAAAAAATGCGTTAAACTTCAGAATATGAGTCAGAATAGCCTGAAGCGGATTTCTGCATAAAAGGTTTTCAAAAATTCACATTCTACAAATTTTGTGGCGAGAGCAATAGCTTAATTTTCTTCAAAAATTCGCTAAAAGGTTAATGGGAAACGGTCTGTGCAAAAACTTTCTCGATATGAACTTTGGAAAGCATTTGACCCTGAAAAGTTTGAGGTTTGGCAGACCTGAATTAGACCAATATTAAGGCCCCTAGGTGGTTTTAAAGGGTCAAAAGTCTTGACGGGGGAGGTCCCTCCTAAAATTTGTCAGATTTTACCTAATTCTCTTATTTCGGGAGATAATTCATAGTTTTTGAGTCGCATCGTTTTGATTTTGTATGCTCTACATCTTTGCTACGTATAAAAATTCCTGTAGGATGTACGGTTTAGGAATTATCAGAAAAAAACTTTAAAAAGTTCCAGTCATGCAGCATGATCGTATGAGCGAATTTTCATAAACTATCTATCGTACTATACTATGTTAAATTGCATTGAAATTGGAGCAATTTTAGTTGACAGAAATAGTTAAAACCCAATTTTATGGCTTTAATGTGCTCAAAAATTGTTGTCCAACGAACCATCCTTTCTTTTGAAATGGTTGATTTTTTGGCGAAAGAACGAAGTTTTTATCTCAATTCTATCGAGAGTTCTCGTCTGGAATGACACACACACACACACACACATATATATATATATATATATATATATATATATATATATATATATATATATATATATATAAGCGCTAAAATCCAGGAATCATTTCAGAATGCCTCAAAACCAGAAGAAAATTTTTGAAAATTTTTATTTTAACATTTTTGGAGCCATTGCATAGCTTTATTTTCTAAGAAAATTCGCTAATGGTCAAATTAAGCCATCTTTATGAGTCCGCCATTTTGTATTCCACCAATTTCGAGATGGCAGACAAAGATTTGCTCATTAAAAATGGACTACATTTTCAAAATCTAATCTCAAACCTTCCCCTGAAATTACTACCTACCTATTTTCAGCCTTGGCTACTGGACTAATTGATTCGTAGCAAGGACTCTATTTTTTAACTTTTTACACATGCTCGGAGCATCGTTTGCTGGTGTCGCCACAAGGTCATTGATATCCTGAATGACAACGTTTTACAATTAGCGTGAGATAGGTAATTTAGCCACCAATTAGGTAGGTAATTAATAATATTGATCTTACGTATTTTGCTTGTATACATAACTATTCGATTGTGACAGCTTTTATAATTTCTCGACCTAACGATAGCTAATATCTATGACATGTACCGACTAACCAATGTTCACACTTTAGAACAATTTTTAGATTTCATTAACAGCGAACGAACGACTTCAACTCCCAGGACCCACTTCTGTAAACTCGGCGCGTGAAACTGGGCGCCTTCTTCAATGGAGATCGACGAAAATCGCATTGAGATTACAGACCAACCAACATGTTCGATAAGTTACAAGACACAACACAAAATTTGCTGGTTTTCTTATTATTTACATTTCTGATAGGTAACTGTATTGTACGGCTCCCTGTGCCAGTTGTAGTTTTTCTTTCAACGGTTCGACAAGTAGACATACTTAAATCTATTGGCTATTGCATACAAGAAAATAACGGAAATGAGATTTCAAACATATTGTTTGTACTCGTTGAATTCAATTGTGAGGCATCATTACTGATCACGTCATCACCTGTATCATAGCTATTATTTTAACTGTTTTATAATGAAGTATGCTAACAATTTTTTGGGCTTCGTTTGTTTTTCCTAAAGTGTACGTAGATGCGGGCGTTGGCTCGACCAATCCGGTGACGCTGACTGTGGTCACCAGCGGTCCTTCCATGGCGAGGAATTGGAAGATCAAAGTTTGTCAGATCCCTTGCAGCTCCAATTACAGAGGTAAACAAAACCACATATTTAATATTATACAGCTGTACAAAAAAATGTTTCATCACTCCTAACGTGCAGTCTATTCTGGCATTTGGAGTTATGTGGGTTTCCATAAACTCGGGTACCAACCTGCGAGCTGGTAATGCGAGCTAGGACGCATGCCTCGACCCGTAGGTCAAAACGGGTACCTACTTGGCAATTGTCAAGGACATTGACTGTATGCACAGTCTCCTCTCAGGAGGATCTTCCCAGCTTGCCTGGGGGGAGACCATAAGGCATGATTGCCCAAGGACTCCTAAACACGAATTCCATTTTGGAAGGAGATATTGGATTCTTCTGTACAAAAATATTAAATTTATTAGAACAGTTTGTAACTATATATAGCCGATTTGATTGAACCTTTAACCAAATGAATCAAACCTTTTGCCAAAATAATTAAACATTTTCCCAATACAACTGAACTTTTTTCCAAAATAATTACAACTCTTGCGGGAAAATGCTTTTGTACGATGTAAAGGTACGAATTGCGAAATAGTTTAATCTTGAATTAGGAACAACAGAAAACTTAGAAGAACACTACAGAAGACTTAGGCGTGGTGAACAATATACCAATATATCAAATCTCCCCCCCCCCTGAAATTTGTAGGTTTACATTTCAAGGTATTTAGATTCCAAAAATAAAAATTAAAAAAATCCGTCCGTCCGCCATCCGAAACTACAAGACCGAACTTAGTGAAATTTGGTTCTAGAATAATTATCGGGCGGGTGCCAGTAACATCGGCATTAATTTCGCTCAGCCCTGAAGGGTCGAATTTAAGGACTGAAGTATTGAAATATCAAAATCTTTACTAAAATAATCTAATCTTTAATACTTTTGGAATAAAATAATTTTTTTTTTTTTTTTTCGTTATTGATAGATATTATCCCGAGGAATCGAATGAAACCACCCGGATCACTTTACATTAAACCATTCGATCTCCATAAGGCTAAATGCTAGGACTTGAGCAGAACTTAGACATCCACCATTTTGCTAGAGGTTTAATTGTTTTGGGAAAATGTTTAATCATTTTCGGAAAAAGTGGAATTATTTCCGCAAAAGGTTTGATTCATTTGGTAAAAGGTTTAATTGAACAGGCGAATCCTATTTAGGTGTACAACTAAGTCCGCTTACTTGCTTTCTCTAATTTTTATGTAGGAGACGAGAAAAGATATTCCAAAGCCACACTTCGTATTTTATCCTTAGAATACAAAAATAACGAAATTGCGCATTGAGCACATGCGCAGTGTGTAATAACTTGTCTTTTGTTTCAAATGGGAGCACCCTATAAATAATGTGCAGATAGATGCAAAAAAAAAAAAATTTTTTTTGTTTATTTTGCGCTATATCTTCACTAGGTACGTACCTACCGAATAGCAGTTGCTTTCGCCAATGATCCCTCATTCAGAAATATGTGTTCGTATACCTACTACAATATTTCAAGATGCAAACACACAACAGTAGGTATATATACCTACTAGGATGTTTCTTCTGAGGGCTTGGATTTCGAAAAGACAAGCATGGCTGCATCTTCTCGTCCTCTTATCGCACTCTGATCTCACATTCACTAACTTTTGTAAGAAACAAACTTGTTTTTAGGCAGTTAGGCGTTCATATTTGGTTAATTTTGCCTTTCCAGCCGAAGAGGGATGCCTGCAGTACTTCACGGGTGTTTCGGGTCAAATAAAAACCTACAATTATGATCCAACCTCTGGGCTACAGCTTTCGAATCAGGATTACAGCGCATGCGTGAGGATGGAGAGGAATTTTTGTGGAATTCAGTACACACCGTGCATGGACCCAGGTAAAATGATAAGTTGAGAAAAAACTATCTTCAGCAAGTAAATTGATGTAGGCACCTACCTACCTAGTAACGTATTCGCTCCTAACGCTTATAAAACTCACCCATACCTCTAACCACACTATATCAACCAACTTAGTATGAAATTCAAGTTGACCGATGTCAAATATTTACAGAACTAATGAAAATTTGTTAAACATGCAAAAATTATATCAAGAATTACCAGTTACCGACAATTAATCTTAAAGAATAAATCTTAACTCCCAAAATGTAAGAAATCAAGAAAAACATGGTGTCATCGGCTACTAGGAAGTTTCTGGATGAAACCCACCACACAGTTGAAGTTCTTAGATTATAAGAAATTCACGTATGCGCATGGGCTCACGCCATTATTGATTCAATGACTATAAAATGTATAGGGGACTATCTAGGAGCTAACCCGCATAATAACTGATAATTTCATCAAAATCTGACTAAAGCTTAGTAGAGTTATGGGCATGGTAAGGAAATGGTACAAACACACAGACAGACACGAAACCAAAATTGATCAGGAAGCTTTGAAACGTAAAAGGCAATTGGACATTTTGATTTTGGAGGAAACAAAAATTTTCGACTTCTTGCAAGAATGCAAAGATTTCCTACCTTCGGTAGTGAGGAAGCAAAAAACAGATTTTACTTGGAAAAAAAATAGGTAGGTTCCTGCTGTCATTCAACATGCTTATTTCATAACGAATTTTCACAGCAAATAACCGGTCGAAAGCTTTCACTATGACCGGGAATACGCAAGGAACGAACGTGGCGACGTCGGCGATCGGTAGCTCCGGCCCCAACGCTTGCAACACAGACTGGGTCATCATCCCCTGTTCCCAAAACGTAGGACGTCTTCCAACAGCGACGCCCACTTGCGTCGACCGCATCTGCGGCGGCACATTCAACAGTGAAGTTTCCACGACTGACACCACAATATACAGTAAGTATACAATAAATAATAAATAGACGCAGTGGCGTAGTTTGAGGAGGGGCAGGTTGGGGAGAGCCCCTCCTTGAATTACAGAGGACGTAGAAGTTCATGGTATGCGGTGTGGCAGTTCCCGCGAGATCCAAGGGAATGCGCTACGTTGCTCCGTTGTTTCCCAACGGGCGTCGGGCGCTTCTTCCCGTGTTTTCAAAAGCCCGCGTTTGGCGATGGATGGGTGATCCAAGAACTGGAAAACCAATTTTCTCTCAACGTAGCATATATGCTATTAGTACGAGTTGTATCTCTTATGGTACTGTCACACCCCTCTCTATCTATGAGTGTGGATTTAGGCCCCCATTGCACCTCTGGGGCGTCCTAAATTTATTACATGGTAGTAGAGTGTGGTTAGGATTATGGACGGCTGACGCCTAGTAATCCAATCCACTATTTTTGGGGCGTGAATGTTTCAGAAGAAACATGGCCCGGGTTTCCAGAAGGAATACCCATTACACTCCCTTGGATACCTACATAAATACTTTCATTGGTTCTTGATTATTAATTTCTCAATTTTCCCCCTCATATTATTAATATTTAACATGATTAATTTTCAAGGGCATTGTTCCCAAACCCAGGGCATCGTTCCCTATTTCATAAGTCCCCATAGTGGGCACCTTCCACTGTAAGTCTCCAAAGTTGAGCAAGTTAATTCCCCAGGGCATAGTTCCCATTTTCGTAAGTCCCCAAAGTGGGCAGCTCCCTACTGTAAGTAGCAAGTTATAGCAAGCAGCAGTTGTAGCTGTTGGTTGAGCAAGTTATATTATTCCCGATTGTTCCAATCTTTGATTGGGGGTTAACTACCTAATGAATACTTCACATGAAGATTCATTGACAATCCATCCTGTTTCAATTTCACCTTTTTATCCTCAATCACCAATGCAGCTATTTATTAGTGAGCATCAGTTCTCAACCAGTAAACTATTCCACCTAGTTTACATACTTGCTCTTCAATCAAGTATGTTTTTTAAGGGGGGGGGGGGGAGTGTGGCAGTTCCCGCGAGATTCAAGGGAATGCACTACCGCCGTTCCGTTGTTTCCCAACGGGCGTCGGGCGCTTCTTCCCATGTTTTCGAAAGGCCGCGTTTGGCGATGGATGGGTGATCCAAGAACTGGAAAACCAATCTTCTCCGAACGTAGCATATATGCTATTAGTACGAGTTGTATCTCTTATGGTACTGTCACACCCCTCTCTATCTATGAGTGTGGATTTAGGCCCCCATTGCACCTTTGGGGCGTCCTAAATTCATTACAGCGGATACAATCAAAACAAATAATTTTACGCTTCTAACTTCTGTACGCTGACACAACCATCAATAGTTTATTAGAGAGTTCCTAGTAGATCCGTAAAACACAATACATCGTGTGGTATTGACAATCCGATGCCGTAATTCTGATGCAATAGAGAGTTCCTAAAGATCAGTCGGTCACAAGGCGTGCGGTAACGAGAAACTTTACCGCACCTTAAAGTTACGTCAAGTCCTTAACGGATGTAGTTGTAACACTAAATCCATGGAAGGAGGTTATTTTAGACGATTACGTTTTTTCCGGATTGGGATCCGTTAAAGTATCTGTACGGAAGGATGCGACACCGTAACTCATTGCGTCAGAGTTACGGATTGTCGATACCGCATGACGTATTGTGTCTTACGGATCTACTAGGAACTCTCTAATGAGATACGGTGACGCATCCTTCCGTACAGATACGTTAACGGATCCCAAACCAGAAAAAACGTAATTGCCTAAAATAACCTCCTTCCATGGACTCAAATAACCTCCTAGGGACAATATCCTCCCTCCTTCCATGGATTTAGCGTTACAACTAGATCGGTTAAAGACTTGACGTGACTTTAAGGTACGGTAATGTTTCTCGTTCCTGTATTGAGACAAACGGTTCTACTAGGAACTTTCTATTAAAACCATGGCAGACAAGAATAACACTTAGCACTGATAAATTGAATTGTCGATACCTCCACTATCGATTCCCCAGAATTTGGTGTTAAAACCTTATTTTCACATAATTTCAATTTTCCGGGAAACTGGGCCTGTTCACCCCATTTCACAGTAGGTAGGTAGGTTCCTACCTACTTTATATACTTACCTACTTCCCTCCATACAATTTCGGGGCTTTCCAGATCTGATCGGTGTGTTGCCTTTCATTATCAATGGTAGGGGGGGCTTTGAGTGAATGAGTCTTGAGATAAGCGGTAGCTCATTGTAGTTTTATTGAAATCCATCACATCCAAATACTTTCGCCTTAGCAGGCCTCTTCAGGGATCTAAAAATATATAGACAAGAATATCTTGCTCTTAGTCTAGCTTCCTATTACTTTGTATTACAGATATTTGACTAGGGTTGTGGCTTATATGGTAGGTACTTACAGTTATGGTGTTTAGATTTGTGTTTATCTGGGAATTTAAGTTATTGTTGTGCCATGTAAGGTCGAGTCTGTAATTAATAATATCATACTATTAAAGTTCTGGAATATTAGAAGAGATGCAATAAGTCCGGGCTATAATGGTCACGTAAAGTTAGTTAACTCACCAGTGTTAGTCGATTTGATGGGGTGAAATTATTGCCTGGTTCCAAGCTTCTCAAGACTCATTCCCTCAAAGCCCCCCTACCTTTCCAGATTTTTGAAACTGCCTGATAACATTCCAGATTCTCATTATTAGTATGTACGTATAAATACCTACCTGCTAGTCAATAATAACGTATGTTTCAGGTACGGTGAAACCCTTCAGAATAGTTGTTCATACGGATAACGTGGAAGCACCCACCGACGTGGGGAACAAAGGATTTTGCCTGAATTACGTTCAGCAACCGTGCACCAATAAGCTGCAGTAGAAATCCCCCCAACAAATCGTGTTAACTATTTGTAGATAGGTACCTATATTACCTATTTTACATATTAGATTATTGACCTGTTACCATTGAACAGGTCAATCGACTGATGTAAATAATTTGTTATCGTTATGTTTCAAATTAGGTGTTATTCATGTTCCTAAACATTTTCTCACTCTCTTTTCAAATTCATGTTCCTAAATGTTGTAGGCTTATTAATTATGTAGAAAGCTTATATTTTCGTTGGACAAATGAAAATTGTTAAATCACATTTCTCAATCAAAGTCTTACCTTTTATAATATTCCATAAGTACCTACTGTTCATCAGCTTTACTGAGCATAGGTACTCGTACCTTTTTTTCTTCCGTGAAGAAAATTTTCGAGTTCATTAGCTTTATGCTTTGCATCTACTACTTTCTATTTTGTATCAATCAAGCCAAAAATAACAGCATTTGAACAATAAAAGTTTTGATTGTTGAAAGAGTTGTCAATTCAATCCCAAATTAACCCCACTCTGATTTACTTGATTAGAAGAAGAAGAAGATTTATTTGGCAAACAAAATGTATACAAGGTCTCTCAACTTAAGTAGGCAAGACTTCAGGGATCAATTCTACAAGTAATTTGCAACAAAAAGTGCCTTGTAAACTTTTTTTTAGAGGCTTCGTTTCCGAGTTATTTCTTTTTTTTAGGATTTTTTTCGTGTTTTCAACCTTACATCACAAAAACAGCTCTAACTCCCCAATTTGTCAAGTTTTCTCAAATCTAAGGATACCGTTGGAAAGAGCGTTAAATTTCCTATCATTCTGATGTAAATTTCAATTTTTTTAATTAGTTCTAGTTAGTGAAAAAAATGGCCAATGAAAAAACACATACATGACATTTGAAAAAAATGTAAAAATTGTCGATTTTTCTTCGTTTTTCTGCTCCTCAGTTTGGAAGTTTTTCAACAAGCGCTTTCAAGGAAAAACTTCCTCAACCCGTCAGCTTTCCAACGGTTTACCAAAAAAAAATGTTTTATGGGGAAGTTTTGGGAGAAAATAGCGTTTGAATGACAAAAAACGTGATTATGTCGGTCAAAATCAACGTTTCATTTTTTTTTTTTTTTTAATATTTCATGATACACAGCTGTATTCGATGATAATAGACCCAAAAAAAATAGTGTCTACTTGACACCTGCCTCATCTACCTGAGAAAAATTAGATAATCATCAGAGGGGCAGGCAGAAAATACGATAATACGATCGGCTACCTCAGTCAATTGTGCTTCAAAATTATTCCTCGGATACTATCTTTCATTTGAGTGGGTACCTAATAATACGGATTGGATTACCAATGAAAATGCTGTTGTGTATCAGAGATCGCTCGTGTTATAAAAAATTATTAATTACTTCTTAAAAAAGAAAAAATAAATCAATACATGAATCAAAGCAGGTTTTCAAAGTGTCGCACTTTGAGAACCTGCTTTGATTTATGTATCGATTTATTTTATTTTTTTAAGAAGTAATTAATAATTTTTTATAACACGAGCGATCTCTGATACACAACAGCATTTTCATTGGTAATCCAATCCGTATTATTAGGTACCCACTCAAATGAAAGATAAGTATCCGAGGAATAATTTTGAAGCACAATTGACTGAGGTAGCCGGTCGTATTATGATTGAGGCAGGTGGAAGATGAGTTAGGTAGAGCCACTATTATTTTTTTGGTTTATTATCGTCGAATACAGCTGTGTATAATAAAATAAAAATAAAATAGTTAAATTAAAAAAAAAAAAAAAAAAAATGAAACGTCGATTTTGACCGACAAAATCACGTTTTTTGTCATTCAAACGCTATTTTCTCCCAAAACTTTCCTATAAAAAAATTTTTTTTTTTTTAGTAAACTGTTGGAAAGCTGACAGATTAAGAAAGTTTTTCCCAAAGAGTGCTTGCTGAAAAACCTCCACACTGAGGAGCAGAAAAACGAAGAAAAATCGACAATTTTTACATTTTTTCAAATGTTAAACATTGGTCATTTTTTTCACTAACTAGAACTAATCAAAAAAATTGAAATTTACATCAGAATGATAGGAAATTTATCGCTCTTTCCAACGGTATCCTTAGATTTGAGAAAACTTGACAAATTGGGGAGTAAGAGCTGTTTTTGTGATGTAAGTTTGAAAAACACGAAAAAAATCTTAAAAAAGAAATAACTCGGAAACGAAGCCTCTAAAAGAAAAAGTTTACAAGGCACTTTTTGTTGCAAATTACTTGTAGAATCGATCCCTGAAGTCTTGCCTACTTAAGTTGAGACACCCTGTATATGTTACCGGCAAAGTATGAAATCCAGGTATTGTATACAATGACTAGTCGTTCTATACAATGCCTGCACTTTTTAGGCAAAGTATGAAATTCCTCCATTTTTAACTCTCTTTAGACACAATGGCTAGGCAATGTACACAATGCCTAGGCAGTCTATATAATGCCTACCATTGATTTAGGCAAAGTATAAATACTCATCATTCTGACCTATATGTCCAACAAATCTGAATTTTTACTAAGGGATTGACTACTTGATGTTATGTATTTTTGAGATGCGAGCTTGCGAGCATCCAGACCACCAAACTATACACATCATTCTGACCTATATCTCCAAAAAAGGTGCCCAGACCAGATAAGGATTGATCAGAAGGACACTTCGCCCAGTGCACGATCAGGCATTCTATACAATACCTAGGTAAAGTATAAAATGAGATTCATTTTACACATTGCCTGCTCCATTCAGGTATTGTATATAACGGCTAGGCATTGTACACAATGCCTGATTTTAAACTTTGCTGGAAACATATACACATAATCATCGTGGGCCTTTCAATTGTGTAAAAATTGAAATTACAATAAAATAATAATTAGCTCTTTTATGAGAGACTAATTAGATATTTAGGTATTTGCAGTAAAAATATATAGATAATGAAATACAAAAAAAAAGTTCCAGTCATGCAGCATGATCGTATGAGCGAATTTTCATAAATGGTCGTATTACATTTATGTTAAATTCTGTTGAAATTTGAGCACTTTGGGGACAAATAAAAATTTTATTATACATTTTATAGCAAACTAACTTTTGTGGATTTTTACAATTTTTTCAAGTGTTTCTATCGATTTTAGCGAATTTTTTTAGAAAATGAAGCTATTGCAATGGCTCCAAAAATTTTAAAATAAAAATTTTCAAAAATTTTCTTCATCGAAATCTGTTTTGAGGCATTCTGAAATGATTCCTGGATTTTAACGCTTTTTTATATGTATATATATGTATATATATATATATATATATATATATATATATATATATATATATATGTATATATAAATGTATGTGTCATTCCAGACGATAACTCTCGATAGAATTGAGATAAAAACTTCGTTCTTTCGCCAGAAAATCAAGCATTTCAAAAGAAAGGATGAGTTCGTTGGACAACAATTTTTGAGCACATTAAATTGGTCAAATTTCAAAAAACGTACTTAAAAAATCACTAAAAAAGGCAAAAAACCGCTAAAAATTAACAAATTTCTATTTTTTAGCAGAATGCTACTCGAAAAAAATTAATCGAACATGAACTAGGACATTTAAAAATTTAAACACAAAATTGTACTGAAAAATGTATGAAATGATCAACACTTAAAAACCTTTTGAAGAAATAAGGCTTTAATCGACTTTAAACGTAAGCAACATTTTACAATGAATCTAATAATATTTACGAGAAAAATACTTGGTTTGAACAACATGTGGTGGTAACTAGGAAAGTATAAAACTGGGTTTTGAATCATATCATTCGCCCCTCATTTTAGTAAAGAACGTAATCGTCTAGATGAGATGGCTGTCGTCGAACTCTTTGGGGTCGAGAAGAAACAGAAGTTCTCGGCAAACTGGGAGTAGAAGAAGAGTAGGATGGTTCTGGAGGCGGCGATTCTTCAATATTCGGAATCCCTGGGTTACCAGTAGCTGGTGGAGAGAATTCCAGACTTGGGTCTTGAACCGGAGTAGAATGTGCAGGTTCAAGAGCTTCAGTTTCAAATCCTCCCAATTGAAGATCACCTCTTGGTGCTAAATGCTGAAGGGCAACCGTTGACTCCCTCCCATTGTTGTGACGAATCACTGCATACTCTGGATTTGATTCCAGAAGGTTGACTTCTTCAACAAGCGGCTCGTACTTGCTGGTCCGATCAAATTTTTTTAGGAGTATAGGGCCAGGAGTGGTTAACCATGAAGGAAGTGAATTTCCGCTTGATGCTCTTCTATTATGCTGGAACATCCTTTCATGCGGCGTACAGTTTATGCTAGTGCAGAGGAGCGATCGTATTGAGTGCAGGGCATCAGGGAGGACCTTCTCCCATTGATTAGTCTTCAGACCTCTGCTCTTCAGTGCAAGAGTAATTGCTTTCCAAATGGTATCGTTAAGTTTCTCTACTTGCCCATTTCCCTCCGGGTTGTGAGGAGAAGAGTGACTGGTTGCAGTTCCTCTGGAGTGGAGAAAGCTTGTCACCTCGCGGGACATAAAAGATAAACCTCTATCCGAGTGAACATAGCTGGGCATGCCAAAAATGGTGAAAATCTCGACGAAGCATTTGATTACCGTTGAAGAGCTCATATCTTTACAAGCGATAGCAAATGGAAAACGAGAGAATTCGTCGATGACAGTTAAGAGATAGGGTTTTCCATTATAGGATGGCAGGGGCCCCTTGAAATCTACGCTAACGCGTTCGAATGGCTGGGTGGCCTTGATGAGAGTGCCAGTTATTTTCCTAAAAAATCGGGGTTTAACTTCCGCGCACAATGGACAACTCGAAATAACCTTTCGTACTTCATCAAGAGTATATGGATAATTCTGGCAACGAATCCAATGAAAAAATCTCGTCACTCCAGGGTGGCAAAGAGATTCGTGAAGCTCGTACAATTTATTGGTGCTTGTAGCTCCACAAATTCGCGAAAGAGTGTCAGCTACGACGTTATCTTTTCCAGGACGGTAAATTATATCAAAACTGTAGCTAGATAATTCAAGTCTCCATCGTAATATCTTATCGTTTTTAATTTTACTCGAATGCTTTTTATTGAAAATGTAAGAGAGAGCTTCTTGATCCGTGATTATTTTAAAATGTCTTCCTATCAGGAAGTGCTTCCACTTTCTCAAACATTCCACAATCGCACTAGCCTCTTTCTCAATAGAGGAATGCTTTTTTTCACTGGCTGTGAGTGTTCTCGAAAAGAAGGCTACGGGTCGATGTTTTTGTGAGAGTGTTGCAGCTAGAGCTAAATCTGAAGCGTCAGTCTCTACTACCAATGGAATTCCTTCCTCGACAGTCGCTATGGATGAGTCCGCTATCTCTTTCTTTAGATTTGAAAAACAGTCAATAACGTCTTTGGGCATGGGAAAAACAGTGCATGTGACTAGTGGACGAATTTTATCAGAAAACCCCCGAATCCACTTAGAGTAGTAGGCTAGCATTCCTAAAACTCTTTTGAGTGATTTTGAATTTTCAGGAGGTGGAAAGTCAAGAAGGGATTTCATTCTTTCGGGGTCGGGTCGAATTGTGTGGTTAGAGACCAAGTGTCCAAGTATTGAAATCGTATTGATAGAGTATTTGCATTTGGCATCATTCAGAGTGAGACCATACTTTTTTGTAGCGTTTAGAAAATCATTCAGGTTTTGGTCATGCTCTTGTTTGGTTCTACCACAAATTGTGACGTCATCTATGTATGCAAATACTCCAGATAGATTTTCTTTTCGAATTATTTTATCAATGAACCGTTGGAATCCTGAGACTCCATTGGTCAGTCCAAACGCAATTACTTTAAATTGGTAGAGGGCTCCGCCTGCTTCAAACGCTGTGAAGGGTCTATCTTTCTTTGGTATTGGGACCTGATGATAAGCACTTTTCAAATCAAGGGTGCTATAGTAAGAGAACTTGGAAATATCGGTTATCATCTTGTCAATATTAGGAACAGGATAGGCATCTAATAAGGTATACTTGTTAATGGTTTGCGAATAATCGATTACCATTCGTTTTTTGTGGTTTTCGTTATTCACGATTAAAACTTGGGCTCTCCAAGGAGATGTGCTTTCCTCTATAACTCCTTCTGACAATAATTTTTTTACTTCTTGGGCTATAAAGGCGGAATCTTCTGTGGAGTAGCGTCTAGATTTAGTGGCTATAGGTTTAATATTCGGGGAGAGATTGGTGAAAAGTGAGATGGGTTCGACAAGTGCTTGAGCAACACTGCAAATCGTCAAGGGTGGTTTCTGTCCTCCAAACGATAAATTCAATTTAGAATGCTGCTTAAGCACATCATGGCCTATTAAAACATCGGCACACAAATTTGGAAGAATTGACAATTTAAGATTTCTGTATTGGTGCTCCATTAGACTTAGATCAGCTAATACGAAACCTTTGATTTCAGTTGTTAGGGCTGTAGAGGCCATTGAAACCTTGCTGTTATGAGGGGAATTGTTAACCGTTAAATTATGAGAAAAGACGAATTCTTCATTAATATAACTGTTGGAGCTACCCGTGTCAATCAGACAATTGGCCTTGTAATCCTGTATCAGTACCGGCACGACAGCTTTAGATAGAAGGCCGGGGTTCGCGGCGATGATAGTAGCAGTGGTTTCATCAACAGATTCGTCAGAACTGTCATGAGTGATTGCCGAAGTAGTTTTGCTAGTTTTTCGTGATTTGCAAACTTTCGAATAATGCCCCTTTTTACCGCAGGAGGTGCATGTTGCGTCCCTAGCCGGACAGTCACATCTTAAGTGTCTAGCCGAACTACCACAGAAATAGCATTTGAAAGAGCGAGCATTATTACGAGGGGAGTAATTAGTGGAAGAAGATATACCACAGGGGTCAGTCTTAGAGCCATGAGAAGAGGCAGAAGCGTTGACTTGATCATTGCCCATTAAGTAGAACCGAGCGTGCTTGATACTCGACTCGATTGCCTTTGAAGTGACCAAGGCATCGGCCAACTCCAAAGTCTGACTTTCTAGAAGCCGTTGTCGCATTTCCGAAGATGCCAACCCACTTATAAATGCATCTCTTATACAATCATCGCGATTTTTAGGTGCTGAAACAGCTTTAAAATTACAGTCTTTGCTAAGGATCTTCAGTGCTTGGAAAAATTGATCAACAGATTCCTCAGGTTTCTGTTTGCGTGTGGCTAAAAGAAATCTTGAAAATACTTCACCTTTTGACTTATCAAATATGTTCTTTAGAATGGCTATAGCTGTATCATAGGTTGTGCAATCAGATATGTACTCATAGGTGGAATAGGAAAGAAACTGAATTAATACCTTGAGCTTCTTTGCGTCTTCAACAACCCCTGATTCTTCAATGAAGTTTTCAAAAGTCCGTAGCCAGTAACTCCATTCTTTTGCGGCAGTTGCTGAGTTTGAGTCAACTTCAAAACGGGTTGGCTTAAGGATCTTGTCCATGTATAAAGTCGATTAAATTGAAATGATCAACACTTAAAAACCTTTTGAAGAAATAAGGCTTTAATCGACTTTAAACGTAAGCAACATTTTACAATGAATCTAATAATATTTACGAGAAAAATACTTGGTTTGAACAACATGTGGTGGTAACTAGGAAAGTATAAAACTGGGTTTTGAATCATATCAATGTACTTAAATTTCATTAAAATAAGCTAAAAATCGATAGGAACTCTTGAAAAAATTGTAAAAATCCACAAAATCGTTTGTTCACTGGAATATTACTGACAAAAAGTTAGTTTGCTATAAAATGTATAATAAAATTTTTATTTGTCCCCAAAGTGCTCAAATTTCAACAGAATTTAACATAAATGTAATACGACCATTTATGAAAATTCGCTCATACGATCATGCTGCATGACTGGAACTTTTTAGCTTATTTTAATGAAATTTAAGTACATTTTTCAGTACAATTTTGTGCTTAAATTTTTAAATGTCCTAGTTCATGTTCGATTAATTTTTTTCGAGTAGCATTCTGCTAAAAAATAGAAATTTGTTAATTTTTAGCGGTTTTTTGCCTTTTTTAGTGATTTTTTAAGTACATTTTTTGAAATTTGACCAATTTAATGTGCTCAAAAAGTGTTGTCCAACGAACTCATCCTTTCTTTTGAAATGCTTGATTTTTTGGCGAAAGAACGAAGTTTTTATCTCAATTTTATCGAGAGTTATCGTCTGGAATGACACATACATATATACAGGGTGAGTCTCTCGCAAATGCAAAAAAAAATTTGGGTAAAACTACATCAAAAATGGAGTAAAATGCCGCCAACTGCATATTTTTATCTCAATCCGTTCTCGAGATATGATTTTTTAAAGGTTTTTTCAGGAAAACCGTGTTTTTTTCCTTTTAAACTCAACTTTCTTCACTTTACTTTATTTAATTTTAATTTTTGACCACATTTTCGGAATCAGCACTAAATTTACTATAAGGTTAGTGTACTTGGTTTCTTGAAAAGTACCATCCAAAGGCCCTCACATCAGCTCAAACATTGACGATTTTGAAAAAATAATATTTCTGAAAATCTTTAAAACTTTACTACTCTTTTAAAAAGAATCCTGGGAACTGGCAAATCTCATGAAAACTGCTTCATCTAATATGCTTTCCAACGGTATTATCAATTTTACTTTTATTTTGTTATTTAGGGGAGAAAATAATGTTTTAATGTTAAAAAATGTGGGTTTGTCAATGAAGTTGTTGGTTTTCTCGAAAGATGACCCTCCATGAACCAACGAGTATGGGGTCGGTTTCTATGTATTTTTTCTCGCTGGATCGAATGAAAACTCTTGCAGATCTCTCAACTACGTTATAATCGAGTTTTACACTTTAATTAACTAGTTTTACCCCATAACACACATACATTTAATCGTAACTAACAAACTAAACATTTGAGATTTTAAGTGTAAAACTCGGTTATAACGGAGTTGGAGAGATCTACAAATGTTACCATTCGATACAGCGTGAAAAAATACATAGAAACCGACCCCATACTCGTAGGTTCGTGGAGGGTCATCTTTCGAGAAAACCGAAAATTTCATTGAAAAACCCACATTTTTTAAAATTAAAACATAATTTTCTCCACTAAATAACGAAATAAAAGTAAACTTGATTATACCGTTGGAAAGAGTATTAGACGAAGCAGTTTTCATGAGATTTGCCAGTTTCCAGGATTCGTTTTGGAAGAGTAGTAAAGTTTTAAAGATTTTCAGAAATATTATTTTTTCAAAATCGTCAATGTTTGAGCTGATGTGAGGGCCTTTGGATGGTACTTTTTAAGAACTCAAGTACACTATTCTTATAGTAAATTTAATGCTGATTCCGAAAATGTGGTCAAAAGTTAAAATTGAATGAATTAAAGTGGAGAAATTTGAGTTTAAAAGGAAAAAAACACGGTTTTCCTGAAAAAACCTTTAAAAAATCATATCTCGAGAACGGATTGAGATAAAAATATGCAGTTGGCGGCATTTTACTCCATTTTTGATGTAGTTTTACCCAATTTTTTTTTTGCATTTGCGAGAGACTCACCCTGTATATACATATAAAAAAGCGTTAAAATCCAGGAATCATTTCAGAATACCTCAAAACAGATTTCGATGAAGAAAATTTTTGAAAATTTTGATTTTAAAATTTTTTTAGCCATTGCAATAGCTTTATTTTCTAAGAAAATTCGCTAAATAAAGTATGGTAAAACATAATAATCTAAATATTGTGGTGGGTGGGAATAAGTAATTAATTCAGGCATAAAAGGAAGGCAGAAAAGTCAGGGCAACGACGAATGGCAATGGGAAGGGCGTTCCATATCCTTGCACCAGCAATACAAAGGGAATTTCACCCAAGGAGACCGTTCGTTGGGGTGACACGTTCAAGGCATGGAGCCTCCCTCCCAGAACGGACATAGGCAAACATGGTATTCCAGTGTAGCAGGGCCCTCACCACAAAAGTCTAAATATGAATATACAAAATCGAAATTTAAAATAATTTACCAAAGAACAGCCTATCCATTTTGACATTTTATGTCTTTGCTATGGCACATAAAATAAAAAGTCCAGTCATGCAGCATGACACCATGAGCGAATTTTTGAAGAAATCTTCGACATTTCAGTCGCTATCGATCGTGTAGAGAAATTTTAGTTTATGATTTTGATGGACAAACATGGAATCAAATTATTAAAAATAATTAGGAGGTACTCATACTTTATTATTATTAAACTAATCTTGTAGATTTAAAGACAAATGTAGGTAAATATTCATAGATTTCGATGTCCAATGTGGTCAGTAATGAAGGCAGATTTTTACAACTAGCGAACGGCATTATTTCGATTTTTGACTGATTTTTCAACTTTGAAATTTTTGAAAACATGATACATATTCTTATAGGAAATTTTACGCTGATTCCGAATATACCACTTGTTAGTATGCTGAAAAAATTATTTCGCACAACAAATCGCAAAAACAAGCTATTTTGAAATTTTTGACTACATTTTTGAAAATTTCAACCCGAAGATGTAATCCGATCATGCTGGCCAACGAACTTGAACTTTCGTTTTGTGTCCTTAACATTTTAAAATTTGTTTGAAGTTTCTAGCACAATTCTACGGACTGTTATCGTCTGGAATGACACATACATACATACATAAAAAAATGCGTTAAACTTCAGAATATAATTCAGAATAGCCTGAAACGGATTTCTGCATAAAAATTTTTCAAAAATTCACATTCTACAAATTTTGAGGCGAGAGCAATACCTAGCTTAATTTTCTTCAAAAATTTGCTAAAAAAAGTCACGGAAACTGAATGGCGAAAATCGCTCGCGAAAATATTCTGATGATTTATGCTTACAACCGAGTCGTTGCTAGGGAAATAGTACTTCATCGTTTTTCATCCCACAAAATTCGTTGACCATTCGTTCGAAAGCTCTCGATTTATCCAACCATATTATGTTAACTACTGCAAAGGGCGTGGCCAACAAGCTGAGTATGAGCATGGTTATTGGAATACCTAATTGTGTACACTCAGGTGATCATTCTCAATAATTGATATTGTGAACATGATTGCAACCGCTTGTTAATTTCTGATGATTTCATTGAGCTGGTGTTTCGATGATTTGATTCATAGCAGGTGATGCGAATATTTCGAGAACGGTTTGATTTGTGAAGCGGTGGTAAAATCATTTTAATAGGTAATTTCTATACTTTACACGCTAGGAAGCTGTAATTTCGTATGTAGCCTCTTTAGTACATTTACTTGACGATGTCCAGGGTCCGGATTAGATGAGTGGCTCTTAAAGCTAATTTCTATGCTTTACACTCAAGGAAGCTGTAATTTCGTATGTAGCCTCTTTAGGACATTTACCTACTTGACGATGCCCAGGGTCCGGATCAGCTGAGTGGCTCTTGGAGCTTGCATACGAGTCTGCAACACATACGAGTCTGCAACTAAAGACATAAAAATTCCCAATGTGTTGCAGACTCGTATGCAACGTTTCGTCTTTACGTTTTAGAGCCGCACATGAGGCGTTTATCCTTTGATGTTTCAGAAAATTCAGTAATGTGGCTATATCGGCCTTTGTCAAATACACATATCTGGCTATTGAGTGGTCCCAAACTTGCAACCTATGGAGCTCTTTGGATGATAAGTTTTAAGAAAACAAGTCACAGCAGTAAGTGAAATGTCGTATTAATAATGATTTTGCTAAGATCAATTTCAAACCTGGAGGAGTGAAATTCTTAAAACCTCGTAAAGTGTAAAGGGAACTATAAACCTTTTTTAATATGTGAGAAACTTGTCGATTCCAAGACAGCTGTACATCGAGGAAAATTCCCAGATCACGGACACTTGATACAGGCTTTATGGTGTGACCATCGATCCTTAGATCTGATAATGTGGTGGGGGACTTGATAGATTCTTTGGAAAGGATGATAAATTGAGTTTTACTAGGATTAATAATTATCGCATTATTATTGGCCCAGTCAACAACCTTTTTCATCAACAGGTTTTGAATGCAAACATAGTAAGTGTGGATACATAAAAACTCTGCAAATTATTTAAAAATGGTTGATTATTGTTGTGTTGGATAACCCTTCTACGCAGAACACTTGTCTATAATTATTAAACAAAACATAGGTTTTATACATTGTCTAAACATAACTGCACAGGCGTAGACACCTACCTACCTACCTACCGAAGAGGAATCGATTAGGTTAATTAAATAAAACAACTCTCTTTACTACTCCTTCAGTACCTACCCACTTCAGTACCTCTACTTGCCAACTGAAAGTTAATTATGTTTGCAAAATAAATCACCTACCTACGCTTCACAAGTCCATTTATAGGTGAAAATTTAATAATAAACTTGATTTTGGTAAGTGATAATTATATTGGAATTATATCAGCTGATACTTCGTAGTTTATGAAGCGATTTTTACTGCAATTAACTCCTGTGTTAACGTTCATTTTTCCCGTGAAAGTTTTAAATCTCAAGGGGCCTACTACACACGCTCAGTTTAACTGCACGGTTTTCATGAGGCCGAAACTGAGCAAATAACTGTACAGTTATCTGAACTGAAGGTGTGGGGGCACCTGTCAGTTTTTGGAGTTTTCCCTGTGTTTTTGGCGCAGTTCGCTCAGTTTTTTCTAGTGTAGAGGGTCTTTGCTAACGAGTCATTCTAGACCTGACGCGGGCAACTCCCACTCCATCCTGTTCCTCCCCACTAAGCAACCCATCAGCGTTGCCAACCTTCGTAAATATCCGTGACTGTAGGGAGTTACTGTCAAATGTACAAACAAAATATTCTGAACTGAACTTGAACGCCTGCATTTTAAAGCTATTTCACCTCTTTCTTATTCAAGTAGTCAATCCCTTAGTAAAAATTCAGATTAGTTGGTCAAGTAAATCAGAATGATTTGTAAAATTTGGTAATCTGGATGCACGCAAGCTCGCATCTCAAAAATACATAATATCAAGAAGTCAATCCCTTAGCAAAATACGGATTAGTTAGACAAATAGATCAAAATTATGTTCTAAAATATGGCTTAAAATAATGATGTTTAAAAATAATATGTTTCGGAGGTGAATTCAAATGCAAAAATTGATCTCCGGTCCTTTGACTCAGTAGTCTGTTGTGCTATCCACTAGTCTACATAGGAGTACAAGAACAAGAACCAGTGAACAATCATAGAACTTCGCTACTCATAGCCGGTCAGACTGTGATTTCCTCAATATCCGCAATGAGCGCTAGTATCGCACGGCCGCAGATGGCAGTCTTGGGGAACAAAAGGAGGGGAAAAGACAGTGGGGTGGGAGGTGCTCGCGTTAGGTCTGGAATGTCTCGTTCTTTGCTTTCTGTTCTGAATTTTAACATGAACTCTTCGGGGTTGTTTTTTTATATATACTCGTATAACGGGATATTGTCTATTAACTGTGGACCGGAAAAGAAGAGCAGACTTATGCTGTCTCCTTGCTGCTGGGATTGAGCAGCTTTGAGAGAATAAGAGAAGGCGACGTGGACGCAGGAGCAAGGAGTGGCATCTTCAAATAAGTGTCTTGCCAAGTGATATATATTTGCGAACGAACCTCTAGACGATCTAGGTGTTTTATCTAAGCGAACTCCATGCCATAGGTACTGAATCTCCGATCTCAGTATCGATTTCCCCTGAACGAGCCAAATAATTAGTGATTATTAATTGATTCCCAAATATCCATTGTAAATAGCCCCATTTTTAAACAATCTTACAGTATTAATGATAACCACCCTGATAAAATCCCAGATTGGGCGCTGCAAAACAACATAAACAACTTTTGTATTCATCTCCTTACAAGATAGAGAGAGAGTCCCTCATCCGCTCAGGCCAAAGAGCTTATAATAGGATAGAGAGGACAGGTCCTGGAGGTGGAAGCAGCCACTTGAGACTCAGCCCAGTCGGGGAGTGAAGCCAGGTAGCCAATGAAATAATGATAGCAGTATCGATATTTTTGGATAGGTAACTACTATTGACGGCTTCAGAGCATCGATGTAAGTTACTGAAATTTCAATTCGAATTCGTTGTTAAAACCGAATTTTCCCCGAACCAATAAATTCATAAATATTTAATTATATTATCTATTTCCCATGTGATTACTTAGGTCTTCTGTTGTTTCTTCTCTCAACAACACATTATAGGTGTACACATTAGCTGTGCATTTGTTTCTCGCATTTTACTGGTTTTTAATTTTCTAGCTTCAAACTTCACTCCTTCGATTATATTATTTTCATCTGATGATTATATAATCAAACTGGGCAAAGTGGGTTAAAATAACGATTTCCCTGTTAAAATTCTGTTATAATGCTATGGCATCCTCTAACACAGCATGTAGCTTCACCATCCTAGGCTCGAAATCAAGCACAATCAAAATAACTCAGTATACCACTGCTACCTTGTTGAAGATACAGATGAAAATAATATAATAAACTAGTGACATGAAAATAACAGAGAAGAATAATTATTAAGCCTCAACTCGAACTCAGATCTTTGTCGACCGAACTTTCAGACAACCGTTATTCCATAGCGGGAGCGTTCATAAAGTTTAGAGTTTACAATCATAAAACTGGTGGGTGAGGCCGCGACGGAGGCAACAGTGTTGGAGGTTACCCCCGACCATACGCTTGTAGGCTCCGCCCCTTTGAGAAAACTATCTCCAAACTCTCTATCCTATTATAAGCTCTTTGCTCAGGCCCCGATCGCTAGGTTATTTTTACAGTTTCCATGCTACCTCCTTTCATCTCTAGGTTTCTCCTCTGAGAAGGAAATGATTACATCGTCATACAAGACATCAACCATGATTGGGCCAGAACAAATTAGAACCATCGTAGTCGTAAATAGATTCAGATTTTAATATTTATAATTTCTACATTAACTTGTTACAATTAAAGTAGATTCAATTTAAAATTACAAAATTAATTACAACGCACAATAATTTATTTTCTAGCAACATAAAATTACAATAAATTAACAAAGATCCATGGAAGAAATACGAGTTATAAAGCATAACTTCAAAATACTAGGCGGTAAAATTAAAATTTGGCACTAAAAAGAAGCATTGGTTATGACACGATGAAGACCAGTTTTAAAAATAATAATTCTAAATTTATCATAAATTTTCCAACGATTAATAAAATTTCAACCTACATAATACTCTTGAGTTTTGTTCAATTTAATCGGTTCTAGGGATTTGTATGAGCTAAATTTTTGAACATCAACAGTGGAAGACTAACTACAACAACTACAGTTAGATGAAGACCGAGATTGTCCTAAACTGCAACCATCATCTACATAAATTCACTAAAATCTAAATTAGGTACCTACAAAGAGGAAGATATTGATCTAATGTGATAACAGATCTATTCTGATTAACAAGGTTGTACTAAAATTATTTAAAATATAATATTTCATAGTATGTTTAAACAATGTTGACAGCTTAACAGTATTAAACATCTTAACATTAATAACGTATAACAGGCAATTTTGATTTTGGTTAGAATCATTTTTAGAAATTTTCACTCGGTTAAAGACAACGTGGTGTATTATAGGTTCTTTTTCATATTAATTGTTCATTTATCACAGAATGGTATTCCGAATATAAGGAAATAAAAATAAAAACCCATTTTAAGTAACAGTTCATATTTAAGTAGATTTCGTAGATTAAATAGATTTTCAAGTTTTGACATCCAGGAGGTGTAACAATATAAAAAATATACGTAATAATAACCTTAAGTGACATTTGAGTTTTCTTGATTTTGAATATTTTTAAATTAAGTACATCAATATTGTGGTTAGTTGAATCAATAGGGAGTTTTTGCAGTTTTCCATCTGAGTCGTTCAGCTGAGTCGTGGTACAAAAAGAGATTTTCTAGCGCAAGCAAACCAGAAGCTAACCACAGAGTTGTACTGTACGAATAGGGAATCGTTGTACGATTGAATGAAACGATTCAAAAGTCACACTAACGTGACTACACTACTCCAAATCTCCATAATTAAGCCCGAGTCATAGATTACCTAACGTGTAATGTATTGTTTCATAATGGAAGAAGTATCAAATTAGCAACAACTTCATCTGTAGTTTAATTTTTTCACTAGAAATACATGTAGTAGAAGGAAGGGAACTTGAAAGGGCAACATAGAAATTCGCTTTGGATTAGGAGAATCTCATTCGGGAACTTGAACATGATCAACGATCAAGATGTACCTACTATATTATAACCATGTACCTACCTACCTGTACGTATTGCCTACATATGTATGATATTTTACACTTTTTTTCCCTCAGCCAATTATGCTTCATTATTGAAGATGTGGGTACCCGCTAATACACGACAAAGGGCAAACTAAAGTTCTGCCCGCATTATAGGTTATCTGATAGCATTATAGGTTATCATCATGGCAGGTCACATGCGTATTCGGATCTTTATATTCGGTTTCCCATGAGCTCCGAATAGGATTTTTCTATTCTTACAACGAATGGGCCGCTAACCGTAAGCATTTTTTGCGCATGCGCAATGCTCCATTTTTATTTGTAGTTCCTCCCACTCGACTACGACTCAGCATTACAAAACTCCCTAATTAGTGTTCGATTCAACTTATTAAGAAATGAAATAAACCCTGTCATGTTGGTTTTAGGTAGCAACTAAAGTTCTGAATATCCTGATTTGTACTTTGTGCCCTAACGGAAGAAAAGCTCTTAGTCCAGTATGGACTATTCATTTAATACCTAGAGCTTAGAAGTGCTGCTTGATTCAGTTTAGAATTTATGAGCTCTCCGATGAAACTTGGTAAAACGAACAATCGTTATTTTGAATCTATTTTCTTGACTAGCCACGATTTCTAATGAAGCAAAATCGAGTGAACAAGGATCAAAAATCAAAACTTACGTAGAAACGACGTGCAATTTTCATTAAATTAGATTTTAAATTACATGAAGACGTTTATGCGAGGTTCAAAATATAATGGCAGTGAACACATTTAAGAGCACTTGAGCGGATCTGTGCCTGTATCAGAGAGCGGAAGTTTGTAGGAAACTTGACTTCGTTAGCCGTATGATGCTGTCGATGAAACATGTTGCGAATGGATTGTGCATTATGAAAAGATGCTAGATAGTGAGAAATAAGAAGCGAAAATAATAATACATATATCCAATAGCAAAGGACAAAATTGGGAGCTGCAGTACCGAATTATAACGACATTATCTGTGCACTTCACATTTTATTCAAGGCACTCTAAGTTGAAGAGGTAATTCAACAATAATTTAGCGCTGCAATACAAATTAATTGAACTCCATCTACACTATTGAACGCTGCAGAACAAATAAACTCACTTTTCAGACGGATGACCGGTAAAAATCAATAACACCTACACTTCTTATATTGCACGTTGAACGTTAGGTTTTTCAAAAAAAAGGCACCGCATTCTTTGTCGGACGAAATACGATCTGAGGCCACTCTGTAAGGCGTGGAGTAACTCTTAACTTGACAGTGTAAAAAGAACGTACCTACACATGGAGTTAGTAATAAACTATCCAATAATATTCGTGGCGCACTCAAATTTACAGCGCTTTTAGTGTGAAATGATTAGAAAGTACTCCGTAGCCGCTCGGCGTCGTTTAGCAAGCTCCTCCGGAGAGTTAGTGAGTTAGAAACACGACATCGATGTTTCGATAATTGAACGTGAAGTAAAAATCGTCACGTACTGTTCGATTTATCGATTCATTTTGTCCAATATCGGGAGTACCATGTCGAAGGTGGGGCGTTTACCTGGGTCTTCATTCATGCAGATGCGAATCAACTTGGAGAGGTGGGGAGAGATCCCAGGTGGTATTGCAACTCTCAGACCTTCGAGGGCAATCTGGGAACAGACGTTCAAAAAGGAATGGGTTAGGCTAAAATGTAATTGGTGATAATGATTTTATAGAAAATAACAAAGGACGTCAAAACGTTCATGAACTATATCCAACAAGATTTTCAATAACTGACATATCCATAAAGAAAATTGCAAGATAAACCCCTTTCTTTCTAACATTGTCGACTGTGATGGAACGTGGGTGCATCACTACACCCCTGAGTCCAAACAAGCGAGTATGGAGTGGAGGAAGAAAGGAGAACCTGGACCAGTGAAAGCCAAGTCACGATAATCTGCTCGAAAGGTTTTGGCTACCGTTTATTTTTATTTTTTTATTTTATTTATTTATTTATTTTTCTCAAAAAATGTTTTTGAATTCCTAAAGGGACTCTAAGCTTCTCTATTTTCAGTAGTGAAGAAGCAAATTAAATGAAATAGTAAATGGCTGCTATGGTCTAATGTGAGTGCTCAAAAAGCAGCTGAGCCAAGGCGTCCCTGTTGAGCCAAGACCTGACCCACCATGACGGCCTTCCGAGGCTGACCTTTGATTTCTAGACAAGCTTCTATACATACGAATCGTGAACCACCCCACAGGAATAACCTCACCATCTGACACTGGGTGCACAACATATCCCGCTGTGTGTGCCTCTACAGAGCTGGATTGTAACTACATTCGGCCCCCTTAGGCTTTCCGCACGTATAGGTATAGGAATAGCACAAAAGTAAGACGGACAACACAGATAAACTTATCTGCTTGATTAGTAACAAATACAAACAAGACAAAATAAGGGAGAGCAAAATAAAGCTAACTGTAGCCAGTCGAAGTTAGTTCGAATTCAGCTTGATAATGGGTAACTCCAAGCCTGAAACTCGGCATGGAAAATGCATGTACACCCTGACACTTGGTAAATACATAATTATGTTCCTAAATCCAATTCAAGAATAGATAAATTCCATTAAAAGTTGAAAATCATTAGAAATTTTTTTTCTACTATTTTGTGATTCAATACTTGAATTTCATAACGTTTCCTGAATAATAGGTCACGGCAAAAAAAAAAAACCAGATAAAATATCGACAGTGAATCTGCGAAATCTCATAGACTGAAAAATCAAAATTTTACAGGGGTTGAAAAAACTTACATTCACTCCTTAATGGTTACACTCATGCAAGTTATTACAAACGATCACAGAGAAGGTATGGAGTGGCATGAGCCCATTTTCTTGATTTGAGGACGTGAGCAAGGCCTAGTTTTACCAGTGTAGCTCAAAATCTTATTTTCCGGAAAAAATTCAACTAACGAGGTCTTGCAGATTCATTGTCGATATATTTTTAGCCTATGATAACCATTGATATATAGGTTGAAACCTATGGTACCTTAATAAAAATATTTCAACTCATAAATGATTTTATTGAAAACCAATAACAAATGTATGTAAGTATGGGGGTCAATGGGTGGTGAGTAATACCCAGTATAGAACAGTTGAGTGCATACTCGATGGGGTCTAGTGACAAGATATTTTAGCCCTAACCTGTCTATTATTTCTATAGGTGTTGTAGCGGGTTCTGATCACAGAATCAAAAGGATCCTAAATCCCATCATTTTATCTAACAATAAGAACCGCAATAACTAAATCAAAAGTGAAAAGATATGAATGCAAGCAGCTTTACCTTCATGCCGACTTCAGTGGCAGAATACTCTGCAAAAGGAACTTCACGAGTGGCCAGCTCCCATAAAAGAATGGCAAAACTCCACATATCAGAAGCTTCCCAATTGCGATCGGTCGGTCGTTTCTGAAGAGCTGGTTATAACAAAAATATAATTATCACACAACAAAACACAGGATAATTGAGGAGCTAACATGGAAAAGCAGTTAAGTCCAAAAATCTAAAGAACTTTTTTTTTTTTTTGTCAAAGTGCAAGTAAACAGTCACGCCAACGGCCTGAGGTCCTCCCGTCCTTGCTAGATCACACCCTGAATAAATGTGTGACCTTTGCATGGAGAAGAGATTATGTCCAAAAAAATTTGATAAAAGTTCAGAGGGAGTTCCTATGAAATTTGATTTTTGGATTTAACTGCTTTTCCATGTCAGCTCCTCAATTGAGGTCTCAACAAAACCCACAAGTCAAGTAATGTCAAACATATGAAAAGCAACGTTTATAATTTATTACAAAATATCATTTATTTAAATGGGCGTATTACCATTTGCTCCCGGCTGGTGGAAGTGCCGGTGATTGTTTTTGATGGTTGACCTTTGCTCCCGGGCGGTTCAGAAGTTCCTGGCCTTGACTCAGAGACGTTGACCGTTTGTTCCCAAACATAAGCACAAGTGTTTCTTATCAGTTCAGTCGTCATCTCGTAATGGAACCGCAAGCCGATGCCGGTGGGTCGAACCGAGGAAAAGACGTTTTATTTCATGACGTTTTTTACTTCGAGATTTCAACAGTCCCCACCATAACATTTACAACTTTTATGAAGTCCTAAACGAAATTCAAGTGGAGGTTTACGCCAAGATACATTCCATCAACGGCGGCAACATCCACGAGCCGAGACTTTACAAAACGAGGAAACAAGAGAGGGCAGTGCGGTATAATCGGTGACACGAGGAAGGGGAAATTTCCGATTACGAATTCGTACAAAGGGTGTCCTTCAAACTGCGTCCTCACGTCGATGAGGAGGAATAACTGAGTTTTTTAATTGACTAGACGAGTCCTAAATCAGGATGATTTGTAAATTAAGGTCTGTTTTTATTAATCTGACGAGGTGCCTCTCGGTACTGATTTGGGGGACAACTTAAGCAACCTCCTCGTGGTGTCCTTCGGGTAACGCTGATAGCTCACAATTTTTTTTGGCCGGGAGCAAACGGTAAAACCCCTTTCGTTGGGCCCGGGAGCAAGCGGTAAAACCCCTTTAAATGGTGTGAATCATTTACCGTCTGGTGACATCCATGCTGGGTAGTAAATTCTGCCTTTCTCTTGAAACGAAAATTTGGCGTCAGCCATGTTGATCCTGGCAGTTAAATCTTCGTCAATCTGCGAAAATGATTTTAATTAACAAAGGAAACGAACATGGAACCTTTGTAACAATGATGACCACTCACCAATTTATTGTTGCTAGTGGTTCTGACAGTATACAGAGGAAGGAATTACAACATTCAGTTTTATGTACTAACAAGAGAGAAGGGCATGATTATTTACCATCACGTGCCGGGAGTTGAGATGATATTGAGGTATGATCCTTTCCAGGCTATGGAGAAAAGCCATGCCTCGCGCCACATCACCAGCAAACCTCAATGCCTGAGCTGAATCCACAACCACACCTGCTCCTTCATGGAGGAGGGTGTACAAGGAGCCCCACGGCATATGTTGGTTGATAACGAGAAGATTAGGGGGAGTGTTGCAGCACCCAATCACTGGCAAGACGTTCGGATGAGAGAAGATTCTGTGAAAACGCATGTTTCAAGAGTTATTATTAATTATGCTTACTTTTAAAGAAGAAAAATTGTAAGCGAGAAAATCATGAGTAGGAATTAAAAATCGTGCATGTATGGTAAATTCAGATTGTTAGTTCATTGCCGATGACAAATGCTTTTAATTTTGGAAAGTGTTTAGACTGGCAAATAGTCTGCTATGAGGTCCAGATACTTCGTCATTTGAACTGCGTCCCGAATGTAGTAAATTTATGGGTGAGCCACAGAAGATTTCAAAGCAGCTGAGTGAATGAAAGTGTCCCATGAGGGATTACGAGTCAAAGTCCTTATCATAATGTCCTACGCCAAATGTAACGGGTCTAAAATAATTGATAATTTGACAGAGTTCGAACTCGAGCCTTTTCCACACACCACACTTTATCAAACAGCAAAAACTGATGAAGATTTATCCTAGAGTTATTGAGGGTGAGAAAGCAGTAAAGTTGAGGAGTTGTCCATACATCCTCCCATCATGTTAGCAAGACATCCTCCCAGTTTAGCAAGAGATACGAATAGAAAACTCATTTAGTATGTGGTTTTTGTTTGCTCATCAACGGTATGTATTCAAAAACTGTGTTGCATAGCAACCACGGAACGCCCAGTTTTGATATTTGTCAAACACAAACACACTTTGCTGAGAAGCCCTCCATGGTGACTAATCCAAAAGGATGTCATTCACATATCAATCATTCCGAACCTCCCTCCTCCTGTGTTGTTTATGCTTTCCAAAAACATTCCTCCCTGTCCAACCCTGTATTAAAAATGCAGTGGTTAGGGGGACCCATCTTGCTTGTGGGAGCAACCCCATATCCTGCGTATTTTATTAATTTTAAAACTAAAATTAAACCCACCCTACCTTCAACAACATGTCAAAAGGTGTAGCAGTAACCAGTATACAACAATGACAAGAGGATGGGTCCCCCTAACCACTGATATAACTAAAAAGACAATAACAACCCCCCACATATATATGTAAGCTCTGACGAGGCCAATAAAGGAGAAAGCGCTAAGCTAATAAACCAATGCGAGAAGCTGATCTCTCTTTCTCAGCCTCAACAACTCTAGAATGTATTCCTCAAAGCCCACTACCCCCACATGACGATTTACTCAAAACTGCAAGTTTTCTCTGAACATAACACAACATTTTTAATACAGGGTTGGACAGGAAGGAATGCTTTTGAAAAGCATGAACAACACAGGAGGAGGGAGGTTTGTGAATGACATTGTTTCGAGCATTAGCTCAAAATATGTGCTGGTGGAATTGGGCATTTCCTAATCTACCTGCTCGATACCGTTGAGTGGCATTTACCTCAAGGGTTACAGACACTCATTGGTAACTTTCGGATATCCACTAAGCCTCAAAACTTCTAATAACTTAAAAGGACCTGTTCAGAACCGTTAATCTGGCATTCATACCTAAAATATTCCCCAGGGTGGTTTTTCCCCAACGTTCCCTTCACCAAGTCTCATAACTTCTAATCCCTTAAATAGGTTTGTCATTTCCTAGGTTTCAACACCGACCCTGACAACTCAATCCTTGGATATTTTCTCACACTGGGGTTTTCCCATTCCCCTTCCCTCAAACTACCCCTTCCTACCCATTTCCCTACAGAACTTAGGAGGTAGTTTGATTTTTGTCGATATTACTTTGACTCTAACCTGGCAACATAGTATAGTAGCTCCGTATCCTACATGTTATATTGTGTTCAACGTCCCTGTGTATATAATTTGCACTGTATCTTCGATTTAGTAATGCACTTATTGTATATACCAGTGTAAATAGTAGTTTTAGTTTTCTCCTCAATATATTTGATACCCCGTGCTCTAAACAGACATCCTTCTGGATTAGTCACCATGGAGCTGTGGGTTCTCAGTAATGTGTGTTCGTGTTCGAGACATATCAAAACTGGGCGTTCCGCGATTGCTATGCAACACAGTTTTCGAATACATACCGTTGATGAGCAAACAAAAACCACATACTAAATGAGTTTTCCATTGGTATCTCTTGCTAAATTTGAGCGATTCCGGCTAACATGATGGGAGGATGTATGGACAACTCCTCAACTCTACTGCAGGAGTGGGTGGAAAAATATGAACATTATTTAAATGACATAATCATTCTGCATGTGGTTTTTAACCTTTTCTTTGAATTGGATACGAAATAGAAAAATCCTCACATATAAAGTTTTATTTTTCATTGAAAATTCTGAGTTGATTTTTTTCAAAAACGACATACTTTCCTGCTCAATCCTGTACTGTATAAGAGAATGTCCCACTCCAATGATGTCAACGATCATGTAACTTTTGCCTAAAGTGTTGACGGAATAATTCGTGGGGCTACTTTTAGTAGTACCTATTGATTGGACTGGATAACGGAAAGTAGCTAACCTGAGTTTAGGGAATTCTTCGTTGAAATCTCTGGAAATTCTAGGCGTGACTTCACCAACATTCAGAATTTTAGCAATGACGTCATTCTTTTGCCAGCGTCCTCTCCAAGTTTCCCCACTTGGTGTGGTTGCGATCTTTGTGTGTAGCGTCAGGTCAGCCATGTTGATTCCTTTGTGACGTGAAAGTGTCGCATCCCCTAGTAAAAACAATTAATGGTAATTACATAGCATATTGTGCCATGTACCTTGTCATTTTTATTAAGCAGTCTCAAATATACATAAATCATAAGAAATCCGTATGGTTCCGTAAGGTTCCATTGGTATCCGTAAGGTTGTATTCGATAATCATCAGAAACGCTTGTATACGAGTCTGCAACACATTGGGACATTTTATGTCTTTAGTTGCAAACTCGCATGCAAGCTCTAAGAGCCACTCAGCTGATCCGGCATCGTCAAGAAAATGTCCTAAAGAGGCTACATACGAAATTACACCTTCCTAGACTGTAAAGCATAGAAATTAGCTTCAAGAGCCACTCATCTGATCCAGACCCTGGGCATCGTCAAGTAAATGTCCTAAAGAGGCTACATTCGAAATTACAGCTTCCTAGAGTGTAAAGTATAGAAATTACCTATTAAAATGATTTAACCACCGCTTCACAAATCAAACCGTTCTCGCAATATTCGGATCACCTGCTATGAATCAAATCATCGAAACACCAGCACAATGAAATCATCAGAAATTAACAAGCGGTTGCAATCATGTTCACAATATCAATTATTGAGAATGATCACCTGAGTGTACACAATTATTCAAATAACCATGCTCATAACTCAGCTTGTTGGCCACGCACTTCGCAGTAGTTAACATAATATTGTTGGATAAATCGAGAGCTTTCGAACGAATGGTCAACGAATTTTGTGGGATGAAAAACGACGAAATACCATTTCCCTAGCAAGACTCGATTGTAAGCGGAAATCATCAGAAAACCAACCGTAACGCTTTTTTTCAACGCTTTTTTCGTTTATGTGCCAAAGTAAAGACATAAAATGTCAATAATGCACTTGCATTCAACATAATTTTCATACTCCTAGAGATGATACACATTATTTTCCAATAAATACCAGTTTCACAATGAATTTCGGCATTTATGTTTCCATCAACTAATGTGCAAAGTGATTGTAGTATGACGTAAATGTCATGACACATCTCTGCTACATGTTTCTTCCCATCCTGCTTACCAACAATAATTTTTAATATGACCGACTATCAAGAACCCAAAAAACTGTGCTAATTATCACCTAGCGGTCAACAAACTAAACCACATTGTTAACTGTAACTAATTCTAGACACATAATGAAGTAGGAAAACCTATCTGATAAGTTGAATGTTGCTTTACATTTTAATCACACATTAGACGTATTACAAATAATATTATAACAGTATGTACTTACTGCTTCTTGTTTTCAATCCCAGCCAGCTCTGATCTTTGAAAGTAATTTTCCGTAAATCTTGCCCAGTTTCAACTGCCAACTCTAAAAAAGAACAATACAAGTTAATCACTTACTAACAACAACAAAACAGCAAGCAGCACACAGAATTGCTTTTAATAATAAGAGGAAAACAGCTAATAACACGTGTATTAGATACCAATCCACCACATACCTATGCATCTAAAAATGTTAAGACATGTACTAGACAAAAAGTATAGTGAAGTAGGTAAATATTAACAGATGTGGTGCACATAGAATCATAATAAACATTTTACCATGAAGCCTTTTAGCAAGAGATCCTCTGGCTTTGTCCAGAGGAGTAGCTCCATCCTTATTAGCCAGAGAGATGAGAGCGCCGCTGTTCACCAGATCTTCAGCAAGTTGGTGGTAACCCCAAAAAGCAGCGTAGTGCAAAGGCGTATTACCATGTTCGTTCGTAAAGTTTACGTCAGCTTTATTTCTCAACAACTAAAGAAAACACAATGCAATCAGTGATCACATGCAATAATTTCAATTTCTACACAGAGGAACTAGGGTAAAAGCACCAATTGTTAACACTTATCCAAATGTTGACACTTCAATTTCAAATCCAAGAAATAAGAAAATGAGACACTGTAGATTATCAAAATCGACGTCATTCGGAAGATAAGAAAGTAATTGTTAAGGTTGACCGATTCCGCTAGTTATGAAGAAAGTAACAAATCGTCTGGGTGATGTGATATTGATGACAACCGTAACCAGTCACTCCAGTGACATTGTCACAGTTCTTCAGCTTAGTGAGGTGACTCTACAAATTTGGATATTTCTGGTCAAGTATATGAGTAAAAATTACAAAATTACTATTTAAATTAAGATAATTTATTAATAATATGAGGAAGAAGGCGTAACCATGTAAACCCTAAAATTTCAACACAAAAATATAGTATTGTTCGGTGTCAACACTAGGTTCCATGAGCCGTGCTTGTGTCCTAATGTTGACACCTGTGTCAATATCAGGAGGACCTTTTAACTTCATTGTAAAGTTGGTATTTGGATTTAAATCAACAAGGCGAATATAGAGAAGTAATATTTCTGAGCAAATATAGATATATAGAAATAATGTTTCTAAGCAACCCAACGTTACCCGTACTTTATTGTATCGCTCCATTTTCTAATAGTGGCCTACTAAGCCTAATCCATTTTAAGATATTCTTTGAGACCATCTTTGAGAAAATCTTGAGATCTTCTCCGGGATCACAAGTATTTTTGTCCATTTTACCACAATGCCATCTTCAGGTAAAAGAAGCATTAAAATTTAACATAAGTGTCAACATTAGGAACTGAAAATGTCAACATTTGGAATTTCTGAAGGCATATGTGTCAACATTTGGTTAAAAAAGCTGCATTTCAAAAAAGTGCTTTGTGATAATCAACAAAGTTATTTGGAGAAATTGAAAACATGCAAACTATTCTCAACGAACTCACAATTTATAAAACCTACTTGGAAGTTCCATTTTCTTGAACCCGTGGGTAAAACACAAAATCTAAGAGACATTAGTGTCAACAATTGGTGCTTTAACCCTACAGCAGCTGATATTGGTTTTGTACAACAGATTTTACAGTAACCAACTCGATACTATACTGCATGTTGTTGATTATTTAATGCAGGAGTTGAAACTGAAAACATACTATGTGAACGATGTCCTTGTGGCCATGAGCAGAGGCCAGGTGAAGCGGGGTATCATCTCCCCTGTTTGTGGCGTTGATTCTCGCTCCACGCGAAATAAGAAGCTCTACGATTTTAGTGTGCCCCTCCTTGCAAGCCCAATGTAATGGGCTAAAACCATGATCATCTCTGGAAATACACAAATGGTGCTTAAATCTATAATTTTACAATTCATTTAATGCAGAAGTATCCACAAAAAGAACATCATGGCAAACTAGTCAAAACATAAAACTAAAGACAATGAAATGTTTCTAGCCTTGAAGCCAGAATAGTTATCCAGAACGTGCAATCAAATAAACCTCCATTTTGAGAGTGCTAGGTGCGGTGCTCCTGTTGGTGAAGAATTCCTGATCGTTCAATGGCGACATTTAAACATTCAGAGCTAAGCCCAACTTTATAATACTTAACATGATGTAGCAATCCAAAAATACTCAATAACTCGACATAGTTCCTGTTCATGTCCTTAATTACAAAGTAAAAATTCTTCTTTACTAACAACGCTCCAACAAGATGAGCTATGAGTCCGATTTAATCAAGCCTATTCAACTACAGAAGTTGTCCTAGGAACGTAACATTTCCCCAGAGCCAAATACCAGCAGTCTCGGCTGGTTTGGGGTCGGACGAATGACGAAGTAAAACTGCAGGCCAGTGGCTCAACTGATGCTCACTGGAAGAAGCCCAGTAGTCGAACGAGGTCTTTGCGTCATGGTGTGTTTTTACTAAATTGAGTGAGGAAATGAAAGATGCTATACGTCAGGGAATGGGGTGTACATTAGCCCCCCCCCCCCCCCCCCCCCCATATTCAAAATGAGATTTCTCCACTTCAAACCATCGTTTTTTAACTTTAAAAATGATTTGGAATCGTTACTCCCTTCTTTCACATGGTTTAAAATTTGTAACATCCTAAAATCGATTTACATTAATCAATTCTGGTTTTAACAAGTTGGGGGGCAGCAACTGTCAAAAACTTTAGTACTGCCCCCACGAAATTTTCTAGGAATATGAACAACTAATTCAACCCTGATTGTCAAAAACGAGTCGAAGAGGTTTGATCACCCTGGCCTCATAGCTCAGATCGTTGGAGTATTGCAACTTTGGGAATTTTCCCGTAGTTGTAGACACGAGTTCGAACTCCTGTCGAGGTTTCAAATATTTTTGGGCCGTAACAGTGGCGCAGTCGAAATAGGACCCGAAATCATACTAAACAATAATTAATTAAATCCATCTCGAGCCAAAAGACTGTAAACATCACATTTCCTGGCGTTAGCACCTTTCACTTCCTCACTCGCTTGAGTCAAAACACACCGTGACAATGACCTCGGTCGACTGCTGACTTGTTCCAGTGAGCATCTACTGAGCCAGCGGCCTGCAGTTTCACTTCGTCATTCGTCCGACCCCAAACCAGCCGAGACAGCTGGTATTTGACTCCGGTGAAATTTTACACTCCAAGAAAATAACTCTCACAGTCAGAGAGGTTTGATAACCCTGGCAACTTCGGGAAATTTCTGGTAGTGGTAACGTCGCGAGTTCGAACTGCTGTCGAGGTATCAAATATTTTTGAGCCGCTACAGAGGTATAGCATCTAGTGTTACATTCAAGGAAAATTTCAGCAGTCGAAGAGGTAGCAGCCATCTGTAAAGCACGACAGTCTAGTCCTTTGAGTTCTTGGGACTAACCTGTTCCAATTTCCTCTATCACCTATGACTATGTAGTGGGATCCTTCCATAAGTAAAGCCAGTTGCACACACACCGATTTTGGACGGTCAGTTTTTTTCTGGCCGTCCACATTCCAATAGTGAACCATTATATGGAATGGGACTTGGCACACACGCCGACCAGAAAATAATACCGGTAAAATACCGGTGAGCAGCCGGCCAGTGCCACTGCAGACCGCCGGTACTGGGAAGACCCGACCCCACAGTGGCGTACGTGCCTAAATGCACGCTTGCACACTATTGTTTCAGCAGTGTTCAGCAGTTCTCGCTAGTCGCTACGGACTAGCTTTGTGATTTCGGACTACCAAGTGCGTGTAAAAAAATGGATGATTTATTAGATAATGATGTTCTCATTTCATTAGTGGAGGCAAGACCTGTTTTGTGGGACAAAACTTTAGATCTATTTGTTTAAAGACAGAAATCTTATCGGGGGTGCATGGAGATAAGTTTGCTGCGCTCTGAACCACGAATTTGAGGTGCTGGAGGATAAGGATTCTCATGAAGTTCGTCGAAGGATTCAATTGACATTCTAAAGAAGTTGAAAAACTTAGCACCATCACGCCTCAGTTCTCCAAAAAGAGTGTAGAATGTCCCACTGTGTTCCCTTCTTTGATTGATAGGATGAATCCACCACTTGCGCATAATGCGGCGATACAATAACCACATAGCAATTACACGTTTAGGATTCATTGTTGTTCAAGAATCTCATTTCACGAACACCAAGCAACTGATTGTTTTGCCGACAAAAATCCGATGTGTTTGCAATCACCTGCTACCGATAAAATATCGGCCGATTTTTTACCGACCGTCCAAAATCGGTGTGTGTGCAACTGACCTAAGTTTTCTCAAGTTCGTCATGTGGCATCTTCATTTCTGGGATAAACCCTAGTGTAGCTGGGGCTATTAGGGTATGGCTTGATTGTCTATTGTGAGTTTGTGTGTGGAAGTTGTGTTTCCACTCACCCGTCCTCATAAGCCTGATGACAGCATGCATTGACTGTACCATGACTTGAGTATTTATGGGTGCAAGTTTATGGCAAGAGTGTTTATGGTTGCACGCCACAAGTCATTTGAAATCAACGTATCATCCAATATCAACTAGGTAATCCTTAGAGCATAAATAATATATATATGCTGTTGGGAATAATCTGAAACATCCTCATTCTTTGTGTGCGAGTAGGAGGTGAGATTGTTGAGTGAACTCTTGTGAAGTAGGTAGGTACTTACAGGGCTAGATTTGGCAGATTTCAGGTCAATGCCTTATATGGTCACACAAATGTCCTGATGGAGACAAGGTCGGTAGGTAGTTTCGATTGACGTGACAATCTGGTTGAGATTACGTACGAATCTCGAAATGATAACAATAAAAGATTAACGAGTTTAGTTATCTTCAATTCCGAAGTAGAGATAATCATAATCTATGAAGCTAAAAATAAAAATGAGTCAATCATTTAGCAAGACAACATCCTGAAAACACCTTACCCCTGGTTCAAATCATGTTCTGTATCGTCCAGCCAAACCCGGACTTGCATCGCATTTCCATCTCTGCACCAATGAAATATATCCTCCATCGTGAGGTAGAATAACACAAATTATTAATCACGAAATTATAAACAAAAACACAACTGAACTAAGCATAAAATCAAACCGAAAGTTCACAAGTAGGTCGCCATTTGTTTGCCCATCCCACGGGAGGGGCTAAAAATATCACGGCACACACACACACTCACAGAGAAGTGTTGGTTGTCAAAAGCCCTCAAAGGAGGTCGTGACGATCGTGTTCCCGTAGAAGCGGGAAATTTGAATCCTGAGTTGTAGGTATCACGGTTAGTAGGGAAGGGACTTAGGGCCGGTTTATCAATGGGTTTGTTCGGACACGTAGTTCCGAACCAGTTCGGAATTCATCTAGTTCGGAATCGAACTGCAAAGGGAGGGGATGGGAACCGGTTCAGAACTCTTAGTTCTGAACTCCCAGTCCGAACGCCTTTTCGTGTAGTTCGGAATTGATAACCTGATAACCTCTCCGTCTTTTTCCCAAAACGTGGTTACATGTTTGTAATTTGTGTTATAAAAACTATAACTCAATATTTTTGTTATACTTTATCAAGTCTGTTAACCGCCTGTTAATGTTTATGAGGCCTGTTAGTATCTTGTGATACTACATTTAAGCACCAATACCTAAATTGTTATTCAATAAAATGTTTTGAATTTAATTGCGTACTTTCATGTTCAATGTATTTCCGCCCAAGGTTTGACTTTGATGTGTTTTGAAAATGGCTACTGAACACATAAATCTGAACTAAACCTCTTTATCATTAGTTGAGAGTTGCCCTGTCAGGAACTGAACTTGACCTCGGTAACTCCTATGAATTTCATTGATATCCCTCGAGCCATTTTGGAGAATAGACCAAAAAGTGCTAAAACCGATTATTCCCCCCCCCCCCCCCCCCCCCCACTAATTTGCACCCAGAAGAAGAATAACTCCTATGAATTTCATCAAAATCCCTTGAGGCGTTTAAGAGAAAAGGCAACAACTGCTAAAAAAGACGTTTTTTCACATACTTCGATTTGTTAACCCTAAAATAATAATTTTAGGCTATTTTAAGTAGGGGTATAGAAACCCATCTCTAGAATCGGAATGTTTTTATGTCGTACCGTAAGGTCGCAATCGTGTACCTACACGAGTTACTTACAGTTGTATGAAACGTTAAGGGCAAGATAAATTGAAAAGACATCAGATAAAAATGTGAGCGCGAGAACGTGAAATAAGAAGGCTGATGACAACTTGAAAGTTTGGCGGGAGGTACGTGCATACGGGGCGGGGCCAAGCTTGTTTACTGCGCATGTATAGAACTATTAGTTCTGGAAAAAAGACAGAACTGGTAGAACTGGTTCGGAACGGTAACGAACTAATACGTCCGAACAACGAACTGCTAGTTCGAGGTCTTCCAGAACTGGTTCTCGTGTTGTCCGAACAGCCAAAAGTGGGCGTGTCCAGTTACGAACGGTTACGAACTACGTGTCCGAACAAACCCAATCACTTTTATCCAATGGATAAGGGGGATTTATCTAAGGTGTAGCGTTATCCTCCAGATAACACGATATGGGATGTTTATCAATCCCTAGTTAAACCTTATCTGGCGTTTTAATTTATCTGGTCCCTGGACGGCTGGATAACTATTATAACTGGAGGTTAATGAGATATCTAGAGCTTTCTAACCTCAAACAAGTTTATTTATTTACAAAAATCTTATTTGAATCAAGTTTGATTGTCTTTATTTTTGTACCTTCCAATGGATATATTTGGTAATTTGTCTTCAAACAGCAGCAACGGCAAAGATTCTATCGTAGCATAATTCGTTGAATGGAAAAGAAGTGTAGATCACCTAATAAAATGAGACGAGTGCGTATTTTATTGAGGTTTCGGTTGGACAAAGATACCATTTTTTACTTTATAACACAGATCGAAGATGAAATTGAATCCACAACTTACTGATCACAATAATTCATTCATAATGATTCAGGTTGCAAGATCGCAACTCGTGCACGTATTTCTCTCTTTAGAAATCAAGCAAATAGCAAAAATGTGGTGGTCTGGTGGTGTCTTTATTTGCCCAGCTAATACTGTCGATGATGACACTGTTGTTTTGTGGACGTCAGATGGTTTTTCTAATAGCCGATCCATGATGAAAATGTAACTCCTATTCTACTCTGTGGTAGCTCCATGTGTAAATCGCCTTTATTTTGTCACCTGCGGACACCAATGAGGATGCTAACGGCGCTATCTGCTAGACAAAATTTATCTGAGGGATAATTTTATCCGCTAGGTATTTCGGTATTGATAAACGACTCACATTCTTTATCTGAAGTATAGTGCTATACTCGGTATAGCTATCCTGCAGATAATGTAGATAATTGATAAACCGGCCCTTAGGGCCGGTTTATCAATCACATTTATCCAATGGATAAGGGGGATTTATCTAAGGTATAGCGTTATCCTCCAGATAACACGATATGGGGTGTTTATCAATCCCTAGTTAAACCTTATCTGGCGTTTAAATTTATCTGGTCCCTGGATGGCTGGATAACTATTATAACTGGAGGTTAATGAGATATCTAGAGCTTTCTAACCTCAAACAAGTTTATTTATTTACAAAAATCGTATTTGAATCAAGTTTGATTGTCTTTATTTTTGTACCTTCCATTGGATATATTTGGGAATTTGTCTTCAAACAGCAGCAACGGCGAAGATTTTATCGTAGCATAATTCGTTGAATGGAAAAGAAGACCGTATATAGTAAGACCCCATGTAGATCACCTACTAAAATGGGTCGAGTGCACATTTTTGAGGTTTTGGTTGTACAAAGATACCGTTCTTTACTTTATAACACATTTCAAAGATGAAATTAAGTCCACAACTTACTGATCACAATAATTCAGGTTGCAAGATCGCAACTCATACTGGTATTTCTCTCTCTACAAATGAAGCAACAGCAAAAATATGGTGTCTTTTGTCTTATTATTTGCCGAGCTAATACTGTCGATGATGACACTGTTGTTTTGTGGACGTCAGACGGTTCTTCTAATGGTCGATCCATGAAGAAAATGTACCTCCTACTCTACTCTGTGGTAGTTCCATGTGTAAATCGCCCTTATTTTGTCGCCTGCGGACACCAATGAGGATGCTAACGGCGCTATCTGCCAGACAGAATTTATCTGAAGGATAATTTTATCCGCTAGGTATTTCGGCATTGATAAACGACTCACATTCTTTATCTGGAGTGTAGCGCTATACTCGGTATAGCTATCCTGCAGTTAATGTAGATAATTGATAAACCGGCCCTTAGTGCTGGTTCATCAATCACATCTATCCAATGGATAAGGGGGATTTATCTGAAGGATAGCGTTGTCCTCCAGATAACATTATATGGGGTGTTTATCCATCCCTAGTTAAACCTTATCTGGCGTTTTAATTTATCTTGTCCCTGGACGGCTGGATAACTATTATAACTGGAGGTTAATGAGATATCTAGAGCTTTCTAACCTCAAACAAGTTTATTTATTTACAAACATCTTATTTGAATCTCAAGTTTGATTGTCTTTATTTGTGTACCTTCCAATGGATATATTTGGTGATTTGTCTTCAAACAGCAGCTACGGCGAAAATTCTATCGTAGCATAATTCGTTGAATGGAAAAGAAGACCGTACATAGTAAGACCCCGTGTAGATCACCAACTAAAATGGGACGAGTGCGTATTTATTGAGGTTTAGGTTGGAAAAAGATACCTACCGTTCTTTACTTTATTACACAGATCGAAGATGAAATTAAGTCCACAACTTACTGATCACAGTAATTCATTCATAATAATTCAGGTTTCAAGATCGCAACTCGTACATGTATTTCTCGCTCTAGAAATGAAGTAAATAGCAAAAATGTGGTGGTGTCTTTTGTCTTATTATTTGCCGAGCTTACTGATAACCGTGGTACGTATCTACCTACCCAAAATAAAAAAACAAAACCATTGGATTCGGATAAGGACAAAATAGGGGAAAATGGGGTAATTTACAAGGGTCTCGCAAATTGTTGTTTACTAATATAACGTTGCTCACTCTCTCTCTCTCCTCCCTCAGTTCTCTTCTTTCCATTCTCCAAATCATGATTCCAAATTCAAAATTTTGAAGTTTTGCTATCCAAAAATTAAATTTATTCATTTTTATTAATTAATTTTCATTTTATTTTACACATTTCCTGATTATTTTATGTTACTGTTTGTTTGTTTTCCTTTTTGTTTGTTTACAGTTTATTTTACTCACTTTTGATTATTGAGTTTTGTTATTGCTACGATTCTGTCTAGTTTTGGTTTTCAGTCATGCTTGCTCTTTGATTTTTATATTTTAATCTATTTTGTTTCTTATTCCTTCTCTCGGCTTATTGTAAAATTCGGAAAGTGGAAAGAGTGTACCTAGTTCGCCAAGAGGACCACTCTGAACAAAATAAATTTGACATACAATAAAAAAATACATAATACAAAGTTGCTACACAACCAGCAAAAACGTTGTAATTCACTACTTGAGATGTTTTTTTCATAATTTGTTTCAAAATCTGAAGCTTCTGAGTGCAAACCCGGGCTGTGATAGACAAATATGCTTAAGCACCTACCACTTAAACTTTGAAAAAATCCAACAAGACTGGATTGGAGCATTGGGGCAATATCGCCACGACGGAATTACCCTGAATTCGGTGTGACGATATTGCCCCAGTAAACTTTTCGAGATTAAAAATCATTAAAAACTACAGTTTTCGTTTAAACAAATCATGAAGTAATGGGTGTATATTAAAGATAAATGATTTTTCTACGCCGTCATGTTCAACAATTTACAGAATCGTATGAAAAAATGTTACTTACCACCAAAATTGGACAACAGTAAAACTAGAACGCCAAGCTTCAAAAACTGTGAATTCCCTTATCTTTCATGAAAACAAATTAATAGCCCCAAACCAACTTTTCCAACATTACTGCTGATCTAAAGTTGGCGATATTTGGCTACAAGATTTGTCACTCAGGTGGTTAAATAATTATTTGGGGTGGCGGTATTCCCCGACTTCGGGTTATTACGAATTTGAACAGATTCAATTTCTAGCTTTGACTTCATGATCGAATTTCCAACAGAAATAACAATATTTCAACACTTTGAGGCTTAACTATTCTAGGTATGTACTTACCTACATTTTTTGTATTGCCTCAAACTAATGACTAATTGTTCTTAGTAACTTTATCAGTAATGTTAGTTTGTAGTTAAGCATTTTTAACAATCGGTTAATTTGTTCAACGTTGTCTATTCCTCGAAAGTTACAGAACACCCCTAGGTATACAGGATTTCCCAATTCAACATCGACACCCCCCTCCCTTTATTTTTGAAGCTATAAAAAAAATTCTAAATGGAATTCTCCTTTATTTTTAGCAAATCAGATTTTAATATCACACGTTGTGGTGGCGCTATTGCTTCTATCACGCGTTTTATCATTTAATAATGGCTCATACGAGAATCCCCCCTCCCCCACTTTTTATTGCAGACTCGGAATCCTCATGAAATTTTTAGGGAAAATTACTCATCACTCGAATGGCTGCAATTACGTGCAATATGCAAAATAGGTACCCATCTATCTATAGAATTTTTCGAGATTTCCAATTGCGACACATGTGATCCTACTTTATCGTGCTAGATTATCTATAAATGAATTCGCAACAGCAACTGGGGATTGGGATAAGATACCTATCACAATTCTGGTTTCACCATCGAGTAGTTTCACATAAAAACTAAAATGAGGTGTCACTTGGTAAAAAAGTCCAGTCATGCAGCATGACCCCATGAGCGAATTTTTGAAGAAATGTTCGATTATTTCGATTTTTGACTGATTTTTCAACTTTGAAATTTTTGAAACCAGACACATATTCTTATAGAAAATTTTACGATGATTCCGAATATACCACATGTTAGTATGCTGAAAATTTCGCACAATAAATCGCAAAAAACAGGCTATTTTGAAATTTTTGACTACATTTTTGAAAATTTCAACCCGAAGATGTAATCCGATCATGCTGGCCAACGAACTTGAACTTTCGTTTTGTGTCCTTAACATTTTAAAATTTGTTTGAAGTTTCTAGCACAATTCTACGGACAGTTATCGTCTGGAATGACACATACATACATATATACATACATACATAAAAAAATTCGTTAAACTTCAGAATATGATTCAGAATAGCCTGAAACGGATTTCTGCATACATTTTTTTCAAAAATTCACATTCTACAAATTTTGAGGCGAGAGCAATAGCTTAATTTTCTTCAAAAATTCGCTAAAAGAGGCTAAAAAGCAGATTTCAAAAATTTCCCGGAATTTAACTTTTTTCCATTTGTCTTTATGCTCTATTATTAAACAGACTACTTTGGAAACTTCCTCGGAGTCCCAGGTTTCCAACTGAATAAGAAGCCAATTTTCCTTTTATTTTGCTAATGGAACATGAGAAGCTCGAGGTAGAGTTCTGCACGTTGATATATAGGAAAACTCTGAGGGTGGGGTTGTTTTGGGGCCCAAGACGGAAGCCTGGTGGCTTATTGTACTTTTCTGAGAGTTTTGCTTTTAATCAAAGAGATTCAGCCCTCTGGTAAGGGATGTGAGTCCTTTGATTAATTGAGGAGCTGACATGGAAAAGCAGTTAAGTCCGAAAATCAAATTTCATAGGAACTCCCTCTGAACTCTTAGCAGATTTGTAGGACATAATCTCTTCTCCATGCAAAGATCACACATTTATTCACGGTGCGATCTAGCAAGGACGGAAGGACCTAAGGCTTTTCCCACGCCGTTGGCGTGACTGTTTACTTGCACTTCGACGAAGAAAAAAAAATTCTTTCGATTTTGGTTTATTATTTCCAGTAGTAAGCCTATGTGATAGTATAGCAAAAAAATTTTATAACCCCCCCTCAAACTTTGTCACTTTACGTTTCAAGGTGCGTAGAATCCAAATTTGAAATGTCCGTTCGCTGTTCGGGCCATAAAAGGCCTAAGAATTGACTTGAAAAACCCGTTCTTTCGCACATAGACTCCATTTGGGGTCTAGTTGGTCCTAACGTTTAACCATCCCGATCGCTTCACTCGCATAGATGCTATGGGCCAAAAACGGGCGAAAAAGTGTCTTTTTCGAGGATTTTGAGTGTTAGACCTACGCACGCGCGCACGCCTGGCAGGGGGGCACGGTGGGTGGGGGGGGGGGGGTGAGCGGGGGGGGGGAGTGGAGGGAGAACAGAAGTAGATACTAGAAAAGAGACTGGCGAAAGTCCCAGAGCATGCTAGTTACTATAGCTGGCTATCTGATTCAGAAATAATAAACCATTATGTAATAGTTTGCAGCGTTTTTGGACTTGACTGCTTTTCCATGTCAGCTCCTCAGTTGTTCACTTCGAATAGACATCATTGGGATTTGTGCCCTAAAGAGTTCAAATCTGTGATAGGTGAGTGCAGGGCACTCGAATATTATGTGGGATACTGTTTCGCCTGTCTCCTCGCGCAGTCTGCACAGGGTTGAGTTTTGAGTGACCCCTATGCGGTGTAAGTGGAAACGTAGGGATGCAAAGCCGGTTATAAGTCCGACTATTGTTTTAAGTTCCCTACGGTTTTTCCTGAGAAGTCCCTCAGTAAGTTTGGTGTTGGGTTCAGCCACCATGAGCTGGCTGTGGACATGTCCTTCAATGTTGGACCATCTTTCTTCTGAAGGTAGTTTTTGATAGACCAACTGCTGGCTCTGGCCCTACAAAAGGGGTTTGGAAGTCCCTCTTGCGAGCTCATCTGCCTTTTCATAGCGCTGCACGTAAACAACGACTTTAACGATTTGCGATTCCTTTTGATGCCTATAAGGACAGTCGTGACGTACACGTTTTTTTGGCGTGTTTTCCTTTATTTCAGTGTTTATTCATTAATTATATAATTCTCATTTCTTACCAGTATTGGTGAGATTGATGGTGCGGGGAACGAAAAGGGGTGTCGCAAGGTACCAACTAAGGGAAAGTCGTATCAACTATCATGCTCTTTCGCCCCCTAGCGCTTGGATCTTCTTCGTTTGGAGCCCCATTTTAAGGGAGGCAATTATGCTTGAATGTTGAAAAACATGTGTTTTCCAATGAAATCGAGGGTTTAGTGAAAAATGACCCTCTATGAAAATACGAGTTTGAGGCCGGTTTCTACGAATTTTTCCACGGTGGATCGAATGGTAACACTTCCAGATCTCTCCAACTCCGTTATACCCGAGTTTTAAACTTTACCTAGGAATCTAGTTTTACTCTTAAAATACCTAAAATTGAACATAACAAACTAAAAATTCGTGAGTAAATAGTAAAACTCGGTTATACCGGAGTCGGGAACATCTGCAAGTATTGTTACCATTCAATTAAGCGTGAAAACTGTAGCCATGATTTCACTGGGGGGAAAAAACACGTTTTTCAACATCAAAGCATAATTTTCTCTTCTAAATAGCAAAGTAAAATTAACTATACCGTAGGAAAGCTTAGAGAGGCTGAGTAAGTTTTCCCTGCGGATTTGCCTTTCCAAAATAGTCTGTATCAAGAGCAGAAAAACAAATAGAAAACATCTGGTGCGAGGCTTCACACTTTCCCTACTTGTATTCATTATAGATGGATGCTATTATGATGGGTCGTCAATTCAATTCAACAGTCGGAGCCCGAGCAAGCCGGGGAGGACCAGTGACTTTAGTCTTGGCCTGAAAAGGGCCCATGTCCAATCTCCGTAATGATGGGTCTTATCCTATTGGCGAAATAGCCAAAAAATTGCTTTAAAAAAACGTCGTTTTCACCTATTTTTGAAGGTTTTTTGCTAATAATAACCGCTCTCAAGAGTATTTTCCCAGGTATGAGGGGTATGGGATATCATTTCTCCTGTGAATATGATCAACATCCCTCGAGCCATTTTTGAGAAAAGGGAAAAAAGTGCTAAAAACGAAGTTATTTCACGTATTCTGATTTTTTAGACCGCTAAAAATGATCATTTCAAGCTGATTTTTCTACAGTAGTAACATTCTAATCTACGTATCGAGCGAATATCAGCCCAGACCCTTTGCCACTGAGTTGCTGAGTCGTTTTACATAATAACTACGGATGGGTTAAATTGTAAAAATACAATCTCAAAACTTTTCCACTGAAGAACACTCATTGCAAAAGGTTCAGGTACCTACAAGATACAATTTCATGTAATTGTTTGCAGCACACTTATTTCAAAATAATACATTATTTACCAACCAGGATATGTAGGCAAGGAAGTAAAGGTTTTGGATAAATAGAACTCGAAATGGAAATTGAGCTATGTATTTCGTTTAAACATCACGCAGAGATGAATGATTTTCGTATACAGCCATTCACCACTCCCATGATTATCTCTCAATTACATTCGCCATCTGAGGTAAAACACACAGTATTTACCCAATGATGGAAACACGTAGTAACAAACAATTGAATAAAAACGGGTAAAGATGAAATTAAAATACGAAACACTGCTCGCAGCTATAAAAAAAAAGAAGGTAATTGCACGGTTAAATAATATTATGATAATTAATATTATGATAATTAATAATATTAAAAATTAATAGAGATGGGATATGAGGATCATCGAATCTATGTCATGGTACCAATGACTGGGTTGTGTCGACATATACTAGGCCCGTACTCTTCGTAGGCTTCTTTCGTATGGCAAACTTGGTAGAATTCAGGCTGAAAAAAAAAAGAAGAGAACAAATCAGAATTCAAGAAAACAGTATAATTAAAACAATGAAGGGAAGCACTGAAAAATAAAAACAATAAGGCCTACTTTCATCAAAAACTTAAACGAGTTAAGACTTGAAAAAATTGGGAATCAACGGAGATTGCAGCTCATAAACAGGTGTCTGGAAGGCAATGAAGGTTTTCTCACGAACACGATCTGCCATATTGACGGGATCGTCAAAAACAACTCCAGGAAAAACCTTACTCCTAAATCGTACCTGTTCCTAAACGTGATTTTTTCGCGAGTCCGTAAATATAAATTTCATGGTTGAATAAGCATAGTGATCATTTTTCTTCGTGGCTCAAATTGGGATATTTCGAACAAGACACAACATTTTTAGGCTCAAAAATAGTGGAAATTGCAGCCAGAAATTCAATTACAAGGTTCCCTGAAATTTTTGAAATTTTAACATAATTCAGGGATTTGTTCGTATAGACACTACATAGACAATCTTCACGCTTAGCGTGTATTCGGGCGCAACTACGCATTCTACAAGGAGACGTGCTCGTTTCAAAAGTCGTACGATTCTACCAATGCCAAGGGTTTTCCGAGAAAGACGGGGCGTCGTTTGGTCGCATGTATTTGTAAACTAAACAATATTGAGTATACGCACATGAATCCGCGTGTCTTCAATAAGTACTATATTTAAGGATTCATGAAATAATCACGTTTAGGAACAGGAACGATTTTGGGGTTCCTGGGGATGTTTTTGACGATTCCCCGTCAATATGGCAGATCGTGTTCGTGAGAAAACCTTCATTGCCTTCCAGGAACCTGTGCATTGTCTTTTACCAGAGCACGGCACGAATTTAAACTCCTACTGATAGGGGTGGTTTGAGCGGGATGAGAGTTGATAATTGGCTTTTCCTCGTCGTGGTTTGTTTACAGTTCCAAGTACTTTTGCATCAGTGGGTGGCCTCATCAGGGATATTTTCAAGTTTAATGTGGTAGGTACAGTCTTATGCGGGTACAGTCTTATGCGTTGTTGTCATCCATACATAGGTTAATAGGGTATTAATGTCCACGTTAGGGAAATGGTTGCATTTTGATACTGTAGACATTGTAAAACTTCTATATACTCTGCTTCTAACATTGCAGTAAAATGTTTCAGATATTATAGAAATCATACTAGAGATTATAATTAAGATTTGGGAGAAAGAATAGAAAATACCGGAGTAATGGGTCTGGTAGACTTTTTGATTAGGAATTTAAATAGTACTCTTTCTAGTATTCTTTCTCCCAAATCATCATTTCTCTCAACATTGTCTCGATTCTCAACATACCTATCGTCGTAAATTGTAGATTTTTACAAAGATAGTTTTTGAAGTTTAGCACATTTAAGAGGGCTACGTAAGGTCTCGTAAGTAGACAGACTGGCGCCTTTTCAACCAAAAGAGCAAGAAAGGTGAGTGACTCGAATGAGGGGATACCTAGCAGTAGACTCTATGTAGGGACCTAGTAGGGACTCTGTCCGATCCAGAAAATGGCTCAAAACTCCCACCAAATTCAAAATTCGACCAAACAGTTGATTCAACTTTTCTCAGCCAATAATTGACTGATTTCAATTATTCTTGCAGCGTTTGCTCTATTTTCGAAACCTCTAGGTCAAACAAGCCTCGAAATTTGAAAGTAAAATTGATCAATGGTATCTAAATTTGAAAATTTTGGAATTTGGAAATATCAGAGGAACGATCCTTTGGGGAATTTTGAAACCAGTAGATTGCCGCAAGAATCATTAAATTCGGTCCACCATTGACCGAGGAAAGTTGAATAAACCACATATATTCCATACGGCATTCCCTTAACACCTCATCATCGACTGTCCATTATGAATATTCCTATGTGTAACTTATCATTCTACCTAGCAGTATACAGGGTGGGCCACAGTAACCGGATGTTTTTAGAATAGACAGTAGCCGACGAGTAGGGGGGCTAGAAAGCTGGCGAGGGTTGGATTCCAACCCTCTGATTGTGGCATTTAGTATTCACTATGGCTCAATGGTAGTTGGAGCGCCGCGTTTTGGTTTTGTGTGTAATGAAAAACCAGTTGTAGCGGCCCGGAGGGAGTTGAGGCAGCACTTCAACATGGACCGTCAAAGAACCATACCTAATTGGAACAAAATCTTGAGATAAGTGAATAAAGCGAGAACAAAGGGAACTTGAAATAAGGTTAAGCCACCTGGTCCTAGGCGAACTTCAAAGACTCCAGAAAATGTTGAGAGAGTAAGGGAGGCATCTTCATTCCTCACTAGTAGATCCAGCGTAGTCTCCAAGAAAGCAATCCTTTGTGCAAAATCGTCTGTTTGCAACTGTTTTTAAAGAGCAAGCTAAGGGTAGAAACTTAAATCATGATGCAAAATACACCTCACTGTACTTCAAGGAATGCGTAGATGTTGAGCGTGTTGATCGCTGTGGGCTCCTTAGAAATGCCTCCCTTACCCTCCCAACGTTTTCCAGAACACAAGAAATTTGTGCAGGGCCAGGTGGCTTAACCTTACTTAAAGCCTCCCTTTGTTTTTGCATAATTCATCCACCTCAAGACTGTGTTGCGATATGGTATGGTTCTGAGACGGTCCATATTAAAGTGCTGTCTGAACTCCCTCTGGGCCACTACAATTGATTTCCCATTAAGCACAAAACTTTCGTAAGTAAAAACACAGTGCTCCAACTGCCACTAAGCCATGGTGAATACTAAAGGCGGCTTTCACAAAAAAAAAAACGTTATGTCAGGTTCAAAGTTCAATTTAAACCATTGAATGATCTCAGTTTGAATTCATTTCCGTTTCACCAAGTTGAACTGAGTTCCTAGGAACGAGTTTTCGACTGAACTCGGATCATTGAAAACTCCAGTTCAACCAAATCGCAGGTTGAACTTCCGATGACATCAAGAACTGATGTCTAATCTTGGGAGAGTGAAAGACTTTTTTTGTCTATTGCGTGTCTCGTGAATGCATACTCGGTTTATGCTTTTTGTGTTGATTGATGAGATAGTGCGATTAATTAGGTATATTTATTGATGGAATCAAAGAAGAATCATAGGGAACCGGCTTTCTCCCACTCGGAGAAAGAGCACCTCCTAGACATCATACATAACTATTTGGATATTCTCAAATCTAGAAAAAAACCGAAGCCCATACGAAAGATGGAAAAAAAATTGCTGAGGAATTCAATCCCAGTTCTAAGTGTTCTTAACAATACCCAACCCAGATAGGTCAAAATTGAAAACACTGGGGAAATCTTAAAAAACGTGCAAAATTAGCTAGTTGATGAGCACGATTACCTTTATGCCATATGGGAGTAAAATTGAGTACACCCTCTCTTTTATCTCGTCTATTCCAATATCCATTATTATCGTCATTGGAAATCAAATGAAGTTGTTAACATTGTCTTTCTGTTAAAGTTGATGAGGTGGGGAAAAAATGCTTTTGCATTAACGATTGATGAATTATAAAAACACAACAAAATGATAATATAAATAAACTTTATGAGGTGGTTTGGTAAGTGAGGAGCCGAGTTTACGCCTCCCATAACTGGCTGATATCGAGCGTTCAACACAGAACGCCGGTCGATCTGAGATCATCCTTGAACTTCTATAGTGAAATCCAATATCGCGGACACTCTCCGTTCAATAGCCAACCACGTCTTGAACTGGGTTCAATAACTTGGTGAAACTGACTTAAAAGGTATTACTTGAAAAAAATTTAGTACTATAGGTAGGTTAGTAAGTTTTTTTTTTTCCAAAGCTGTGCTAACAGAGAACTAAAAGTTTAAAGGATTTGACTTACCGTCGATGCAAGCATGCTACCTCCAAACCACACCGCGTACCTCTGCATGTGGTGAGTCACAACCTGAACGTCTATAGGCTTCGGCTGAAACATGGAGTTACAATAGAGGCACATGGAGTAGATACAAGGCTGAAAAGTACAATCACGAGAAATGATTGATTTTCTACCCTTCAAAGTTGATTAGCCAATCACAGACTTGGATTTTATGATGTTTTATTTGTCAACGAATCAGGAAGTATCGATTCTTTATCCGATTTTGAATGGACATCATCTATGACTTTTAACAAACCGACTAAAGTGAAACCTAAATATTGAAACCGAGAAACTATTGATCCATAACAGTTATTTACAAGTGCTCTGATAAGAAAATATAGATTCTAAGAGGAAAATACCTAACGGAGTACTATCAATTATATTGTCTAGTGTATGCCACTCTCATTTTAAACGCGGAAGAAATAAATCAGGTACACGCCAAAAGGTACTGGTCAAGGCCCCTAAGTTAGGACAGGGCACTTAAGTTCAGACATTTTCAAAACCTCGCGGCAATCCGAGGTTAGCACCTTCCTGCTGTGCCTAGATCATCTGACTGCGGGAGTTCCGTGTTTGTAGGCTTTCAGCAAGTCAGGTTATAATATGATTTCGAAAAGTTATTTGTGTTGAGCGGCTGTACGATCGTAAGTGTTGCAATTTACTTTCTGTAATATTTTAGAAACCTCAGAAAACCTCCTTTGGTGGTCAGCAAGTATGTGATTCAGGGGGATGTCGATGAATTAGTTTGTTTGGGAATCTATCTACCATAGTATTTCCCAAGTTTGAAAGGTCTAAAGTTTTCTGTGTGCCCCCACCATAATAAATTTTCGTACATTGTGCTGGTAATTTCGGACATGGGAAAGGTTCCAGGAATCCGCAATAAATACCGTCAATATGGCCATAAATACCTCCAGAATGCCCATTTCGTTCAAGAAATTTGCGGACCTCACCAAAGTTTTGTGAAATATGAAAGTACAGTAAAATTTCTCATTCAACTTAAAAAGTTCATTTTGAAATTTAAATGTTATGATCTATCACTAACTAAGCTACAAATGTTTCGTTCAAACTCTCATTTTATTATCAAGTAGGTAATTGTTTAAATTGTTATCAAGCCAAAAATGTAAGTTTGAAAATCTAGGCTCATAGAATTGCTATTGAAATACGTTTTCTATCCCTTTCATATAGTTGCAATTTTTGAAAATGTTACCAATTACACAATTTTTCCTTTGAAACATTATCTCGTCATAAGTTCATTTATTAAATAAATTATTAAGACTTACGAGGCAAAAGACTGTTAAAAAATGTAAAAACCAACTACGAACTGTTAATAAACTATTTTTTATACACTTTACCCCCTCTTTTTCCTGTCCTGGTTCCATTTAAATTATTGAAAACTTTTTTAAAAAGCTTCCCCGTGTCCGAAGTTACCATCTACTTCTGTGAAGTTCGCTTTAAAGGGAAAAAACACGTGTGTCCGAAATTAGGGGGCTTGGACCCTAATTTCGGACAGTCTTTGAATAAAAAAATATAGAAAACTAGAAGGGTTAGAAAACCGGTTATGACAGATTCCAAAAGATGAGATGTGAGAGAATTTACATAAATTTTCTCAGTATTTTAAATGGAATCCTTCTATACGAAAAATGCAAAAACATCAAAACCTGTCCGAACCTGTGCCTTGACGGTAGGTAGGTACCTTTATTTTACAGAAAATGAATATATCAATAGAGAAAATGAGAACTAAATGGGACTGGGTCACAGTAACATTTGGCATAATAAACACAACTTATTATTCTAGTGAACTAACTTTGAGATGGTTTCCAGAAAGCTTTTCAGACAATTTGAGCCTTGCGTCCACTACTCTCTTGATATCTCGCCCCAGCCGCCGCCCAAAGTCTCTGAACATGGTTGAACCTCCAGAAAGAACGATGTTGTTATACAACGGCCGTCTTACGTCTATGGGGCAGTTCTGTATCACAGTGTCGACGATTTCTGAGATTGGGGTGTTGAAATCGGGGTTGGAGAACTGAAATCCGGTAGGGAAATAGATTAATAACGTGATATAATAAACAATTTAGTATGCTTTAGTCACTTCAATGACCTATTTTCTTTTCTTTATTAATTACCTAAAAATATTTCTAGTGTTTAATGCGATGAAACTTAACAAGTAGCTCCAGAATAATCAAGAATAATAATAATGATGATTCTCACTTCAGGATGAAAAAATATCTCAGGGCCGAGGAATCTCTCATAACCGACATCAATACTAAATGGTTTTTTGGTGACGCTGTTGATTCCTTCAAATTTCTTTATCCATTTAGAAGGATCCGCATCATATTTGGCGAATTCCTTAGCGATGTCGGGACAGATGTAAGAGAATCGCTCTTTCACAGCTTTAGCCGTCTCCATGGACTGTTCTGGAGGAATGCCGATTTCCCTTTCTCTCAAGAGGGACTGGATAAAGTAAGTAATGTTGCGTCCAGCGATAGGAATGTGCTTTATGCAGCTGCCAATCACGTAACCTTCGGCCTGTAATAGCACAAATCTGTCACTCAACGTTCGTATAACTACCAAATGACCCACCTTTGATAAGATGGGTCATTTGATGGTAAATTTTTATTTTCAATTGGTAGTATATACGAGCATAAAAGATGTGACTAACAGAATCTGTACTAACCACGGGAATGACGTGTGTGACTCCATCGCCGCTGTCCACGACGATGCCTGTTAGCGTCCTATCTTGGACAGACCTCGACACCCAGGAAGCTGCCAAGGCCAAAACAGCTTGGACAGCAATGTACAATCCGGGGACGTTGAACGATTCAAACATAATCTCTGGCAATAACAAAACATTTCATTATATTTACCTAAAATACAAACTACATATTTATTTTGCAAGTTTGGGAAAACTTACTAAACTACGAAACGAAAGTGATAATAGTTTAAATATAAATTAAGGATAATAGTTTAAATGTAAATTGAGGAATATGCATCACTCACCAGCGGTATACTCTCTGTTTTCAGGTGTGTTCAAGGGAGGTTCAGTTAAGAGAAAATAGTGGTCTTCGGGCTCGGCACGGAGATATTTGAAGATACATTGCTCAAAAAAACGTTCCATCAAATCCCAATCCTCAATGAGACCATGCCTCACGGGGTACTAGAAGAAAATATGACTCAATAATTCACTTCACTGTGGTCCAGTACATTATCTACGTAGGTTTGGTGTTTTGAGGGTAGAGAATTTTTCATAGGCTCCTCAAATAATGTGGTTCATTCATGGGCTGAGTGCTTTCGCCTTCTTTTGGCCTCATCAGAGCTTATTGTTGATAGTCAATCAGTTGATTGTCAACATCTCAGTGATAAACATTTATATTTGGAGTGTTGTTTACGTCAATTATGTTAAAAACGATGTAGATGTGAAAATTTGTGAGGAAAGACACACATTGTATTCATTTTCAAATGTATTAATGTTTCCCCTCCATACTATATCGATCGAATATTCTGTCCTACTTCATCTACCAGAGCTAAAAATTTGCTGATGCCCCAACACACTTCTTCCCACAAGGGCTCCATTACAGTGAATGGTGTTCGGTTGTGGAACGCCCTCCCAAGGGCAATAAAGGATTCTCCCTCCTATTCGGTGTTCAGGAGACGGTGCCTTGCTCACTTTGCGGAATGCTAGCAACCACTCCCTTCATTTATCCTTCTTTTCTTCATTCATTACCCCTTCTTCCTCTCTTTTTTATTTATATATATATTTTTTTTTTTCATCTTTCACCACCCATCTTCTCTTCTACTTAGCATTTCATTATTTTTCTCATTTATTCTTTCTCTCATGAATATGTCATTTTTTCTTATTTATACTATTATATCGTTTTTGTCATTACTTGGTAATTTTTTTTATTATTTTTTTTTACGTTATTGGCTTTATGATCCATTTGTTATTTTCAGTACTATTTACTTAAACTTAAAATTTTGTTTATAACTTTCAGCCCTGCTCCAAGGGTGTACACTAGATGGGCCCAGGTCCTTTGTACACTAAAATAAATAAATAAATAAAATAAATAAATTGTCTGCTAGTTGAACCTCTTAGTTCTGACCTTGTATGGTTTGAAAACGTTATCCCTTCAGATTGTTGTTTTATCACTTCAGATTGTACACATCTCCATAAAATGTTTGAATATTTCTCAATTTAACAACAAATTGAATCCAGGAAATCTAACCATACTTACAAGGTCAGAACTAAGAGGTTCAACTAGCAGAAAATGTGTGTCTCTCCACACAAATGTTCACATCTACTTCGTTTTCAACATAATTGACGTAAACAACACCTCCCAATATAAATTTTTATCACTGAGACGGTGAAGGGGACCCAAAAAATTTATATTTAAGCATGAACCAATCAATAATAAGCTCTGATGAAGCCAAAAGAAGGCGAAAGCACTCAGCCCATTAATAAACCACATTATTTGAGAAGCCTATGAAAAATTTTCTACCCTCAAAACACCAGACCTACGAAGGAAAAGGCAAAAATCCATAACTAATACATTATCTACCAACTTAGTTATTTGTGAGGAGCCACATCGAGGAATTTAAAAATATTTTGTGAGATCTATTCGTAATTTGGAAATCAATAAAAGCATACATACTTTGACTGCATAGCCGGTGGCTTCGAAAGCTTCATCACCTATGAAGAAATCTAAGTCGTCAACACCTTTGGTGAGCCTTCGGCTGGCCTGTTCCCCTACTTTTGCAGTCTCTTTGATTCCAATAGCAGACGGGATTATAAACTGGGGTTCCTTGTTTCCAGCAAAACCCAGTTTTGTATACCTGTAAGAAAAGCAAAAAGGCTGTTTCCTTAACTTATTTTTACACGGCGCACTTTCGTATAAATTTATTCTGATAGGACCCCTAATCAACAAGGTTCGCTGCTAGAAGCTCTGTCACCCTCTAGTCCGAATACTGACCTCAACTCAAGCTCAAAGAATGCTTTGCCACCCACTATCTAGCTGTCGATATTTTTTGTTTTCAATGACATCACTTTTTCAGCAGGTAGTTTGGAAGTACAGTGGTTATATTTTGTGTATATTCATGTATAATAACGTTACAACAGGATATAAAAAATGTAACAATCAGTTATAGCAACAACAAAAAAAAAAAAGAAAACTGGAACTTGGGGGGTGTAGTGGGCGCTCGGCAGGTCTCGTGTTGAGCAAGTAAGTGTAAAAGACGAAACGCTTGCATACGAGTCTGCAACACATTGGGACATTTTATGTCTTTAGTTGCAGACTCGTATGTTGCAGACTCGTATGCAAGCTCTAAGACCCACTCATCTGATCCGGACCCTGGGCATCGTCAAGTAAATGTCCTAAAGAGGCTACATACGAAACCTGCAGCTAATGGTGGTATTTTGCTACCAACCAATTCTCCCTCTCAAACATACCAGCATTAAAGAGAAACAATACATCAACACGCAAGAAAATATCATGAACTCATCAAACGCAACAAACACCAATCTCATCTCTGAAGCGCCTAATTTAACAGAAGACAAACCCTAGTAAAAATATTAGCAAGATGCTGATCAGTACACTTGTACACAATCTGAATTTTCCAATCTCAATCAGATTACGTAAGAAGTGAAACTTTACATCTGTGTGTTTGCTCCTTTTAGTTTCTAGAGTCTTTGCGATTCTTATACAAGACTGATTGTCTTCAAATATAACGACTGGAAAAACAAAATCAAACACAAACTCTTCCAGAACCTGTACAACAAAAAGGCACTTGGTAATACACTTTGCCAAGGCCAGTTAGAGGAGAAAATCATATGGTCCGATGAAAAAGGTGAACTTTTTAAAAAATGTTTAGATTCTTTCAAGCCTGTAAGTTCTAATGATGTTAGTAGTTCATCAGCGATTTATGAAGGTATTGTGGGCGCCATTTTTGGAGCAGCAAAGCAATCAGGGATGCATAAGCCTGCCAGAATATGTAGGCCAACCCGTTCAACTGATAGGCCGTGGTCTAATTCAGAATGTAGATCGTTGAGATACAATAAACGGAAGACATTTAGGAAAATAAAAAGAAAAGAGTACGACCCTGTGCTTTGGAAAGAGTATGTAGAGTTGACACTAGCTTATAATAAAAAGCTCGATGAAAGCCAGGAATTGTATTACGATAAGGTGAACGAAAGTATGGCAAGTGTAAGGAACTCTCAAGATTTTTGGCAGACAGTTAATAAATTCAGAGGTAGAAAATCATCCAAGAACTATCTTGATATCAAATCGGTTAAAGAATATTTTGATAAATTATATCCTAATAGGCGCTTGGCAGATGAATCATGGTTCAGTGGAACTTTTGATGAGACACTGGACCCGGCTATCAGTCTGGAAGAATTATCTAAGGCTCTCAATTCTTTTAAAAAGGAGCCTCGGGTAATGACGGTATCAGCTACGAATTTTATCAAAATCTTACAGAGGAGTGGAAATCGGCTTTGGCTCACCTATTTAATAACGTTATGCTTAGTAGGGATGTTCCGAGGGAATGGGCCAAAATTCGTACATTTCTTCTTTTCAAGAAGGGTGACCGAAAGGAAGTATGTAATTACCGAGGAATCTCATTACTGAACTCAATAGTTAAGATTTTTCATCAGATTCTGCTGAATAGACTGTTGAAATTTGTTGGGGATAATAATCTGTTGCCAGAGAATCAGTCGGGTTTTAGATCGGGTCGTGGATGTATGGATAATATATTTACATTATCTAGTTTGGTCTCTATAAACACCAGGCTGTCTAGGCGGAGGTGTTCCCTTCTTTTATTGACTTCTGCCGTGCATTTGACACTTTGCCTCACGAATTGTTATGGAAAAAACTCGCAGGATTGGGCATAAGTGCCAGATTTATTAATATAGTCAAATCAATGTATAGCAAGGCGGCCTTTTCAGTTGGCATCAATGGAAGGTTTACAAGGGATTTTGTGCTGGGGCAGGGGATTTTGCAGGGGGATGTCCTCTCGCCCTTATTTGTCTGATTTTGAACAATTTCTTAGGGACAAGTGGTCTTCAAATCGTTGAATACTGTGAACGGAATGGGTTGATAATAAACTGTCGGAAGTCTAAGGTGATGATCTTCAGGAGAGGTGGCTCAGTTAGGGATCTGCGTTTCGTATGTGGCAAGAACAGCCTGGAAGTTGTCAATAAGTTTAATTATCTGGGTGTAACTTTTTTTAGTTCAGGTTTATTTAAGCAGCAGGCGGATGATGCTCTGAAGAAGGGGTTAGCAGCTATGTGCAGCATTCTAGCTATTATTCGAAAATCTCGAAATAATAGTGTGCAGTCATGGAAAAAATTGCTAGAAGCTCTTTGTTTATCATCCTCCCTTTATGGGGCTGAGGTGTGTGGTTTGTCCTACCTGAACCGGCTTGAGAGAGTGAAGATTAGATTTTTTAAATCTATGCTGTTTCTCCCAAGGAATACTCCCGATTTGTATGTAAGGAAGGAATTTGGTTTGTGGCACACCAAAGTTGACGTAGCAAGGAGAGTTCTGTCATGGTGGGCTAAATTGTAAGCAATGAATGATTTGCGTTACCCAAAAAGATGTTTCTTACGTTTAAAAAACCTTTCACCAACAGATGAAAGGTATAACTGGGTTCACCAAGTCCAAACGCTGTTTGGTTCAGTGGGGGTTGAGGCATAGGAGGAGACTGAGGTTAAAGCGTTCTGTACACACGCTACTATCTGGTCTAATATCTAAATCATTTTCTGAGGATTTAGCAAAAGTTCAGGAATCTAAATTTAATAAATACTTTTGTCGGCTAGTTTCTGAAGTACAAGCATCGTCTGCATACTTGGAGGATAAGAGATTGTCACTGTATGCTAAACGATTGGTGGCTCAGTAAAGATTGGCTGGGCATAGGAAGGTTTCTTTTTACCTCACTGGTGTTAAAACGATGTTTGATGGGGATGTTGTTTGTCCGATATGCAATACTGGGGAACGGGATACCCTCACTCACCTTATATCTGTACCTCAGAGGTCGATTATCGTAAGTGACATTTTGGCGATTTTACAGGAGAGCCAAAAGAAGTTGTGGGCACACCTATTTTGATCCCTATGGCCCATTCTGATGACTTTATCATGCTCAAATTAATTAATTTGAGCATGATAAAGTCATCAGAATGGGCCATAGGGATCAAAATAGGTGTGCCCACAACTTCTTTTGGCTCTCCTGTAAAATCGCCAAAATGTCACTTACGATAATCGACCTCTGAGGTACAGATATGTAGTCGTCCCATTTTCAGAGGTGATAGGAGAAGATATGTAGGAAGTGATGTGTTGGACGAGGAGCATCTGGCTAGACTGTTGAACGTAATAGATCCTCAAGATTATAGGAAGCTAAGGGTGGAATTCATAGACAAAGCCTGAGTGTATGTGTTCACTCGCACTCACCCTCAAGGGAGGGTCACCCTCAACTCACCAGTTCGAATTCATAGTTGAGTGGGGTGGTTCACTCACCAGTTAGGGGCACACTCAGATTACAGGAGCTCAACAGTGCACTCAGGGGACACAACGCTTTTTCAACATAAGTTGGCAGCCCTGGCAGTACGATGTAGGGGAATTACCTCTCACATTCCTCACTGATCAATAACAGTTCTCAAAGGTAATAAAGTACATCACAAAACTTTATATTTAGGATATTTGATTTAAGGGGGCTACACTGTTCATGTAGCTGGGAGTGAGTTTTCCAGGGTTTTTTCTTTTTCTTTGACTAACGTCAAATGTGATGTAGCGTTCCCTAATTTATGCCCAAGGACTTGGCGGCCCCATCGCCAAACCCTATCAAATCTTCAGCTGAGATCCATTTTTTCGCGATCCTCTGATGCACATGGATGCTGCTCTAACTATCGTGAATCCTATTCTCACCCTCAGCCATCCTATAATTTGTCCTTGTGGTCTGAACCATTTTTCAGCCAATTTTTCGGCGAGAACTTTGGTAAAGGGGCAAAGAGACCGTCGACCGAGCAGACCAGGGGAGTAAATGATGGGTGTCTTTGTTCACATGCTACCAGATATTTTCGTTTTTTATCCTCCTCAGCCCCAGCGAGGACCCCCCCAACTGTGCGATCGATGTATGAGGGAGCGTCAGTGTCAGAGACACGGACATCGAACAACGCTTCCCTCTGTCGATCCCACACGCCACGGCATGCGAGGTCCCCTCTGAGGCCTGGTGTGGTTGGAGATGGTTCAAGAATTACTGGTTCTTTGATGACATTGCCCCATGCGGATGACATGAGCTCACCTACAAGGTCTCGTATCTCATTGTGCCTTCGTGTAATTAGTCCCCCCGTTTTACAGTTCAGGGCATGTTCGAGATTGAATTCATGATTGCCACACCCATCACATGTAACTGGCATCTCTACTGGCTTCCTCTTGTAGCGGATGGCTAAGGCGTCTCGAAATTCGCAAGCAGACAAGTCGTAATTGTGCTTTTTTAATGGAAGGGTGGAGAGCCAACTTGACTCAAAGGTAACTCTTTTCTTCGTTTTTGCTTTTTAGGCTATTATCCTTGTTCCTTGGGGAGACAGGACATAGGCCTTATCAGACAAAAACCAAAGTTATTGGTCCTCCCGCCATGAGCCATAAGTTGAATTGAAATCTTGTTGCTTGTTTGTTGAAGTGCTGATAATTTGTTTATTATCTATTGATTTGTAGTATTGAATTGTATGATTATGTATAGAGTTGTGACGGAAAAGAAATGAGAAAACAATGATTCGCCAGTTAGTTTTGAAGAACAGATATGTAGTTGAAAATAAGAAGAGTTATGGTATAATGAGACTGTTGGAAAAAAAGAAGACGTGAGGTTTTGGGAGAGCTTCAAGCAATCACATTTTCTTGGAATTCTCATTGATTGTACATCCTGATGACTAGGTACCTAGGTACTAGGTACCTACCTTCCACCAACTCATTACACAAACCGAAATGAATCGGAAAGATATGCTCTTCAAACTTGGTAGGTACGAGTATGTAGGTATCACATTAAATCAAAGAGTGACCAGCACTTTCAGCTGTGGTTGTTATAAATCCATTCCATTTATTTTAGGCGCCTTCAGGTTCGTAGTTGTCCATGACTGTCTCTTTCCCGAATAGGAATAGTTTGCGAATTATTTCGTTGTTGATTGTATAACATTCAAATGAGATTTGTTGGTCACATCAAACATGTACTTAACTACCGTTTAGGAACAGCCTACCTACTCTTATGAGTGCGTACTCTTATGAAGTTTTTGAAAAAAATCCGAACTAAATAAACGATGTATGTTCTACTATAATACCAGTTCCTATACCTACGTGAAATAATAATAAAAGTTATCAGTTGACGCACTTAAGTGACCTCCTGCCGTCACTCAGGATTTTACACCGTTGAGCTGAGGGTGAAACTCACCTCAACGCCATTTTGGTTTATTATTTCCAATAATAAGCCTATGTGATCGTGTAGCAAAAAATTTTTATAACCCCCCCTCAAACTTTGTCACTTTACGTTTCAAGGTGCGTAGAATCCAAATTTAAAATGTCCGTCCGCCGTCCGGGCCATAAAAGGCCTAAGAATTGACTTAAAAAACCCGTTCTTTCGCACATAGACTCCATTTGGGGTCTAGTTGGTCCTAACGTTTAACCATCCCGATCGCTTTACTCGCACAGATGCTATGGGCCAAAAACGGGCGAAAAAGTTTCTTTTTCACGCCTGGCACGCTTGGCAGGGGGTCACGGTGGGTGGTGAGGGGGGGGGGGGGTGAGCGGGGGTGGAGTGAGAGGAGGCGCCGCGGCACCTTGTGGTGGGTACGGCGTTCCTTCGAGGCATGAATATATGTTTTTTTCTAGGTCATATTTGTGTGTTAATACCAATGCTTTTCCTACGCATATTTAATAACCTATCCTCTCGACTTTTCGTACTTACTTAGATAATGATATTATTAAGGCAATAATTATTTGAATAGATAGGAGCTCAAATCGAGAAATATAAACATGCGTATATAATTATAGAAGTATAGGTTGTGGCAACTCGAAATAGGACACGCCGAGGAGCCTGGAAGGGCCTTATGACGTACGCAAGCCAACTAAAACTACGATCATACTCAATTGAAAAAATAATAAACCTTTGTGAAATAATTTGCAGCGTTTTTTGTTTATGAATCCCGTTGAGTGTGCATTTGGGTTGCACACTCAGTGCACCCTCAGGGTCGCCCTCAAATCACGTCTATGAATCGCACAGATGCTATGGGCCAAAAACGGGCGAAAAAGTTTCTTTTTCGAGACTTTGAATGGTAAGACTGACGAACGCGTGCACGCCTCGTGGGTGGGAGAGGGTGGGCGGGAGAGAGAGAGTGAGAGGGAGGGCGAGGCGGAGGGAGTGAGAGGGAAGGGAGGGCGAGGGAGTGTGGGGGAGGCGAGGGAGAGAGGGGAGGGAGGGCGAGGAGAGAGTGTGATGAAATTAATTCCAATTAGAAGAGATTGTTTATGAGTATGAAAATACTCATAATTCTATTCTATGCTTAATGATATAAAGCTTCGCTTCCTTCGGGCGTCCTTAGACGGCCCCATTTATTACTATTTTTTTCCTCAACTTTACTATAAAGCGTAAAATTATGGGGTCCTGGAGCTGTAATGCAGTGAACGAGTGAACCAAATATTGGAAGCACGAAGCCCCGAGTTTCAATACCTACCTAGTAAATATACTATAAGTGAGGCTAAATAATTACGGTCAGTTTTCTACGTAGAAGGTCTGTATGATACAGAAATAATTAACCTTTGTGTAATAATTTGCAGCGTTTTTCGTTTCATTATGACATTTCACACTTCTTCTTGATTTACCTACTCTTTTTCGCTATGGAATTTTTCAAGATCATTTAAAACTTTTCAATGATCTATACATTAATGATATGTAAACGAGGAAGCTATGTGCCGCACCCAACTTGGCAGACGATTTTTGCTTAAATTTGACGCAATCAGTAGAATTTACACTTTAATATGTAATCCCTCTCGAGTCAGACTGCAAGCATCTCATTTCCTGACTTGGCATCATCACTTTCTCACTCACTGTGACAATGACCTCACTCGACTGCAGTGTCTTCCAGCGAGCAACTGCTGACTTGGTAGCCAGCAGTTTCAATCCGCCATTTGTTCGACCCCATTTGAGCCAACACGGCTGAAATTTGACTCTGGGGAAATTTCGAATGTTCAGGAAAAACTCATGCAGTCGAGGATTGATTACATGGGATTCGGTAGCACGGTGGATAAAGGCGCGGTCTTCAAAGAGCTTCTAAATAATGATAAGGCATGAGTTTGACTCCTGTCGAAGTACCACATACTATGGTAATTTCATTTCATTAGGTAGTACTCTCAATAGTCTCATCCATATCTTCCATATTCTTGGACCGGAATTAGATAACATACACTTCCTCCTCGATATTACATCAATTTGTTTTTTCCTCTTAACAAAAAAGTATTAAAGCAAGTTGAAGCAGAGAATTTTTGTACTACTTATAGCACTTACCAGAGCTTTTTTTAGTGATTTGAACACTGTGTTATTAACTATTAAATTTGTGGCAAGAAATTTGAATAAAGAAATAGAAATTCCGTAGCAAAGATTTGGTTGTAAGCTATAATCACTGGAAATCCGTAGCAACGATAAGGTTGTATTCAATAATAATCAGAATCGCTTGCATTCGAGTCTGCAACACATTGGGACATTTTATGTCTTTAGTTGCAGACTTTAGGGCTGATCCGGACCCTGGGCATCGTCAAGTAAATGTTCTAATGAGGCTACATACGAAATTACAGCTTCCTAGAGTGTAAAGCATAGAAAATAGCTTCAATAGCCCACTCATCTGATCTGGACCCTGGGCATCGTCAAGTAATGAGAAAGTAAAAAAGAGTAATGTCCTAAAGAGGCTACATACGAAATTACAGCTTCGTAGAGTGTAAAGCCTAGAAATTAGCTTCAATAGCCACTCATCTGATCCGGACCCTGGGCATCGTCAAGTATACGTCCTAAAGAGGCTACATCATACGAAATTACTGCTTTCTAGAGTGTAAAGCATAGAAATTAGCTTCAATAGCCACTCATCTGATCCGGACCCTGGGCATCGTCAAGTAAATGTTCTAATGAGGCTACATACGAAATTACAGCTTCCTAGAGTGTAAAGCATAGAAAATAGCTTCAATAGCCCACTCATCTGATCTGGACCCTGGGCATCGTCAAGTAATGAGAAAGTAAAAAAGAGTAATGTCCTAAAGAGGCTATATACGAAATTACAGCTTCGTAGAGTGTAAAGCATAGAAATTAGCTCTAAGAGCCATTCATCTAATCCAGACCCTGGGCATCGTCAAGTAAATGTTCTAAAGAGGCTACATACGAAATTACAGCTTCCTAGAGTGTAAAGCCTAGAAATTAGCTTCAACAGCCACTCATCTTCTCCGGACCCTGGACATCGTCAAGTATATGTCCTAAAGAAGCTACATACGAAATTACAGCTTCCTAGAGTGTAAAGTATAGAAATTACTTAATAAAATGATTTAACCACCACTTCACAAATCGAACCGTTCTCGCAATACTCGGATCACCTGCTATGAATCAAATCATCGAAACACCAGCTCAATGAAATCATCAGAATTTAAAAAGCGGTTGCAATTATGCTCACAATATCAATTATTGAGAATGATCACCTGAGTGTACACACAACGGAAGTTAGTGAAAAACGTTGTCTATTCCCACGAAAAATAAAGAGTTACAATGTTAAATCGATTTCGACGGTTAGGGCATCATCAGTAACAAACAATAACATAATATGGTTGGATAAATTGAGAGTTTACGAACGAATGGTCAACGAATTTTGTGGGATGAAAAACGACGAAGTACCATTTCCCTAACAACGACTCGGTTGTAAGCGGAAATCACCAGAAAACCAACCTTAACGCTTTTTTCGTTTATGTGCCAAAGTAAAGACATAAAATGTCAATAACTGCCAAGTAGAGCTCGATTGGTACAGGGCCTTGTCTCTCATTTTGGCTTTGCCCCACATACAAAACGCAATGTCCTACATACATAATGTTTTCCAGTTTTTTTGGTTATAGTTCAACAACAAACAAACATTGTTTTTCAACAATTTTTAATTATTTTGATAGAGTTCAAGCTTCTTTCTCCAACAATCGATTAATAAGTTCTGTTTTTAACCACAAATGGCTCTACATTCTACTTGAATAGATGAATGATCATTGGCCACACACAGATTTTAACTATTCAAAAACGCTCGGAATTTTAAAATAAGTAAGTGAGCATACATATTTATAATAAATGCAGTTCGCATACCCAACATCGCATAGCAACATCAGCATACTTACGGACGGAGCAAGCAAACAGGACAACCAAACTATGATGACCATGGCATGAACTCATCATGACCATGACACTATGAGGCCCCCAGCAACAGTGATTGATCAGGGAACCCGCTCTCAGAGTGCGGTAACAAAACGATAATGGTCGGCGATCCCGAAATGATAACGTTTTATAGCCAGGAAAACTTGAACTAGGTCATCAATATTGAAGTGTTTACCTAAGTTTATCCAAATGTCGTTATTCTGGAAGTAACTAACACCAAATAATGTCCTAGGTAATTACAAGGTACGTAAGTTGGCTTGATAGTGTTCTAGAATGAAAAACTAACAACATCCAAAGATACTTGCCTTCTAACAGTTTTATCATCATTACTTGTTTGAAGGAGATTCTTTTTCAAGGAACTTCTAGGTATCAGGTACTTGGATACCTAGAACTTAAGACAAATCCACAAGAAATGTCTCTTAGAAATGATAGGAGAAGGAGAAGTAAGGAACAACGGATTCCAGAGAAATCGGTAAAAATGTTGCAGAACAGTTCAGTGGTGACTAATGCAAGGAGTGTTTGAGTGGTAGATCGGTACTCACAGCCTGTAAAGAAGGCCCTATGAGCCTACTTATCTCTAACCTCATTAACAGATAAAACCACAGAGGTAGAAATAAAATGCTCAGAAAAACTACAACTACCTACACAATTATACTATTCACTAATAACGTTAAAACTGGTGAAATTTATCGGGAACACCCATCTAATTCCAATAATGTCGTAAACACGAAGATTAGAGATTAGGACACTCACCCAGTTCCAACATCGATTACACACGCCGGCAGTCTCCCAGCCATTCTTCCTGTTGTGGCACACTAAATGTAACGAAACTATTCAACTAATATATCGGCACAAGAATTGAGATGTACAAAATAGGTAAAATTCTAAATAAACGGGAAGTCCACACCTTATTCCGCTGAGTAGATCATCTTGCGGACGGGACAAAATGACCACCACCCAGCAAAACCCGCAACGAAACTATGACGTCACCGGACAAAAGCAATAGCAAACTACCATTTCTACTGGATGGTAAAACATACCTTCCTAAGACAGAAGATTAGAATGGTTGGGATAGCAAAACGATGGTGCTGCGCTGAGTGGCGAAAGGCTAATATTTCAAAATGGAATTTCAGGAAGGTTATCTTCCCTTGAAGTTCAAGTTACCTAGTTTTGCACTAGGCCACTTGCCTTCCATGTTGGTGATACAGGATTTTCTCTAGATTTCAGAAAAAAATGCACAACCGATTCTCGTACTTTTACCAGAGGAGGACAGCTTAAAACGCTCAGCATAATTGCAATATTGTGTAGTTTATTAGAAGTACCTAGAGGATGTGAAACATTTATGTTTTTGTACTAGAAAGTTTATCGATTAATGAACATCCTCACACAGTAAATGGAACGATTTTGCAAGATTTTAAGAATATATTCCCCTTTAAAAGCAGCTGGAAACCTGGGATTAGAAGAACTTGCAAGCAAGTAGTTGCAGTCTTGCTTTTCTGGTTGGTACCTATCTATCCTTATTGAATTATATAAAAGAAGAGCAGTGTGAGCCCAAATATGGCTCACAATCAAAAGGAAATATGTCAGCACCGTCAGCCTTCTAAGCCTGGGAAGTTTCAAGTTACAGCAATCCCACGGCCCCGGGAAACGGACGAATTTCTTAAATCCACCTAATTGAAAAGTGCTGATCGCTGACCGCACGCGCCTGCTGGGAAAAGCCACCCAGCAATTTTTAGTCCCCTCTCGATCGCCACTCAGACGTCAGTCATTGGTTCCCCAAAAACGGAAAATACACCCCCCAGGGCGGTGCCTTGAATATTGGAACATCGCCATTCGCCGATACCATGGAAACCAAAGTTAAATGGCATCCTTTGGAGGGCTGGTCAAAATCCATCTAACGCCCTTGACTCCTGAGCATGCGCAGGAAAACCCCCGGGACAATTTTGGAACTTCAGAGAAAGATTATTCTACCCAGTAACGTCCAAGAGCCATCACGTGCCCTAAAAGCAGCCTGTCTACTTGTGATTGTGGTCGTGTAACCTGTAAAGTTTACGTGGAAAGACTTAAGTAAACGTGAGAAGTTATAGCAGACCCGGGTCAGAATCCTTTCAGTGTGCTAAGTCCCCACACTGGAAGTACCATCGCCTACGATTGGAAGGAGACATAGCCAATCTTCAAGAATCCAACAAATCCATGGCGGAGGACTCCCGATTTTCCAGAAGCTCACATCGTCAAGAATAATATAAGGTTAGTTTTAATATAAATCCATGTAAGGTCCTGGTTCTAGGGATAGGATTTTATTAAAATAATTACTTGTGAATAAAACGTTTCATAAAGGTCAAACATCTGCCTTAAAATTATTCCAAGATACCTGATATTCCTTCATAGAGGTCAGGGGTTGAGTTAATGGGAATTGGGGATTAAACCTCTAAATTTTGGAAGTTTTCTTAAGTTAGGGGTTTAGCTGGAAGGGAGTTTTAAGTATTGGAGACTAATAACCAAACACAATAAAACACCTTATCAGTAGGTACTTAAGTAGGCATATTAATTGGCGCTTACAAATTGTGTAGGCACATATCAATATAGGCTTACAAGCAGTGTATAAAAATGATAAGAATGTACTACATTTACAAATGTACAATTTCGGTTTGTCATAATCCCTGTGTTCCAGTTAATTCCTCGGTAGTACCTATTTTTGTACTGTCTGGTCGGGAACAGGAAACAAACAAGGGGCTCTTGAGTTCTGATTGATTTTTTTTTTAAATCCAAATTTGCTCGATTTCATATTGTCTGTCATATTCCTTAACGATATGTTACTATTCTACCAATCCTCATTCATGGTAAGGTAAACTTTTGCGTACAATTGAATGTTATTACTAATCTACCTAATTAGAGTAAGGGAGGTACCATACGGCCATCTAACCAAAAAACGATTTCCGATTTGGCCATATATTGATGCATTTTCGAAATTTAAAATGCTTTAGGCACCTAGACTCTTTCCCAATCACAGAAAAAAACAAATGAAAATAAAACGAGAGAAGACAAGTCTCAAATCATGTTAGTAAAGATACGATTTTCAATGAAAGGAGAGTCAGGATCTATTTAGTTTATTTAGCTGCCGCTGGGCTCGCATCCTTATTTGGAATAGAGAATAGCTCCCCGAAATTTGACAGATTTCTCAAGATTTTTCAAATTTCAACATTCAGCCGGATATCGGTCCCATTAAACCTGCGTACAAAATTTTGAATTGGTATCAGAACGGTAGGAAATTCAACGCTCTTTCCAACAGTGTACCTACTCATTTTTTAATTTTCACTGTAATTTGAGGTCGTTGTGGTTATTTTAATGATATGAGGTTAAAAACCCGAGAAAAAACGCTGCAAATTATTACACAAAGGTTTATTATTTCTGTATTAGATAGCCCTTTTACACAGATCATTGGTCTATAATTATTATTAAGTAAGTAATTTAAGTAAGTACTTAAAAGTAAGGATTTTTTGAATTAGATCCTTAGAGGAGTGAAGGAGTTCCAAAATGTGATGGGTGAGGGAGGGGCTTGCGTAAATTCAAGTCAACCTGTGCAACGCACGGGTGAACCAGCTAGTAATGACTAAAGTCACAGTTAGGCCATGTCCTACATGGAAAACTAAAGAGTGCGAGCAAGTGAGTTGCCCTTTCGAGCGAGCTACCAGCTGATTTCAAACAAGGTAAACCGAATGAAGTGTCATTGACGATTAATAAACTAAATTAAAAATAAAATGTTCTATAATTTATTACGTAGGTACCTACTTACCTACGGGCCTTTGATAATTGGTGACTTGATGATTAAATTCTCCTTCAATATGTTCAACAATATAATCGAAGGTGGATATTTTCATCCTGGAGTAAGCAAAAATTGCCGCCCCATCCTTCCCGAGTTGTGGGAACAAATGGTGAAACTCACCTCATTGAATAAATAGCTGAATAAATGGCTTCCGTCTCGATGAATTCTTTTTCACCAAGTAACAAAGCATTGCTGCATTATTTGAAAGAAATATTTTGTTCATAATATCGCAAAAATAGAACAAAATTTTACACTTGCACGAAGCAAAGGTAAACTCGCAAGGATTCTACACGCGTACTGTGGACACCATAGCGGCAATCGCTCGCGCTCTTTGGTCGTCCACATAGGACATGACTGCATTATTTGAAAGAAACAAGTTGTTCATAATATCGTATAAATAGGAAAAAGTTTACACTTAGCACGAGGCAAAGGTAACCTCGCAGGGAGTCTAGAGGCGTACTGTGAACGCCTACTGAGGACACTATACTCTGTGGTTCATACAGGCTGAGAGTTCCAAGCTCCATGAAGGGAAAAGGCAACAACAATCACTCGTCATGTTATCATTTCTTATCATAACAACAACTGACCCTTGTTTATTGTAGATAAAACTAGAATGGATTTTTGTGATTTTTGAGATGAAGAAAACAATTTTTCGGATTTTGCGAGCGGGCGGTTCCCAAATTAAATTCAGTAACCAATCTCAGTTTTCAAGTTTCCCACATGAGTTTCACCAACACCACATTGAAACTTCAGGACTTCAAAAGCTCATCCTCACGGTTGGAAGTGCTACAGTGTCCCTCTTGGATCCTTCAAGGGGAGGTAAGTTTACCCTTCGTTTGGCAAGAATAGAGTTATTGAAATTGGAAAAAATCAATTTTCTTGTTTAATTGGCTGTAGATAAAACAGAAGTAGCGCCAAAAAATTGTATCAAACAAATTCATGAAGTATTGAGATTTGAAAATTTGGTGTCCTGAAATAGAACTTTCCCAAAGTAGTTTTCTACCTATACTAGTGTAGGTAAGTAGGAGGGTGTTTCATCAAAAAGATTCATATGTGGGGTAGTAGGCTTCAAGGAATACATCCTAGGGTTGTTGAGGGTGAGAAATAGGTTGTTTAGCTTCTCGCATTTGTTAATTTTGCTTAGCTCTTTAGCCTACTTGGCGTTCAAGAGCACTGTAATACCCCCCACCACCAGCCTCCGTACAATAAACCGGCCTCCTTATAAACCATAATCAGCCTCCGTATAATGAAACAGGCCTACGTAATAGATAAGACTGATTTTTATTGTTAGGTGGTCTGGATGCTCGCAAGCTCGCATCTCAAAAATAAAAAATATCCTAAATCAATCCTTTTAGCAAAATACAGATTAGTTTGGCAAACAGATCAGATTTACGCCTAAAATGAAGTTACGGAAGTCGAATATGAAGAAGAATTGGATCTAGATGGCACTGGTGGTGGGGGGTTGGACGTGCTGTTGAACGTCTATTCTTTAGCCTTTATGGCCTCGTCTGAGTGTAACGGCCCAAAAATATTTGATACTTCGACAGGAGTTCGAACTCGAGTCCTTACAACTACGGGAAATTTCCCGTAGTTGCAATACTCTAACGATCAGAGCTAGGAGTCCAGGGTGATCAAACCTCTGAAGTGAGAGTTATTTTCCTGGAGCGTAACAAGAGCTTATTTTATATATGAGGGTTGTGTATCGGGCTAAAAATATTTGATACCTCGACAGGAGTTCGAACTCGCGTTGTCACAACTATGAGGAATTATTATTAATTTCCTGAAGTTGCGACACTCTAACGATCAGAGCTATGAGGCCAGGGTGACCAAACCTCTTCGACTGTGAGAGTTATTTTCCTGGAGCGTAACATTTCCCCGGAGTCAAATACCAGCCATCTCGGCTGGTTTGGGGTCGGATGAATGACGAAGTGAAACTGCAGGCCGCTGACTCAGCAGAACTCCTACCGACTGCGCCACTGTAACGGGCTAAAAATATTTGATACCTCGACAGGAGTTCGAACTCGCGTCGTCACAACTACGAGAAATTATTATTAATTTCCCGAAGTTGCGACACTCTAACGATCAGAGCTATGAGGCCAGGGTGACCAAACCTCTTCGACTGTGAGAGTTATTTTCCTGGAGCGTAACAGTTGCTTAGTTGGTACAATTTCCATTGGGCAGTTTGAATGTATCTTGTAATTGTTTAGTCTCTATATAAGTCTTTTTATTTATTTCAATGATTAGGGGGACCCATCCTCTTGTTGCTGCTTTATACTGGTTGGTGTCTTCTGGGATGATGATCCCGTTGTCCATCATCGCAGGTGTTCATATGTGGGGTAGCAGGCTTAGTAGGGATAGTAGCAGCAGCAAGAGGATGGGTCCCCCTAATCATTGAAATAAATAAAAAGACTTACATAGAGACTACAAAATTACAAGATATATTCAAACTGCCCAATGGAAATTGTACCAACTGAGCAACCCTCATATATAAAATATGCTCTGACGAGGTCATTAAGGCGAAAGCTCTAAGCAAAATAAACAAATACGAGAAGCTAACCTATTTCTCACCCTCAACAACCCTAGAATGCAAAAAGATTCACTGAATTCTGAACGAATATTCTTATATTTTGTAAGAAAGTGCATTTCAAAATATCTTGAAATGAGCTATTATACTGTCTTGAGATCACACAAGAACCATTAGTTCTTTAGTAAATCCACAACATCACAACCATTCATTCGATTCCACGATTGGGTTGTAACATATACACTTATTGCTGCATCTCCGTGCAACTCAAATCTAGGTATCCCCCACTCTTATTTACTGCCATCGAATAGCCTTTCTCGATAGTATCGATTCAGCCTCCCAACACATCGTTTTGCTCATTTTGAAATCAACTGACCTTCTGAGCGCCAAAATTGAAAAAGTTCCAGTCAATCCCTTAGTAGAATTGCAGATCAGTTGGACATGTAGATCAGAGTGATGTGTATAGTTTGGTGGTCTGGATGCTCGCAAGCTCGCATCTCAACAATACATAACATCAAGTAGTCAATCCCTTAGTAAAAATGCAGATTAGTGGATATGTAGGTCAGTATGAAGTGTATAGTTTGGTGATCTGGATGCTCGCAAGCTCGCATCTCAAAAATACATAACATCAAGAAGTCAATCCCTTTGTGAAAATTCAGTCTTGTTGGGCATGCAGGTCAGAATGACGTTTTAGAAGTATATTTCGGGAGCTGTAGGTACGAAAAAAAAGCCATTCTTCAGGTCTTGAAACACAACCTTCGTCTCACGAGTCCGTTATCCTAACCAATGAACTACGTCACAACCTATCGTTTCAGGAAACAATCACAGTACTTCACCATTCAGTACAACACCCATGCGCGCGCGCGTTCGCTTTTGAGGGAGGTCTCCAGAGCGCTCTGAAACGACTCCTATTTTCTTCCTCTCTTTCTCTCAAATTCTTCTCCTTTTTTTTCTCAATTAAGTAACTATAATTTTTGTTTCGTTTTTTTTTTTCCCCCTCTAACTTTTTCTTGTCACTATTCGATAGCCGTAATTATTGTACGTTTTGCCGTCTTATACAGTTTATTGTACCTTCACCATATGTGGTTCATGTGACCCGCTATGGACAATATTTACATATGTCTTTGGGTTAATAAATGTTTTATTATTATTATTATCACAGCATCTGAATGCATCGATGTGTTAGGAGTCCGAATCGATACTATCGAGACTATTTGGTGGAGGATCCCTGGACTTGAGTTCCGTGGAGACGCAAATTAACATATACTTACACAGCTACTTATACTAATATTGTAGTCCTATCGAATTGCATTAATAATAACTCTCTGCTAACAGATATCACAAAGTACTGCCAAACAATAAATCAGTCGTTTCAGCGAATTTTTGAAGAAAATGAAGTTAATGTAAAAAGTCCAAAACCCATTAGATGTATATCCTACTTCTATAAAAATGAAATTACGGTGAGATAAAACTCTGATCTAAATTGTTAGTACAAACAAAAAGTTGCAGTCATGCAACATGATCGTATGATCGAATTTTCATGGTCAGAATTTTGAGTGAAATGAAATTGTCAACTACCAATTTCATCTACCAATTAATTAACTATGAATTTCATTGTCGTCAGATCAGTACATAATGGCGAGAGTGTATGTGCAAACGTGATTTACTAACGTGATTAACGTGGTGTACTTATAACGCCGATTTCTCGCAATCTATCTGTCCGATTTGGTTCAAACTCGGAGGGTACTTGGATATCGATTTCAGGGAGGTGTCCTATGTGTTTCACCGTAATAGGTTGAGAAATCACTATTGTGCATGCTCTAAAAAAAGTTTATTGTCATACCTGAAATCCCATGACTAATGGACCGAATTTGATGAAATTTATAGGGATTGTGCTGACTTGCTCCTGGATGGCCCCTCAATATATTTCATCGGTCGGATCAGTAATGGCATGAGTGTATGCGCAAACGTGAATTACTTATAGCTTCGTTCCCAGTGCGCATTCTGACAGTTCTCGAACTCATCAGAACTGGGACGGAAAATCCGGGGCGTTCGGGAACTTGTGGAACCGCGTTCTGCACTGCGAACGATTTCAGAACTTGGAAAAATGGAATAATCTGTGTTGTTGTTGTAACAAACTCTTCGTCGTAGAAAAAATACGAGTTTCGTGGATGTAGACGAGATCCAACTACTACTACAATCTCGTCCTCATCATCAACAAACCATGAAACTTCACCATCATTATCGAAACCATCGCTTTCCGAACTTGACGGGCTACTATTTGACATTTCGATGAAGAAATTCCAACGAAGAACAGCAAACAACAGAACAAAGCGAAATTTTACACGGAAAATTACAGGGAACATGCGGCAACCAAAGCCGAAGAGAGCGTATTGTTTACCTACTCCACGAGCTCCGAAAATTTGTGAAATGCGCATGCGTTAACTACGTCCATGCGTTCGAGTTCTGACAGTTCCAAGAAAATTGGGGACTGTTTGAACCGTTCGGAACTGGGTTCGCAAAACACTGCAAACGCTGAACTTGGCGTTCCGGAACTGGGCGTTCTGGCACTGCCAACGACAAAACTCGGCTGCGCTTGCCCCGAACCATTCCAAACTAGCAGAACACACACTGAGAACGAAGCTACAGTGTTCGCTGTTCGGATCAGTAATGGCGTGAATGCGTGAGCAAACATGAAATATTTATGACGTCAATTCTCACTCTCTATCAGTCCGATTTCGTTCAAACTCGGAGGGTAGTTGGGTGGGTTCTCTGGATGGTTCTACGTAATTGGTTGATTTATAGCTACTGCGCATGCGCAAAACTAAAGTTGGTTGACACACGTGAAATTTTGAAACTAATGGATCGATTTTGTTGAAATTTTTACAAATTGTGTGGGTCAGCTCTAGGATAGTAACCTATAAATTTCATAGCCGTAGAATCAATAGTAGCAGGTGCGCATGCGTAACCATGAATTGGTTCTTATAACTAACCATGTTACAACGTCCATGTTACAATCCCTAAGTGAGAAAGCCCAACCAACTTGGCAGAATTTTTTAAAATTGGATTTGTATCTCCTAAAAGTATGTTATCCACGAATTTCATATCAACCTCATTATTCAAATCAGTATTTCTGTTTTCAGATATGATTGCAACTTTGGGGGAAACAACTGGAAAAAGTGCATTGAACTACATCAAAGAGAAAATGGAAAATAGCGTTGAAGGCTCTGAAATTCTGAAGTAGGTGGTTAACTCCTTACAATCACCATGTAATGTTTGCTTAGGAAAAATACCCGCAGTCGAAGAGATTTGATTCAGTGGTGGCTCTAATAGGTCAATCGTGGGTAGGCGAGAGAATTTTTTTTTTTTCAGTATTATTTAGTTGGTACACTCCAGAAACAAGGAAGCTACTGACTGTCTGACAACGATGTGATTCCGATTTGAACTGACAATACAAATGATGAATTTGCCTGCTACATAATTAAATCTTCGTTCTTAGTGCGCGTTCTGACAAATCTCAACCTCATCAGAACAGGAACACGAAATCCCGGGGCGTTCCGGAGCTTGTTGAACCACGTCCTTCATTGTGAACGATTTCAGAACTTGGAAGTGGAATAACCTATGTTGTTGTTTGTGACCTCACTCAACTCGTGTTACCTTCTGGTGCTCCTTTTCAGAATATATTTAGTGCCCATAAGTAAATTACTTGTTATGCCCGTGAATATTACTTAACTAATACTTACTCCACGGCAAAAAAAAAAATCTACGATGACTGAGGAGTATACTAGAAAATTTTGAGTTTCGTGGATGTAGACGAGATCTAACTACAACTTCAATCTCGTCCTCATCGTCTACAAACCATGAAACACCATCTTTGAAACTATCGCTTTCCGAACTTGACGAGCTAGTTGACATTTCAATCATAGAATAGGTACTAACTTATTGAGACTAAAGTAAGATTTCGATGAAGAAGAGAGTTGTTTACTCCTCGAGATCCGAAAAATTGTGAAATGCGCATGTGTTAACTACGTCCTCAAGTTCGAGTTCTGACTGTTCCGGAAAACAAAAACGGATTTTGAGTGGCTGACTATGCCCAAGCACCTGAAGGGAGGCCGTCGGGGTAGTACGGGAGGCCCCACTGGCCAAACGAAGACCCTTGTTTAATATAGGTTCCAGTTTACGCTGCAAGGACTTTCTTGCGGAGCCGTAAACTGCATGCCCATAATCAATTCAGGATCGCACGACTCCGTGGAAAATCCTCAAGGGGACATCCTGGGCACCCCAACTATAGTTGGAAAGGGCCTTGAGCATGGCAGTCCTCATCTGAGGACATCTGTCGCTACACTGAGGCATTGAGGCAATCCAGCGATATGCTGCACACACTATTCTATTCACTGATGGCTCAAAGACACCTGATGGTGTTGGCCTTGCTGTATGGAGCCCCAACTTCCATGTCACTAGACGCCTACCACCAGTTGCATCTGTGTTCACAGCAGAGCTGTGGGCACAGACACTGGCTGTTTGACACTGCCAATTATTAGGAGTTGGGATTTATGTGATTTGTAGGGATTCACTAAGTACCATCGAGGCGATTAGGGACTCATATTCTGTTGATCCCCTAATACAAAGCCTACGTGTATCGCTACACCAAGCCACAACATTGGGCTCAACCATAACTTTTATGTGGGTGCCGAGTCATTTAGGTATTCATGGCAATGAGAGTGCAGAGGCCCTTGCAAGGAGGGTCATTGGTGATAACTCCATTGATATGTTGCCTATACGCATTGAGGATCAAATCTCTTACATGCAACATAAAGCATGAGCAATGGCAGGGTGAGGTCTGCGTGGTGTCCTGCAGGACTTGAGCCCGGTGGGCCATTTAATAACCCTACTTCCAAGGAGGGATCGAATAGTGGTCAACCGGGTCGCCACTGGTCATACCCACCTTACTCACAGACACCTGCTTAGTGCAGAAACTCGAGATGTTGTGTGTGAAGGTGATCTGTCCATCCGCCACTATGTGGAGGACTTCCCAGCCCTTGTGGACCTCCGAGTCCAGCATCAGCCCTCTCAGTGGGTTGACGTTTTATCCGGACCAGACAAGGTCCGATCCCTGTTGTTGTACTTGAGAGAGCCGCTGAGCTCTACTACAAACTGTGATATATTTATATACATCTAGTCGTAGTTTTATTTCACTTTGCTGATTGTATATAGTAGCTTGTATATAGTTACTTCCCGATCTTACATCTAGTCTTAGTTGTATTGTTTTATATTTGGAGGTTTTTTAAAATACGCTTTGGGGGCTTCACTGTACCCCTCATTTTTTTCCCCCTCCAAGTTTCCAGTGGAGTCCATGATCGTACTCCTTTTAGTCAAGGATGACAACATGGCTCCCCTTAGAATCGTGCCACTTCCAGTGTAACTTTAGACATCTTGTTCAATGCCGCTAATGACCCTTCTGGTTGAGGTGCGACTTAAACCTCTTATAGAAAAAGAGAACCACCCTTTTTATCCAATCCATTTTAAATACTGAGCTGGAAAAGCGGGCTACAGTTAACAAAAGTAATTAAAAAAAGGGGGGCGGTGCTCTCCTTGAAATGAAAGATGTTTGATTAAAGAATATTTAGCATAAAAACAAAACTTGACTAACCTAAAACATACATACATTTGTTACAATATAAATAAATTATTCTATAATGTATAATGATGATTTAATTATTATAAAGTTTGTCCAAGTATTTTGATATATTCTTACAGGTCTCAACCACGAATAAATTCGAAAACAGTGGACTTGGACTATCTGAGCAACCTACCAAACAACACAGTGGGAAAAGTGTATCACGATTGGCTGATTAACAATGTTAGTGTGTAATTCTAAGTTACCTCTTCCTTCTCTTCTAGTCTAAGGGCCGGCTTATCAATTACCTTCATTAATCGCAGGATAGCTATACTGAGTATAGCGCTATACTCTAGATAAAGAATGTGAGTGGATAAAGAATTACCTAGTAGATAAAGTTATCCCTCATATAAATTCTGTCTGGCAGATAGCACCGTTAGCATCCTCATTGGTGTCCGCAGACGACAGAATAAGGGCGATTTACACATGGAGCTACCACAGAGTAGAGTAGGACCTAAATTTTCTTCATGGATCGACTACTTAAAAAAACCGGGTCTGGCGTTATTTCCACAACAGTGTCCATCATATTATCAAGCTCGGCAAATTAGAAACAACCACATATTTTCCGTTTGCTATTTGCTTCATTCCTAGAGGGAGAAATACATTATATGAATTGCGATATTGCAACCTGAATTATTATGATCACTAAGTTGTGGACTTGATTTCATCTTCGATCTGTGCTAGAATGTAAAGAACGGTATCTTTGTCCTACCGAAACCTCAAAAAAAATACGCACTCGTCCCATTTTGGTTGGTGATCTACGTGGGGTCTTACTATATACGGTTATAATTTCCATTCAACGAATTATGCAACGATAGAATCTTCGCTGTAGCTGCTATTTGAAGACAATTCCCCAAATATATCCATTGGAAGGTACGAAAATAAAGACAATCAAACTTGAGATTCAAATAAGATTTTTGTAAATAAATAAACTTGTTTGAGGTTAGAAAGCTCTAGATATCTCATTAACCTCCAGTTATAATTGTTATCCAGCCGTCCAGGGACCAGATAAATTAAAATGCTAGATAGGGTTAAAGTAGGGATGGATAAACACCCCCTATTGTGTTATCTAGAGGATGTAATGGACTTAGGCGCCCCATAGGTGCAATGGGGGCCTAAATCCACACTCATAGATAGAGAGGGGTGTGACAGTACCATAAGAGATACAACTCGTACTAATAGCATATAAGCTACGTTCGGAGAAGATTGGTTTTCCAGTTCTAGGATCACCCATCCATCGCCAAACGCGGTCTTTCGAAAACATGGGAAGAGGCGCATCCGACGCCCGTTACAACAACGGAGCGACGGCAGCGCATTCCCTTGGATCTCGCGGGAACTGTCACAAGGATAACGCTATCCCTCAGATAAATCCCCCTTATCCATTGGATAAATGTGATTGATAAACCGGCCCTCAGCCAGATGATGGTTCCGAAATGGCTTGTAAATTGGACGTAGGAATGAAAAATCACCCAGTCTCTTGCTCCAGCTTATTACAGATCATACACAGCACTAACAATCCAACTCATACAAGCATCTCGTATGTTTATTTTCAATTTTCCATTGTATGCCAATCGGAATCGCAAATTTTTCCATGTATACAAATCCAATTTTCTATTTTTTAAATTACATCCCCAGTACTTGAATGATTATTAGAAAGGTATGCATTTGAATCACAACACTGATCTAATGGATCCTATTTTACAGAAAGTTACTCCTGATTCGAGGCTCCCAGTACAATTCGTTGATGATGTGGAATTGGCGTATGTTATGCAACGGTATAGAGAAGTTCATGACTTGGTGCACGCAATCTTGTATATGCCGACAAATATGCTAGGTAATGTACAATTGTTACCTCCACACAGGCATGTATGAAGGAAGTTGTGGTTGACAGAGATAATGGCATAATAAGATATTTCATCATGGTAAGGGCATCGTAATCGATTGGGGATCCAACTTATCTTCCACTGTCAAATGATGGAGAGGGAGTACTTGTGACAGGAAATGGTAGGTAATATGGAGACATTCTTCTGGTGTATGTTGATGGAAAAGGGTCCCTCTGTTATAACCTGGTAAACTTTTAGGTTTGTGTTCGAGAATGTTCTCTGATTTCGAAGTACCTGTTCATGCTATTCTATGTCCAGCACAGCTGATTATACGTTGATGCAGTCGGTAGGAGTGAGGAAGTTTATTTCATCAATGTACTCCAGTTGAATGCCTCCATGGCGCCTTTAATTTTCTGTAACAGGTAATCCCACTCCATCCCTTTCCCATCATTTGACATACTTTTCATCCTCTGGTTGTTGGCATATCGAAAAAGATCCCCTACCAATGACGTCGCCCCTATCTCACTCACTTCTTGGGGCTTCCATTGGAAAATAGTTTCAGGCACCGTAATCAGCTTACCTGGGTTCACTAGTTACCCAGAGTTAGAGTCGTCATAAGCAAATCTTTTGCTTATACCAACAATTTTTTAATTATTTTCCACTCAATGTCTCTGAGGGAAGCACTTTCAATTATATGATGTCCAAATGCCACCGTTCTGGACCTCCAGTATCGGTTGCATATGCAAATAAAGTGCTCTGCAGAATCCTCGAGTCCGCAAGGGCACATAGGTGAGATGTTGTTATCTATGATATTTAGCATCCTAAGGAAATCATAATGTCCGGTAAGGATACCGATCATAGTTATAATTAAATTTCTGCTTTTACTTAAAAGCCAATAAGCTCGTTTAGGTTCGGAGGACATAATAAGCATTCTAGTTAGTCTATATTTAGCTGTTTCTCTGCTCCAGAGAATGTTTAGGTCCTGTGTGATCCATGATTTAATTTTTGTTTTACTGGCATTTTTGAAAAATCAGATGGCAAGAGAGGGGCCCAAAAACTGTTGTCCAGAGCCAGCTCACGCTAAACCGTCCGCATTAGTTTTGCCTTCATGATTCTCATGACCTGGAATCAATTTTTTATGATTATTTTGTTGTTGTTAAGAAATAGATTGTTCACGGATTTCTTTGTTTCCCAAACCACTTTAGAGGTTGTGAGGGGATTCAGGAGTGCCTTAATGCTGGCCTGACTGTCCGTAAAAAATGGATGTTTCCTTTGTAAGTGTTATTGTATTGTGTTGTAAGTGTAAGTGTCGCCCATACCTCGAAATGATACTTTATGCCATAATCTCCATCAACTTCAACATCCTTCTTCCATGACTAGTATCCTATATGGTGGAAACAGGATGGGTTAATCAAGGAGATTATAATAGAACATGGAGGGGCCCTTCCCGATCCGAACTAAGCATTAAAAGCAGAGCCAGAGCTGTGATGAATTCAGAACTCACAGCCACTCCCCCTTTGCACTATTTTCAAAAGCTTCGTTCTCAGTGCGCGTTCTGACAGTTCTCAAACTCATCAGAACTGGGACGGGAAATCCCGGGGCGTTCCGGAACTTGTGGAACCACGTTCTGCACTGCGAACAATTTCAGAACTTGGGAGTGGAATAACCTGTGTTGTTGTTCGTTACCTCACTCAACTCGTATTGCCTTCTGGTACTCCTTTTCACAATATTTTTAGTTTCCGTGAATATATTACTCATTATGCCCGTGAATATTATTTAAATATTACCCCCCACCAGCAATTAAAAAAGAAATTCCACGATGACCGAGGAGTATACTCGAAAAAATTTGAGTTTCGTGGATGTAGACGAGATCCAACTATAACTTCAATCTCGTCCTCATCATTTACGAACCAAACTCCATCGTCAAAACTATCGCTTTCCGAACTTGACGAGCTAGTTGACATTTCGATCATAGAATAGGTACTTATACTAACGAATAGAGACTAAAGTATGATTAAGTATAATTTCGATGAAGAAGAAGAGAGTTGTTTACTCCACGAGATCCGAAAAATTGTGGCGGTTCTGAAACATTCATGGTTCAACTAGGTAAGTTAAATCTATCGTTTAGTTTTAGCTACCAAGGTACTTAGATAAAAATGATCCTGTCTAAAAGAAAAAGGGTTGAATTTATGTTCGTTTGAGTGAGAAATGTTTCGGTACCCCATTCTCCAACCGTGTAATTAACCTAAAGATGGGTACATCTTCGAATTCACTAACTTGAAGTAACTATAAAACCGAAGCAATCCCAATAGATTGTTTTCTGTTCGACCTCTTTGTTTCAACCAGTTTGTTTGCTAAAAAACTAATTGAGCGAGATTTTTGCCTTCCGAATAACTACTACGTAAGTACCTACCTGCAAATTTTGGTACCAGTTGTATACCCGGTCTTAGCGCACTTTCAACCTCCAATATGCGATCTCAAAGATCTGGATGCGATGACAACACAATACGCCAAACTTCGGCCTTTCACCTTCCTTATCTCTCGATTACTCCTCTTTTCATATGGCCAGTAAGGGTATAGTCAGTATTCAGTGTCCGGTAATTCAGTGAAATGACACATCCGATTCAGACACACCCCATGACGATGATGTGTACGATACTCAACGGAATTATGGCACAAGAGTTCAAGGGCCGTGGGTCTGCAAGCAGGCAGACATTTTAGAGCGTCAGTCGCGTCGATCGCAGGGCGAACTGAGATCGCATATACAACTGGTACCCAAATTTTCTAAACTTGCTGAGAATCGTAGATACATACTCTCAAAAAATTATGCACACCAAAAGAATTAGTTCACGTCAATTTTTATAATTTATTAAAAGGAGAAAGGTAGGGAGGAAAAACAAAACAATTCTTATTAGAAACAACTGCTGCATTTAGGAGGTATTACCAATAACCAATTACAAAAGCTAAAATAATCTTTCAAACAGGGACAAGTTAGAGCAAAGGTAACTGTATAACAGGCCTTATAACCGGCTATGCACTCCTACGTTTCCACCTACACCGCATGCGAGGAGACAGACGAAACAGTATCCCACATAATCACTTATCGCAGATTTGAACTCTTTAGGGCACAAATCCCAATGATGTGCCCCAGTGATTTTTTTCTATTCGAAGCGAACAATTAATCAAAGGACTCACATCCCTCACCAGAGGTCTGAATCTGTTTGATTAAACGCAAAACTCTCAGAAAAGTACAATAAGCCACCAGACTTTCGTGCTTGGGGCCCAAAATAACCCCACCCTGAGAGTTTTCCTATACATCTACATCTTGAGCGAAGGTGATGAAAACAAATTACTGACCTCCAAGTTGTACAAATCCTGTCTAGTCAATGTTTGTGAAGCATTCATTTTGTGAAAAATATAAAAAATAGGTTGAATTGAGATTTGTAACAACGAAACAAGCGTAATAACTTGGCGATTGGTTCTCAAGAAGGCTGTCACCGGCTGGTGACCTTCAAGTGATCCCGTTCTCTTCTGAAGCAGGGCCCCTTCCATGTTCTACCTATTATCCTCTGGCTTTAATTGTACAATTATAACTTTGTAGCTACTGACATTTAATACATTATGGTCTAGTAGTGGAATTATCGAAATCATGATACATACCTATAGGAGAACAAACGATAAATTTTATTCATATTTCTTAGATCACTAGTATTCTCAATCGTGAGTACCTAGGTAATCTTACTACCAATTGTAAGTTATCTACCTATAATTGTAAGTCTATAATTGTCAGTACCTACCTTACTACTCAATTTTTGCTACCTAGTTTTCTCCGAATGTTGATCATTATTTTTCTCAATTGTGCCTATTTTTTCTGATCATCATTTCTCTACTTTTCAAGGTGAAGTATCTGTAAAATGGATTGAGGGACTTCAAACACGATTGCCCATGTGCCTTGGTGGAGCCCTTTTTGGTGCTATACGACTCAAACCAAAGTAAGTGGGCGCACTTCTCGTTCGCTGTATGAAATAATCTTATTTGTTAGATAATTTTGAAATATAAACTTAAATATTCAACAAAAATGTACTAGTAGGTGTGCTAGGTCCTTACTTCAAGCTTCGAGAACAGCATTATTTGAGATTACAACTGGTCTTTCAAACTCTTCGGATCAACGTACATACTACCTGACTACCTTCCTGTTCTTATCAAGCTGTTTATCAACAGATCAAAACTTCTAAAATTCGCCAAAAATCGTAGGTACAATCTTAAGAGCTGGCGATGGTCTCATCCGAAGCAGAATTTAATTTCCTACAACGTTTATTTCGAGGTGTTTTTCGATTTTCTAGATATTTTAGCGAATTTTTGAAGAAAATTAAGCTATTGCTCTCGCCTCAAAATTTTTAGAATGTGAATTTTTGAAAAAATGTTATGCAGAAATCCGTTTCAGGCTATTCTGAATCATATTCCGAAGTTTAACGCAATTTTTTTATGTATGTATGTATATATGTGTCATTCCAGACGATAACTGTCCGTAGAATTGTGCTAGAAACTTCAAACAAATTTTAAAATGTTAAGGACACAAAACGAAAGTTCAAGTTCGTTGGCCAGCATGATCGGATTACATCTTCGGTTTAAAATTTTCAAACATGTAGTAAAAAATTTCAAAATAGCCTGTTTTTTGCGATTTGTTGTGCGAAATAATTTTTTCAGCATACTAACATGTGGTATATTCGGAATCAGCGTAAAATTTCCTATAAGAATATGTATCAAGTTTTCAAAAATTTCAAAGTTGAAAAATCAGTCAAAAATCGAAATAATGCCGTTCGCTAGTTGTAAAAATCGGTAATATTTGCATGAAACATTGTCCAAATTCAGATCTTCAAAAATTCGCTCATGGGGTCATTCTGCATGACTGGACTTTTTCCGTGTGTTTTGCCCTAGAATTATTAGGTGTAGATGGTATAATTTCTTGCCATCTGTTCGCTGGCTGAGAGTACTCTTCTCTTAGAGGTGGTGTGGAATGCGTGGAGAGTCAGCGTGTCAGCGCCCAACAACATCTCGGGTCACCACATGACATCCACTGAGGGCACTCACTACCCTTTTTGAATCCCCTTCGTAAGATAAAGTGGTAGCACATTTTGCGGGCTTGTTTCCAGTCGCAGCCTTAGGAATCCTTAAGGAATCCAAACTGGTAGTGAATCGGATACTCTCTCTCGTCCTCACACACTCATAATGTTTGAGCTGTGGGATCCCTCAGGTGAGGATAAAGCAGTAGGCGCAGAGACACCTTCACTGTGTCGGGCTAGCGACCATTCTGGCCTTAATGGAGAAGTGCTGAATGGCGCTGTCTCCAGTAAATCGTACCGCGGGCTGGGGGAGCCCCAGGCTGCTGGTGTATAGACTTTGTCGAAGCGCCACCTGCCTGCCCCCCAGTTGGAATGGATTCCCGGAGGTAGTGGTTTCGTCACCCCTTACGTGCAGTCTATTCTGAGATGTGGGGTAGAGGTGCGTGGGAATTGACTCACGGGGGTGAGTCTCCTTCCGCGGATTTCGGCATTTGTAGATATGTGGGTTTCCATAAACTCGGGTACCAACCTGCTTAGTTGGTAATGTGAGCTAGAACGCATGCCTCGACCCGTAGATTAAAACGGGTACTTGGCAATTGTCAAGGTCATTGACTGGATCTTCCCAGCTTGTCTGGAGGAGACCATAAGGCATGATTGCCTAAGGACTCCTAAACACGTCTTCCTTTTTTTTTTTTTTTTTTTTTTTTTTGGAAGGTGATATTGGATCCTTCTGCCCAAAAACACCCAAAAAACCTCGAAAAAATGGTTTTGCGGGGGAAAAAGTGGTCAAGGTTTATTCAGGGACCATTAATATGTGGTGTATCAGGGTGAAATTTCCCATAAGACCTCAAACTAAGTCCGTTACTTTTGGGACCACCCAGTATAATGAAGTAAGAAGGGGCACAGCATTTTTAACCTTTCGCTGGAGCTTGTTTTGGTTTCTCCTCTGCGATCAATTTTTCAAACTGGGGCTCATTTTGTTTGCTACCAACATTTCATTTATTTAAAAAAAAAAAAAAAAAAAAAAAAAAAAAAAAAAAAAACTGAGGATCTTTCCTTCCACGCAACTAGTCAGTGCTTTGGTAACTAGCGAACATTCGGGGCCCATTTTGTTTACAGCTGTATTAATTCGTTTTACAACTGAGCTGTTTTTCAGGGTGCCGAATTCAATAGGGCTATATCTCTTACTTCCTGGTTCCCATACAAGCCATGGTACAGTCAATGCATGCCACCATCAGGCTATGAGGACGGGTGAGTGGAAACTCAACTACCACACACCAACTTATAGTAGACAATCAAGTCATACCCTAATAGCACCAGCTACACTAGGGTTTATCCCAGAAATGAAAATGCCACATGACGATCTTGGGAAAACTTACTTATGGAAGGATCCCACTACTTACGTCATAGGTGATAGAGGAAATTGGAACAGGTTGGTCCCAAAAACTCAAAGGACTAGACTGTCATGCTTTACAGACGTCTCCAGAGTTGAATCTGAGAGCACAACCAGAACAGGTGCTCGTATATACATACCTGATTTGGGTATAGCTGAGTGCTTCACTCTGGATGCACACATCACTGTCTTCCAGAGTGAGCTGAGCTGCCAGCTGTAAGTGAGCTGTATGCCATTATCAGGTGTGTTGTCAGCTTAATAGAGAATAACACGAGAAGCAGACAAGTAGACATACATACAGATAGCCAGGCTTGCATCAAACCACTGATGAATCCGGTCACTACCTCAACAATGATAAAAGAGGCTAAAGATAAACTGACCAAGTTTGTCACCCAATTAGACAACAAAGTGTATGTCAATTGGGTGCCAGGTCACGAAGGACACATAGAAAATGAGGAGGTAGATCGCCTTGCCATGCAGGGGTCGTCTAGAAACTATTACGGGCCAACCCCAGCCCTAGGTATAACGCAGATCGCGTGTAAAGCCAAGGCAAACACCTGGACCAACAAAGATCTAAATGAGTTATGGAGAAAAGAGGACAATAGATATAGACAATCTAGGATGTGTATATCTGGCTACAAAAAGAGTAGATCAGACTGGATTATAACATAGCCTAGAATGCAAATGAGGAAACTAATAGGGGTCCTCACAGGGCATTTCAGCTTTAAGAGGACCCTTTTTATCATGTCCAAGGTATCTTCACCACTCTGCGAGTGTGGAAGCGGAGAGGACACAGTTGAACACTTTCTTTGCGACTGTGACAGATGCCCTGTGACCTAGGCAAGAAGCCCTAGGACACTATACAATCGAAAGGGCCTCACTCAGAGACCTAGATTGGAAACAGATTGAGAAGTTTGTTGAGTTGAGCAACAAGTTTAGGGACATAGTGCAGCCGTAGAATCCCCAATTCCAAAAGGGGCCCTTTTTGGGGAAATATAAGCCATTAGGCCTGGGATTTCTTTCTACGGAAGCCCTATGCAGTTAGTCAGTCACTCAGTCGGGTCCTACGAAAAATAATTGCAGTAAGGGGAAACAAACAATTAAAACGGGATTTGGGATTCAAAGAAGAGCAACATTCCAACTCATCCCATTCATCGGATCAGGACAACAATTCTGAAAACTGTATAATCTAAAACAATCTAATTTTAATTACATTGTATTATATTGTCAATAAATAATTGCCAAAAAACATAAATATCTATGCATGAGTTTTTTCCGTGCTAGCAGTAAACATTTACAAGTTTCTTTTACTGTAACATTATGGTCAGTAACGGTACCTATGATGCCTACTACTTGATGGATTCTTTCCAACTACCTTTCCTCAAATTTGAGCGAGATCGGACAACTAAGGCATTATGTTTTTCAAATAATAATCTGGTATTCAAACCACTTTTATAAAATGCTTAGCGAGATGGATGGTCAGCCATGTACTCTGCTGTTTTTCCAATTTCACTAGGCTCACCAATATCTTTATTTTTTTCACAGGCAGCGACAAAAATACGTTACGAACTACCTTCCGTGGGCCATCAAAACCGGGCTGACTTCCGAATTTCTGATGAACGTTTATTTCGAAAAAAGGTGGGAGCAACCTATAAGCGACCTTCACAACGAACTCAAAATCATCCCTTTAGATTTAAAAAAGAGTAAAACAAAAGCGAAATCAGAAGAGCACAAGAACTGAACCACGAGATTCTGGTTCAGTAGGTACCTACCAAGTAGATAATGTGGTGCTTCACGTAATAATCGAATCAATTCATTGTAATTAGTGTTATTACCTATAGACATTGTTATTATATAATAAATTTTATTTTATTGCAACGTTTTTGTAAATTGATTTTTCAATCTTGAAGCAATTAAAACAACAATGAAAGAACACCAGGCAAATTAGTAGGCTAATGACATTAGTCTACTTAAGAATACATGGTCTATAAACGGGTTAAACTATATCACATATAGTAATTTAGGTGCCCATTAGTCCTCGAATTCCATAGTTATTACAGTTATTGAAAGTTGGAGGTGATTAAATGTTACTAAACTTGAATTAACTTTGTTAATTTTCTGCCTTGATCAAGATGATTGGGAAGATTATATCATCCTAAATCGTGGCTTCTATGAGACAAGTTCATCCTGTATAACCCTAGAAAATAAATAACAGACATTAGTTGAACATTAATTAAAAAAATTTTAAAGTACTCGTGTCATGATGGCAAGATTGGTGATCTTATTTGGTTGTGGATTTATCTAAACTCTCTTAAGACTGTAATATTAAAAGAATCGAAATGAAATAAAATAGGCGAAATGGTAGCTACAGTATAAATAGGTACCTATTGATTTGATTAACAAGGGTTCGGTAAATATACCAGTAGCTGACATGCTAAAAAGAATCAATCGCCCTTTTACCCCTTATATATGTAAATATATAAACGAGTTTTTTGAGGTAGTGACCAAGCTAGTCTTGTGGTTAAATGTAGTTTTTTATTCTTCCATATTAACGACGTTTCGGCTCTGGATCTGAGCCCTATTCATGTATATATATATATATATATATATATATATATATATATATATATATATATATATATATATATATATATATATATATATTGCAATGTAGGTAGTTACTGATAATAACTTGCATTGTTTCCGAGTTGATGGTAACTAGTGTTTATATTTTCGGTCAGCTATTTACAATGCATAGTTATTATCAGTAACTACCTACATTGCAATATATATGTTACTGGCAAAGTATGAAATGCAGGCATTGTATACAATGGCTAGGCAATGTACACAATGCCTAGGCAGTGTATATAATGCCTACCATTGATTTAGTCAAAGTATAAATACTCATCATTCTGACCTATATGTCCAACAAATCTGAATTTCTACTGAGGGATTGATGTTATGTATTTTTGAGATGCGAGCTTGCGAGCATCCAGACCACCAAACTATACACATCATTCTGATCAATCCTTACCTGGCCTGGGCACCTTTGTTGGAGATATAGGTCAGACTTCCCTCGTATGTGTCACTCACTAGCGACGAAGTTGTGGAAACCCATTTCAAAACGGAAGTTAGTGAAAAACGTTGTCTATTTCTTCGAAAAATATGTATATTATATGTATGTATGGATCAGAATTACTTTTTATTCGAGGGACAATGTTATACACAGCCTATGGGTTCTCCGTTATCTCCTCTGCTTGCAGATATTTACATGGATTTTCTTGAGCAACATATATTTACAACTTGTGACACAAATAATCTTCTCTATTGGTGTATATATATATATGTCGATGATATTGTCATTCTATGAAAGGGCACAGAAAGACAACTAAATTCTTTTCACGAAAAAATCAATAAATTAGATCCCTTTATCAAAGTCACCCTAGAATTCAGCGGAAACAAATTCAATTTTTTAGATCTTTCTATCTCTTTGGTTAACGAAAAGCATGATTTTTCAATTTATAGAAAAGATACATAGGTATTGAGATAGGTATAGCGGTCCATAGTACTTCAAATCACCCTTTAGTCCATAAGCATACAGCCTTCCATAGTATGATTAACCGAGCACTATCTGTTCCTATGAGTGAACAAAAATTTATCAAAAGAAAAATCCATTATCAAAAGCATGGCGGCTGGTAATGGATATGGAGGAGATCTCGTTGATGCCATATGGGATAAGGTTCTTAGGAAAAAGAGTAGGGAAAAAGTTTCCAATCTGGCTAGGGAAGATGTAAATTTAGAAGAAAAGCAATGGATAAGTATAATTTATGGGAAAATTTCGGATAAAATTGGCAAAATTCTATCATCGAGAGGTTACAAAGTAGGTTTTAGAACTAAAAATAGTCTTAAAGCTATAGCTTATAGCTAGGATCCGTTAAGGACATAATCAATGTTCAGGATAAAAGTGGGGAAAGAGGATTTCAGGGAAAATGAGGATAAGTCTACATTAGCGAAACATCTTAAGGAATCCAATCATAGTTACAATTTTGATTTGACAGACATACAGTTTGTGGAATTTCTTCATTTTTGTACAAAGGGAGGTATGTTGAATGTACTTGAAAAATTCGAAATTATCAAAAGTGACAGATCTGGTAAATGTTTAAATGAGGATATACCTCAATATATTTCACCACTGATAGGTCCTTTTCTATAAAAGCTTGGAATTATCCCTTCACACTGTTGAAACCATATTTAGTTATTTTTCCCCCTTTCACTTCACCTAATTAGTTATAAACCCCGTCACTTTGTTTGCACTTGATTGGTTGTACCCGTCCTGTCCCTTTCCTTTCTCTTGACCAATGGGATTCAATCTCCCTTCACCTGTTACTATAAAAGCTGTGTCCTTTCTAATGTGTATTCAGTTATTGTTTGTTACTGATGATGGCCTAACCGTCGAAATCGATTTAACATTGTAACTCTTTATTTTTCGTGGAAATAGACAACGTTTTTCACTAACTTTCGTCTTACCAGTACGGTTGTGCGACAGGCGAAATTCGGCTAAGCCGTTGAAGAAGTGTCTTATTCTCAAACGCAGTCAAAAAGAGTGAGGTAACCCGACTATTGACTTGGCCCCTATCGTATGATAGAGGGTGGTCCACGGGAATCTGACGGTTTTTAAATGAGTAGTACACCTTTGTTTTTCAACATAAAAAATTTATTTTTTCATATTCTTACAGCCAGTACTATGTCATTTAAGAAATCAAACCTTAAAATAATATCTGTCATGTGGTGACCATCTTGCTTGTAACATGTTGCAAGTCTGTTCATGAACTCTTGGTGAACGCACTCAAAGATGTGTCAATAGCGTGGACTTGTGCTCGAATTGCTTCCTAACGTTCTTGGTTTGCCTTCGTAGACACGAGATTTGAGGAAACCCCACAGAAAAAGGTCACAGGTTGTCAAATCAGGTGACCTCGGGGGGTAAGGCATGTCCCCAAACCGTGAGATCAAGCGCTCTGGGAACATTTGGCACAATTTGTCCATCGTTACTTTAGCTGTGTGAGGGGTTGCCCCATCTTGCTGGAACCAAATGCTTTCAGCAGAAAGGCATAGTCTGCGTATCTCAGGTCTTGGAAAATGTTTATCATCTCAACATAACGGGCTGCAGTCACAGTTACTGTGTTGCCGTTTTCCTAAAAAAAATATGGACCAATCACACATTAGGACGATACTGCACACCAAACCATCACTTTCGGACTGTGCTCATGAAGTTGCTGAGGGTTTTCACAGGTTTTGCAGATTTACAAAACCGTTCAAATGGAAATGAGCTCCTTCACTCATAAACAGTACAGCATCTTCAAGCATTGAGAGCTTAGACAAACAAAAATCATTGCGTTGTGTTAAGTCAGTTGGTTTCAGCTGCTGGACAATTGCCAATTTGTATGGGTGGAATCTGAGGTCATGTTTGACAATACGGCGAACTGTGGAACGACTTACTCTTAATGCTTGAGCTTGTTTTTGCACTGAGCGGCCTGGACTTGTTAGCAACGCCTGCCTCACCCTCTCCACACTTTCAGGGGTCCGTGCCGTGCGAGTAGGTCCTGGTGGCTTCTTTTTCATCACATTTCCAGTTGTTCGAAGGTCGTTGACCCACTTCAGAATCGTGCTACTGCTTGGGACAGCTCCATGACGGCCAATATTAAATTCACGCCGAAACAGTCTCTGCGTCGCCACCACTGATTCACCATGTTTTATAAAAGCTTTGAACGCTAACATGCGATGCCTCACACCCCACTCAGTCATGTTGTACACTAAAGGGCACATCTCCACGGTTCAAAGGGACCCTTCCGATGACCCCACTCCACATACCTGCCGAGTAATACCGATTCGAAAAACGTCAGGTTCCCGTGGACCACCCTGTATAATGCATTTTGTGGCTTGGTGTCTTATGTACGTGGAGCGTCTTTTTAGAGGGATTGAAGTATCACAAACAAACTTGTCATTGGACTTAATAAGAACCAACCTAACCTTAATAGGTACCCAACTCACCATTATCATCAAATGAAAACTCTGGAAGAAGAACAGGAGGAGATACCAGGTCTACACGATGTAGCGGGGATCGTCTAGTTGGCTGTGTGCTGGAGCTGATCAACGAGTCATATGCCACCTGTTGAAAGACATTTTCAATAACGAACCCCATTTCTCACCATTGATATATTTTCAAATACAATATATTACCTATAATATACTAATTAAATTAATCTTTTAATGGTCAACTTATTCTATTTCATTATTTACTTTTATTTTAAAGGCTAACTAATGGTAGAAAAAATAGTTCATTATAAAAAACAGTAGGTTTGGTATGTTGGGGGTGGAGAATTTTTCACAGGCTTCTCAAATAATGTGGTTTTATTCATAGGCTGAGCGCTTTCGCCGTCATTTGGCCTCTTCAGAGGTGCAATTATTTCACATACAACTTTTTTTATACAACTTAGTCATAGCTAATCTAATAGGTACTTGTTGATGATATGTACATGGTCATAGGTACTTGTTGTGTACATATTTACCTTATTATTGATTGGTTCTTGTTTAAATATAACCAATCAATAATAAGGTAAATATGTACACCAAAACCCATATCATCAACAAGTACCTATTAGATTAGCTATGACTAAGTTGTATAAGTATGTAACAATAATTGCAGCTCTGAAGAGGCCAAATGACGGCGAAAACGTTCAGCCTATGGATAAAACCTTTTGAGAAGCCTATGAAAAATTCTCTACCCTCATCACACCAAACCTACGAAGGAAAAGGCAAAAATCCATAACTTTAGTCGGGTCAGCGTAAGAAGTTACGTGAGATGGTCCGAGGATCACCAGATGGGCCGAGGGAAGAGGAGAACGGAGAAGTAGCAGTCTGATACCCCTTCCCTACCTCCTCCTCGATCCACCACCCACTTCCCGCTCCTGCCATTGGCATGCAGACTGTTGTAATATTAAAAAACACGAAAACAAAGCTTCCCTACCTTCGGTAATGAGGAAGCAAAGGTTTCTGGTTTGAAGTAGGTAAGTATGAACAATCTTGGTGCTTTTTTCGAAAATGCTGATTTATTCCAATTGTGATTTTGACGGAGGGAATATGTATTTTTTATTTATTTTTTCATGCCAGTTACCTATTATTTTTTTTTCCCCCCCAACTGAAGGATTACAATTTTTTCGGTTCTGTAACATTTAAAAAGTAGATTCTGCTTTTTCAAACTTCGTAATTACAGGGTGTCTACAGGTCACGGATTCCCGGAAAGTCCTGGAAAAGTCACGAATTTAATATTAGGGCACGGATATTTCCGAAAGTCACGGATTTTAATATAGAAGTCACCGATTTTTTTGGCGTCGGTAACCAAAAAATTGTTGGAGGAGAAGAATTGAGTGTAATAGACTCTAAACTCAATTCATTATTGATGGGAGTGTAAACGTTCCAAGTTTTTTTTACCGTACCTACCTGTAGCTTACGGTACGGTGTATTTTTGTACATAGAACTATAAATATATTGAACATTTGCATATACCTATTCAGTAAATACGTTTTGTTAAAGACTTCCATAACTTATTCTTAGTAGTAAGTTGTAATAAAAGTAGAATAATTATGCTGATGAGGGCCTAATTGCTCTAATCACTATTGCACAATTTAAAAACTAAGGTAAGAATTCTTTTTAAAATCTTTAATACTAAATATTTTGTACATTGTATTTTACTAATATTCTGTAAGTAGTCTTAGACTTCTGTACTTTATAAGTAGGCTAGAATCAATAGAAAAGTTATGAAGATCTAATTTTATATAGGCTAATCATGATTACAGTAGGTCTACTGGTAAGTACCTATTTCAGTAAGCTATTCCTAAAGAAATTAAAGCCTGTAAAAGGTCACCGATTTTTAAAATTTAGAACCCCAAAAGTCCCCGATTTGTATTTTACAGATCTAGTAGACACCCTGTAAGAAACGATCTGGGGATCCACTAGTTTTAATAGGTAACTACAATCCCCCACCCCCCATTTTACTTGTTTTCTTCTTGAGAACGTTGCTACCCACCGTTGAGAACCACTGCCTTAAGGGCTGAAATACCTACCAGAGACCAGAACGAAGTCGTAGTAAACGAAGTCATGAGGAAGCAGGGAGCCCCAGCTGAAGCAGCAGCAAGAAAGAAGAGGGCAAAATATCAGGATGTCATTGATAGTGAGTACACGTTTGATCCTTTTGCTATCGAAACGTTCGGACCGCAGTGTGCGGAAGCGGAATTATTTTTAAAAGGTCTTGGGAAAAAAATCGCAGATGTTACTGGTGAAGACCGTTCGAGTTCCCTTTTGCGGCAGCTTGCCCCCCAAAATCTAAACGCTTACTTGTTTTTTTAATTTCTCAGCTTTTTCCACTATTAAATTAAAGTTCATGTGTTGTAAATTATTGTTTAATTTTTGTTAGCTTTTGTATTTTTGAAATTTTTAAATAGAAGAAAACAAAATAAAAACTCGGCGCTCCGCCCCTCGCCAGGGGGCAAGCCTACTACCTCTATTTACTTAGTACTTCGAATGAAATTATTGAAACACAGCATGTGTTTTAGCTCTCGTGTTTCACATAAACCCGTGATATAAGAATGACTCAGATTTTACGGCGTATCTTATCACAACTATGTCAAGTTGTTTTATTTGTTTATCAACAGCGCAACGACTCACCACCAGCTCAATGAAATCATCAGAAATTAACAAGTGGTTGCAATCATGTTCACAATATCAATTATTGAGAATGATCACCTGTGTGTAAAGACTTATTCAAATAACCATGCTCATAACTCGGCTTGTTGGCCACGCACTTCGCAGTCGTTAAAATAATATGGTTGGATAAATCGAGAGCTTTCGAACGAAATCAACGAATTTTGTGGGATGAAAAATGACGAAGTACCATTTCCCTAGCAACGACTCGGTTGTAAGCGGGAATTATCAGAAATTGTTGCAACACATTCGTTTTCGGTTGGAAATGCCAAGGCTAAAACATATTCTGTGTTAAAAGTACTTAAGTGACACAAAATTTGATCAGGTTTAAATTGTAATCATTACGCTATAGCTTAGACATACGAAAAAATTATATTTGACTTTGTAAACATCAAGATCGATGTTTCTTTAAGTTGTAAGTATACGTAGGTAGATACGTAGATAGATAGGTACCTTATACTTTCGAAGTGATAATTTCGTTATTTCTAGTTCTTGATTTACTTGTTTGAGCTTCACCATAATATCGTTGTAATTTGCTTGTAAAGCTGAAAGAACGTTACAGTCAGTCTTATATAAAATTTGTGTCGCTAGGTCTTTCGTCAAGTTGTTAACAATATTTTCTTGGTGGAAAAAGATCTAAGATCTTAAAAGATAAAATTTTGTCTATACCTACCTACTATTTCTATTAATATTCTGCCATGAATAGTAAATTCTTGGACTTCTAGCTATTCTTTCTCTGTCTACCGTTTTTAAAAATCATTTTGATATATCATTGAAGTAAAATTGAATTATTTTAAGAAATATTAACTGAAAATTATTGAATTTAGTCTAGGTAATGATCTTCCGGCACCCACCTGCTACTTGACTGCTGTACTCGATCTCCCTCTCGTGAAAACTTCGTTTGAAGGTGTTCGTATTATCCTCAAGCTGCCTGGACAACAAGTCAATTTTGACAGAATCGTGGTTTCTTTCGGCGTCTAATTGACATTTCCAAAGCTTAAACGACCGCTCAACGAGCCTCAATATCTTCTCTGGCCTTAACCCTGCCAGTATCATCTTGGATATAAAAATAATAATTAAAAATAATCAATTACTCAGGTACCTGATTATTATTTTATTGGATACAGATAGTGATTATCAAAGCCTACATAATTGTTGGTGCCTCCACCACTGTTACGGGTGTGGTGTGGCATTTAAATAAAAGGATTTAATCAACTGTTCGGAAACAGAAGTTAGTGAAAAACGTTGTCTATTTCCACAAAAAACAAAGAGTTACAGTGTAATCGATTTCGACGGTTAGGCCATCATCACTATCAAACAATAACTGAACACACATTAGAAAGGACACCACTTTTATAGCCACAGGTGAAGGGCGATTGAATCCCATTGGTCAAGAGAAAGGGAAAGGGGCAGGAGGTACAACCAGCTGAAACATTTTCCAAATAGATTGAAACATTTTCCAAATAAACATATAGATTTTCCAAATAGATCCAAATTTCAACGGTGGTGTCCATGGATCGAGTTAGTAGATCCACTGCGAAGACGAAGACGAAAGTCAATTAGGCGGGCGTTGTGTCTTATCTGTGAGATCAGTCCGGCCTCTTTCTTTTTGGGATTCGTAGTAAGTGGTGCTTTTTATATATATTTATAACAAGGTTGGATTACCGGACCCACGCTTAACCCCCAACCTGGAGGACCAGTGATTTTTCGTAGGGTCTCCCATAGGTGCTTGCCTTGCATGGCTAAGGAGTGCCACCTGCCCCTTCGCAGTGGATCAACTAACTCGATCCATGTACGCCACCATTGAAATTTGGATCTATTTGGAAAATGTTTCATTCAATTTGAAAAATGTTTCAATCTATTTGGAAAATGTTCAAATCTATTTGGAAAATGTGTCATTCAATTTGGAAAATGTTTATTTTAATTTGGAAAAGCTATAGATAGAGATTAGTGAAGTATGCATAATTGCTAAAATTTAAATATTAGATCGAAAGGGTTACCTATTTTATAAGTAGGTAGGTGCGTTACACAGAACTTGCTTTATTTTCAGTGTGACGATCTTTAAAAAAAGTTCCTCCTCTTCAAGGAAGAACATACATAAATCATCAAGGAACATGTTTTATATCGCGCGTCAGCTCGCAGAGTGTTACATCTCCCAACAATTAGATTTTGAGATTTTCACACGAATGTGTTCCAAAATAGGTACCTACATCTTCTTTCATGCTCGAAGAGTTTCAAGTTTATTTTTAAAAAATCACCACTTGAGAACTGTTAAAACGGTACAGCCTATTCTACGGACCGTTTTCACAAGATTTCAATGGTTTTCAGGTAATCACAGACTGTTGCATATGTTTTTGTCAACGGTTTCCAGAGAATCACAGACTGTTACAAATGTTCTTTTCTATGGTTTTCAGTTAATCACAGACTGCTATGTTATATCTACTTTTTTAAATAGTCAGATACCTAAAAAAAAAAATATTAAATGCAGGGGAATCAGCAAGAACAATGCCTTATTGATAGGTTAAGAGAAAAAGAACAACATAAAATTGTGACAGTTACCGTCAGATCCAAGAGAATGCGCGTCTATCCGTCGCTCTCACGCCGGGTTGAACTCGTCATTCTCGAGTTCTTGGAATGCTGTGTTTGGCCATAGATGAGGATCCCAGAACCGGAAAATCATCTTCTCTGAACATAGCACATACGCTATTAGTACGAGTTGTATCTCTTATGGTACTGTCACATCCCCCCCTCTCTATAAGTGCGGATTTAGATAGTCAAGCAGCCTTGAAGGCACTAGCTTCTTTCACCATCTCATCGAAGCTGGTGTGGGAGTGCTTGACTAGACTCAAGACCCTTGCCAGGAACAATACGGTTACCTTGCTGTGGTGCCCAGGGCACCAGGGGGTGGAGGGGAATGAACAAGCTGACGCTCTTGCTAGGAAGGGTGCTGCTTCTCTCCCTGTGGGTCCAGAACCCTTCCTGGCCATTACGGAGAGCTTTCTCCTCGGAGAGCTCACCAAATGGGAGGGTAAGAAGAGGACTGCCCACTGGCTCCATGTCAAGCGCCTGAGGCAGGCGAAGCAATTTATTCACTTCTCTAGGAAGAGAGCTAAGGAGCTGCTCAGCATGGGGAGAAGGGAGCTGCGTATGGCTGTGGGGCTCTTAACTGGGCACTGCCCACTTAGATACCATCTCCATAAAATGGGCAAATCAGACTCCACTCTCTGCCGCTTTTGTGGGGCGGAAGACGAGACATGGGGTCTGCCACTGCCCTATATTGGCAAGACATCACTTTTTGAATTGGGGCAGAACCTCCATCGATCCCCAAGACATTAAGACGGGGGGAGATTAAGACTCTCCTCGCTTTTGCCAAAACGTGGTGGGAAAGGATTGACTTCCCAGCTGTGGCTGGCATTGGTGATATGGCGCCAAGCCAGACTGGGGCTGCAACCCAGTAACTTACCGAGTGTGGGGCACTCGGGTCCCAGGTAGTGCCTGATGGCGGGCAGGAGTGCCGGAACCAGGCATACAGTGCTTGGTTTGGCAGGGCTGTCGGTATCGGGCAGATCTAGTTTCTGGGATGGGGAAGAGGGATGGCCTCCTTCTCCAGCTACACTAGACCATTGCGGCCTCAGTGGCTTAAAAAAAAAAAAAAAAAAAAAAAAAAAAAAAAAAAAAAAAAAAAAAAAAAAATGCGGATTTAGGCCCTTTTGCACCTCTGGGGACGACTTGAGTTCGTTACAAAATGCTTATGAGACTGCATTATACAGGTGCCAAAAACTGCAGATTTTCAGCATCGATTCCTGGAAAGTTGCAAAATTGGAGGTGTAACGCTCTGCGAGCCAATGCGCGATATGATCATTCATGATTTTCACCGTACCTGTTAAGGAGCACTCAAAATTTAAACTTCCTAGGGTGACCAGGAGAGAATTTTGCTCACTCAGCTGACCAGGAAACAAAAACATTCCTACCTACTGTTAGGTAGCTATCTCGAAAGTTTTCAAGATCTCAAGTTTTCAATATTTCAGCCCTCAATTACTATACTGTAGGGATGATCAAAATCGGTGCTGATGTTACTGGCACTTCCCCGGACAATCTATGATTTTTGAGCCAAATTACATAAAATTTGGTCAAATAGGTAGTTTTGTAAAAAAGCTTCCGACGGCAGTCACGAATTTTGATTCCGAGTCTGCAAGGCAGCAAATCAAAATTTCTACTCACATTTTGCGTTTCATGGCCTCCTGAACGAATTTGGTTTCGTGTCTGTCTGTCCGTCCGTCTGTCTGCCCACATTTCCTTGCCACAGCCATAACTTCCGCAATTCCAATTACATTTTAATGACATTTTCAGGAATAGTGTGGGTTTGGCCCTATATGGTCCCTTAATAGTTTCATCGTGATTGAATCAACGGTGCGCTCTGCGCATGCGTGAACGTTATTTTCTTGTGATTGTTATAAGTCCGTCAACGTTGAACAGATTTTAGTCAGGTTTTCAGTGATGATGCGGGGAAGGTCCCTTGTAGTCCTTTACGACATTCATCATGATTGAATCAGCGGTACGCTATGCGCGTGCGCGAGCATTTGTCTTTCTATATTTCCTTGTCACAATCATAACTTCTACAATTTTGATCGGATTTAAATGACATTTTCAGGAATATTGTGGATTTACCCCTATATGGTCCCCTATCAGTTTCATCATGATTGAATGAGCGGTACGCTCAGCGCATGCGTGAACGTAATTTTCTTGTTGAAGTCATGTTAAAGCCACGAGGAAGCTTCTATGCCATGTCCTTGGCGGTGTAATATTTATTTATAATTTTTTTAAAATTTTTTAATCTATGTTTCTAGAAACGTAAATTAACGAATGTTTAGAGGAGGGGTAAAATTTTTTTTTTTTTTTTTTTGTGGATTACAAAGGTTCTTTATTTAAAATAATAAACCAAAAGCAAGTGGAAATTTTGATTTCAGAAAATAACTAAATTTTCAACTTCCTATTAAAATAAAAAATACTTCAGAATTTAAAGTTAGTTATGGAGGTAGGCTTACATCGTTAGGATGTGTAGAACATAACAGAACGTCGCTTTCTCTCACATTAACTTCATTACAGACAGGACAATGCACCTGAATTTTTTGGTTGTGGAAGTAAGTCGCACCATGATCTGAACAAAACACATGAAGGCATCTTGTCACCCAAACTCGCCCATTCAAGGGTGCATTACATTTGTGGACATTACAGTACAATCCACCACTCATGACATTTCTGAAAATTTGAATTTATAAATAGGCGGGTGGGAACCCATTAAGGCAGAATAATAACAATAAGCTTCCTGATTCAATTATCCTGTGATAAATGTAGGGAGGTTATTTATAGTTATTAGTTATCATGATATTTGTTGTTATCCTTGAACATGGTGTAGTGATACTACCTGTTTTTACTTTTTTTACTTTACTTTATAAATACTTCATTTTCAGAAACACAGGATATACAGAGAGATGGTTTCCATAAGTGATTTTGCTCACTGAAAATCCCACAAGGCGAAGCCTGAGTGTGGGTATTTCTAAGGGATAGAAACCATGGTAGAACATGGTTAAAAAGTCATGACATGTTTAAGACATTTTGTTCCACAATTTACAAATCAAGACTTTCCAAAAACACAGTTGAATTTATTTGAACGTAGAATAAAAAGGCGGGAACCGACAAATCGCGGTCTCCGCACATTTTTGAGCATGCGTCAGGTTCGCATCGCACTGCCTTCTATATAATTTCATCGGTCGTGCCAACCAGTGGGCGCTGAAATTAATAACCGTCAACAAATTTTGCTGCGGTTTGTTGTTTTTTAGATTTGTTTCTCGGATAAACGCTGTTTCTGTTCGTGTTTTAAACAAATTATTTCCTCGTTTATCGCCTCGAAGAAGGTAAACTTCCTTTACGTAATTTCTTCTTCATTCTATTCTCATTACCATAAAGCACGACTGCGGTAAGGTAAAACTGATGGGGGAAATTGTGGAGAGAACGGAATCTGGGAGTGTACTCGGGTCAGGTCGGTAGTTGCCTTGTGTGCTTGTGTATTTCAGTTGTTTATCGATCAGCCTATGTAGCCTATTGTTATCGAAATAAAAAACTAACAAATGACCTAAGCTTAGCTGTTTTGACGGAAGAAAAAAGCACCTGCTAATGTTCGTCTTGCTGCACGCTCCCTGCCTTGCCAGTAAGTTGTTTGCGCTAAGTCAGTCGTTATTGTTGTAGGTACCTACCCCAAGTATGTTAGAGAAGTGTACATTCATTTTTTGTCTTCTCCCGGCGGCTTTAAGATTATTTTATCACATTTCTTCTTGCCCCAATGAGTATTTAAATGAAATAGAAATATTCCGTCGCATAATTTGCAAGCTCCCTGTTCAGCATCACGGTCCCAATGATGACTTCCCGGGAGCGTTGATTCTGGGTATGCTATGGGTACATACTTGTGCATTTGATGTGAGTGCTTTTCAGGTTCGTGTTTATTATCGAATATCTGTGTAAATGTGCAGACATTAGTAACTCTGATGTGAATAATTCGTAACGACGTTTGCATGGTCACTTTTTAGATCCGTGTTGAATGAAAGCGAGCAGTTATTACTGAATCTATCATCAATCAGCATGTCAGAGAACCTTGGTGCGGACAATCTGTCTTCTGCAGATACTCAGGTTGGTTTCATACAGTCTGTAGTCTACCTACTGCTTATCTACTATACGCTTACATCATAGCCGTGTATAATTTTATCCCTATTATATCTTGCTATCAGTCCTTTTAATATTAGTGTTCTTACCCGGGGAATCGGGTAGATTATTAAATTAATACACCCACGAAGAGTAGCCTAGATTTGATATATTTACAGTTAACAAATAATATTTACAATATACGCACTGGTCAGCAAAATGAATGGTTAATATTTGGTATATATACATATGGACCTGAAGGGTTGTTACTTCAAGAGCCAGAGTAAAAATCACGGATGATCTGATCTGTTTGGTAAAATGAATAGGAAGTCACTGAACACACATTTCATCTCAAGACACGTAACATCCTAAAGACACCAAGAAACTAGTGGGGGTCAGGTTGACAAGGTGGGGATCCAATAGAAATACGCAATGCTTTACAAAGGGAATGAGATAGGGGAATATAACTGCACTAAAATCTCCATTTGGTATGTGGACAATAGAGGAAAAACCCACAGCCAGCTAACTAGGCTAATGATGAAGGACTTTACGGTCTATACATTTCCTAGAGGGATTTTACTATTGACAGGTCGAACAGTTTATGTTTGGGACTACGAGTTAGGTGCATGTTTTCACGGTATTGGAATGATTTGGGAAAACCGACAGGCAAAGGCAGGACAGAAGATTAGGGGTTGAAAAGAAGGAGTGGATTGAACTCTGTGTTAATTAAAGCTGTGTTCAAAGGTGGGTTTGAACAATTAGGTATGGTATTTAAATTTCCTGTTCCATAATACAGCTATTGATCAGTTATTTGAGCTTCATTCAATCACTTCTACTCTGGATTTTTCTCGACCATGGATTCCTTTCTACTCTCATCTGCTGGAATACACCCTCCTCTTATATTACACCCCCTCCTCCTAACTTTAGCCCTACATTGCAGTTTCATAATTCTTGACCTAAAGAGATGGGTATCAGTCTGATTTTGATTGTAGTGATGAGCTGAGTAGTTTCTTTACGAAGTACAGTTGTGATTTTGTACTCTTGGAGAAGTTTGTGTTAAGGTAAGCGAACACTAGTGCTCGCATCAAGGGGGAAAATAGGACTCGTTCGGCTTTCTGTAGGACGTGAAGGGGCGGAGAGAATGGAAACGTCGCTCATAAGGCGTGTTTCTCCATCTGCCCTCTGCGACCCATCCGTCCCAGCAGCTGTGTGAAATATCGAGCTCAGTAAATATCACTCATCGTCAGCATGCAGCGGAAGAAGAATCCATGAAACACTAAGTGCAGGAGAAAATGCCGGCATTTTTACCGATGAGGTTTGGCCTGACTCGCCGCTGATGTGATTTTTGACATCAATGTGCTTCGATGGGATGCTAGGTGACCCGACACCCGCAACGGTGTGTGCTTACCCTTAAACTGGATTCACATGGAGCGGGGAAAGTGGAAGGACAGAAAAACTTGTGGAGGGGGCTGTGGAGTCGGGAAGAGTCTTCACATGAAGCAGTCTCTGTCGTGAATAGAATCATAACCTTCCTACTGAAAGCCTTTCTGATCTGAAACCTCTACTTGCGATTATCAACATTCCTGTCCACTGCGCTTGCGCGGAGCTCGACGGAAACGGTATGAAAATTTCTACCCCCGCCCGCTGTCCACCCCTTCTGACAATATAGCAGCCACATTCCTCAACTGCTGTCCCAACAGCCAATCAGATTGCCTTCCGTTCTTCCGCTTTCCGCGCTCATTCCGCTCCATGTGAATCCAGCTTGAGTGCTGGAGGAAATGCCCGCATTTTTACCGATTAGGGTTGGCCTGACTCGCCGCTGATGTGATTTTCGACATCAATGTGCTTCGATGGGATGCGAGGTGATCGGAGCCGCTGCGGCACTAGTGTGTGCTAACCCTTAGCCCCCATCCAATGGAGCTGGATAAACCCAAACTCCCACGAGACTATTTATGGGAAATTCGTTTTGAAAAATAAAAAGCAATCGATTTTGTTCTCTCGATACTGCTGCTTTTTGAGATGGCTATGTGATACCCCAAGGGACGCCCTATTGAAATAGATTTGAGACAAATAGGCTGGGCTCCAATCGTTGAATTTGCTTTAAGGACGTCCCTCTGAAGCTAGGTAATATTAGCAAGGCTTCGCATATTGTTGGAGGGACGCCCTATTGAAATTGATGACCGTGACGCATTTTTGGTTTATTATTTTCAATAATAAGCCTATGTGATCGTATAGCAAAAATTTTTTATAACCCCCCCCCCCCCCCCCTCAAACTTTGTCATTTTACGTTTCAAAGTGCGTAGAATCCAAATTTGCAATGTCCGTCCGCCGTTCTCCATCTGGGCCATAAAAGGCCTTAGAATTGACTTAAAAAATCAGTTCTTTCGCACATAGACTCCACTTGGGGTCTAGTTGGTCCTAACTTCTCGCCAGCTCCACACCCATGGGTGCTATGAGCCAAAAATAGGTGAAAAAGTGTCTTTTTCGAGGCTTTGAGTGTTAGACTGATGTACGCGCGCACGCCTGGCACGCTTAGTGGAATGACGCACAACCACAACTGCACGACCTAATAATTATTATTCTCATGTTAGGGCAAAATGAATGTTGATGGAAAAATATGAGTGATATGATAGTGTAAGCGTAATAGGGTGGTGAACCTCCGGTTGTGAGGTAACGAGACCTAGGGAGTACCTCCAGGGTGGCGTGGAAAACTTCCTACACTTGTATTGCTTTCGAATTTCATGTTCCTTTGAGGCATGAATATATGTTTTTTTCTAGGTCATATTTGTGTGTTAATACCAATGCTTTGCCTAGCATATTTAATACCATATCCTCTCGACTTTTTGTACGTACTTAGGTAATGATATTATTAAGGCAATAATTAATTGAATAGATAGGAGCTCAAATCGAGAAATATAAACACGCGTATATAATTATAGAAGTATAGGTTGTGGCAACTCGAAATAGGACACGCCGAGGAGTCTGGACGGGCCTTATGACGTACGCAAGCCAACTAAAACTACGATCATACTCAATTGAAAAACTAATAAACCTTTGTGAAATAATTTGCAGCGTTTTATGGGTTGTATTTGTGTAATCGCCGACAGACGAATAAGATTACACGAATACGAATATAATCGCAGTTGACTTAGAATCAACGAATAATAATCGTGATAACAATCGTATTCGTATTCGACGATAAGATTATGCCCAACACTGGCCCTCACTGCCCTAATGTGCAATAAATATGACAGCCACTGCGGCATACGCAGTGGAAGTGGCTGAGTGTAATCGGGGTGTAAGGTTGGCTTGTTCTCAATACAATGCCAATCCAATCTCACCCAACCTTTGCTTTAATTTTAACAATCTCTTTCATGTTACTTCTGGACTCTGTGCCATTAAGGTAGAATATTATATCGACTGATATGCCATTATGTCAAATGTTATAACGGATTGTCACAAATCATAAAAAATAATACGTATCTATCTACACTTTTTCAGAGCTGTGACAGCGGGAATATGTGCCTTGAACTAGCCCTTGAGGGCGAACGGTTGTGCAAAGCTGGGGACTGCAGAGCGGGCGTTGCCTTCTTCCAGGCGGCTATTCAAGCAGGGACAGATGATTTGAGGACTCTCAGCGCCATCTACAGTCAGCTCGGCAACGCGTACTTCTACCTAGGAGACTACGTGAAAGCCATGCAATTCCACAAACACGATCTCACTTTGGCGAGGTTCTTACTTTTTCCTCAATAGGCCATAGGCATCATTGCCATAATTTTACAATTGAATTCAGTAAATAACGAATACAAACCACAATTTGCTAAGAAAGAAATTTTTCACTAGTTACGTAAATTTGTTCACTACCGTTATTGGGTAGCTTAGTCCTACTGGGAAGACAGATCTAGAATACAATGCGGAAAATCAAAGTTAAATAATAAAAAGGTTTCAGCCATGCCGCACGATCGTATATATCGTGTAAATGATCGTATTTATAATGTTAAATTGATTAGAAAGTCGAGCTCTTCGCGTCCAGAGAAATGGTTAAATATCAACTTTGAAAAAAAAAAATAAAAAAATAAATAAATATTAGATAAGGTGTGAAATTATACAGATATGGCAACAAACAATTTTGTTTGTTGCCATATCTGTATAATTTCACACCTTATCTAATACTACAAAATGATGTTTCTAATAGAATGAAATAGGACAATAACATCCATAAGCCCTGAAGATGTCTAATAAATTAGACGAAACGTCGGCGTAAGGAAACAACCTGTATCATTGACCAACCCTCAAGAACCTTTACACCTTGTTTTTAAGAAAAAGTGGTCGAGAACTCAACATATTGTTATTATATATATATATATATATATATATATATATATATATATATATATAAATAAATATATATATTTATATAAATAAAATGAAATGAATATATAAGTCAGTAAAAACTCGGTGCTGCGCGCCTCGTAAGTAGCTCGGCCCGTTGACCCCGCCCGGTAGACCCTAGACCCCCTTTTAGCGAATTTTTGTAAAAAAATGTTGCAATGGCTCAGAAAATTTTAAAATAAAAATGCTTGAAAACTTTCTTCGTTGAAATCCGTTTTGAGGCATTCTGAAACAATCCCTGAAGTTTGCGTTTTACACATGTATGGGTGATTCTCACAGAAAAGGTCAGTTTTCAGTTTGACTTTTGAAAAAAGAAAAAGTGATCGAATCGAGCTGAAAAAAATCACAGATGCTCTCTATATCGTATGTATCGAAATTCGAAGCAAATCCAAACAGTAGCGCTTTCATTAATTCAGAAAAAAATATTTAAAAATTTAGGCGGACAGGTCGATGACACTAGGACAGACCCGTTGATTCTCACCATTTGCATCACCACCCTGTCCTGGCATCATAAAAGGAAAATTTGCTATAACTGCCAAGAAACGTTAACCCTCAACATTTCAAGTCAATAGACCGAAAAACGTGACCACTGTAGGGCGAATCCAACAAACGAAGAATGACAGAAATTCTCGAGTAAGTCCTAGTAGACCTTCACAACGTTCGGCTAAGTAGATATGTGTTTTGAATGGTCAATACGAGAATATTGGATTACTAAATGCGAGAATACGGGAATACTAGAAAATCCAAAAAACATAATAGATTTGCCTTTTTCCTCATCGTCCTGTCCTTTTCGTCATCGTCCTGTCCTCGAATTTTCAGGAGAGGACAGGTTGATGATGGACAGGTCGATGATGATTCTTCAGTTTTTCTCAAATGTTTCACCTTGTGGCAAGCTTTTTCCCAAATTCGGCATATAACATGAAACTAGACCGTTCGGTGCACAATAAAAATACCATAAGAAAAAATTGAGTTCAAGTACTCACTTAGAAAAAGTGGACAGGTTTCTGACGATTGTGATTGACCAACCCACGGTCCAGCACACATCTGCTCCCGCTGACGACCACGAGTTGACTGAATTAAAACGAATGGCGGTTTTTCTGGTAACTGAGAAGGGCGCGAAAAAAAAAGCGGCAAAAAAACCCGCTAAAATACAATTGTGACCGGGAAAATTCGAAAAACAATATTGGACAGGTCGATGACGGCGATGCTCCGGACACACATATTTCCATCCAAATACACTTTTCTAGCGGTTCTACATTAATTTTATCGATCAGAAACGCATCTCAGAAATCATACTGATGTAGAAAAATTGAATAAAATCCAAACTCAAAAGCGGAAAGACCTTTAATTAAAGCTTGAAGTTGGGAAGGTCGCATTGGGACAGGACAGGTCGATGACGATTTGACTATATTTAGTTAATTTTCTATTTAAAGGAATAAACATAACCTAAAAATGGAAAAAAGGGTTCTAGATAAAAACCTATACTACAATTTAAGACCTTCGCCAGCTCCCAAATCCTTATTGGGTCGCCGCAACTGGTCCGGACATCACTTCTGCCCCTTTCTGTGAGAATCACCCGTATACAATATTCATATATGTCATTCCAGACGATAACTCTCCTTAGGATTGAGATAAAAATCTTGAGCACATTAAATTGGTCACATTTCAAAAAATGTACTACTTAAAAAAAAAAAAAAAAAAAATCACAAAAATAGCTAAAAACCGCCAAATATTGTTAAATTTATATATATATTTTTTTTAGCAGAGTTTCAGTCAAAACAACATTATCAACGCTTAACTAGGACATTATAAAATTTTTGCACAAAATTATGCTATAAAAGTACTTTGAATTTAATTAATATTCGCTGAAAAATCTATAAAAACTGCAACAAAAAAACCTAAAACTCCAAAATCGATTTTTAATCACCGAATTTTATTTGAGTATGCGTCTTTTGCCTTAAAATTGGTTTTAAACAATTTCTTCCTACTGGTTATGGATTGTTGCCTTGTCCTAGTAGGTTGGGTTGGCTGAGGGTAGAGAATTTACAGGCTTCTCTGATAATGTGGTTTAATGCTATATGCTGAGCGCTTTTCACCAAATATATGGCCTCTTAAGTGCTTATTATTTTATTGATGATCTGTATAATGTTTAAGTAAAAGTTGGGATTCCTCTTGAACATCTTAGTCATGACCAGTTATGTTTGGTGATGTTACTAGGATCAATTCTGTGCTTAAATCGAGGGAAATGCAATTTTTATGTGGAGAGACACATAGCCTGAAACTTGAACCTCTTGGTCTTGACCAGTTATGTTTGGTATAGTTACTAGGGTCAATTTCGTGCTTAAATTGAGAAAAATGCAATTTATTGGGAGAGATACACATAGTCTGAACTGATAAACTTTAATTTTATCAATTAATTAAAGTTTATCAGTTCAGACAATGAGTATCTCTCCCAATAAATTGCATAGAATCGTTCTACGAAAATTCGCTAAAACTACTCATTTATAGGTTGTATTCAAAATTCATCATATGAATATAACAATTGTTTTGGCAAAATAATACCGTTACTATACGGTAGGTATACCTACTAATCAAATAACATCTAATCAAGCAGTGTTAATCAAGAAACTATTCTCTGTTCAGGCAGTGTATATTGTATGACCATTTTTGGTGTTTGAAAATATAAGAATTGCGACGAAATTATTCTTTCAAATTGACTGTTTTAGGACTATGGGTGACAAACTAGGAGAGGCCAAATCCAGTGGCAACCTCGGTAACACTCTAAAGGTGATGGGAAAATTCGACGAAGCGATGATCTGTTGCAAGAGACATTTGGAAATTTCGAGAGAGCTGAATGATAAGGTGAGAATTTGCCTTAAAGGTTGTTTCTTGTAAGTGCAGTAGTCCAGATCGATCGTTCAAAGGGAGTGGTGTTCGCTTGAAATTGTCTAGTTTTGTTCTTAATTCAAATTCATTCAAAGTCGAAATATTGCAAATACCACGACGTCTTTATAATCACCTTGTATCTATTAGGCTGGGTTTTCTCGACCTGAGTTAAATGTAATATGTTTCGAGTTACTCGAGGGTTGGTCAATAAAAAGTCTATATTCTAGGCCGACGTTTCGAAATATTTATATTTCATCTTCAGGGCTTGGAAAACTGTATTTGGACGCTTATTTCATATCCTCGTTATAGAGCTTTAGTAGGTAGCTATCTACTTAAACAACATCTTTGGGTATACTGAGAAAATGAGAAAAAACCTTGGGGTTTACTGAGAAAACATTAGCTAAGTTATACTGAAAAGAGACTAAAATTGAAGTGAAAATTGAAATTGAAATTAATTGAAACTGACTTCAATTTTAGTCCAAGGGTTTTTCTCAGTATACCCAAAGATGTTGTTTAAGTAGATAGCTAGGTACCTACTAAAGCTCTATGACGAGGATATGAAATAAGCGTCCAAATACAGTTTTCCAAGTCCTGAAGATGAAATATAAATATTTCGAAACGTCGGCCTAGAATATAGACTTTTCATTGACCAACCCTCGAGAAACCCGAAACATTTTACTTTTATTTATTTTTATACTTTTTTGGTTATTTCTCCTCCTCGCTCAGTATTCTTCAGTACATACCTATCACTTGTAAGAAATACTTGCATTCGAACAGAAAGCCTGTCCAATCGTTTTAATTGCCTTTCTTCCCATCATTTTCGACCCATCACATGATATACATTAATTTATTTCTGTGAACTCTCCTTCAGGAATTTTATTTTTAAACATTCACAACTAAAATAAGGCATTTTTCTGTTATATGAACGCCACCCCAGATTCAGTTTTATGCCTGCCAAGCATAACTTCTTTCTTCTCAACCATTTGTGCGACTAATCCTATTTTACCAAATTGGTTGACCAGGATATTTTTATTTTTGAGAGGCGACCACCAAACTATACACATTATTATGATCTACTTGTCTGACTAAAATATTTCATTAAGGGGCACTTTATCAATCGCAGATAAAGCCCAGGCAAACCTCTAGGTAGGTAACTAGCGGCCTCGGATAACTTCTCGTTGGCTGTTTATCAACTCACATTTACCTGCAAGATACCGCTATCTGCTTGGTATCCTTACCTGAGACTCGGCTCCCTCAGTTAGCGATTTATCTGGTGGATAACGTCTTTTAGAGGTGTAGTAGTAATAAATAGTAATAATAATATAATATATATTATAATAATATAAAGACTATGTACAACGATGTTGATTGATTCCGATTTTTCGGATGAGGAAATCGTTCAATTTCTAGAATACGAACGAATACCTTATGCGGTTCGTCCACGTCCGGATTATTGTAATTATTTCAACTCGATGATGTCGATTTTCACACCTGTTTACGACTATCGAAAGAAACGACGATGTTTGCGCTGGAGTTGATTGGAGGGAAATTGGAATCCCGCAGTGAGAGAAACGATTTCATATCGCAGATCACTGACCTTCTCCTTACGATCAGATTGTATGGTCTTGGTGAGTAGTTGCTACCAGGAGAGTCTCGCGGGAGCCCACCTAAAGGCACAACTAGCGCATCCTTCTGGCATTCCGGGCTACTAGTCAGCTGATCGGTTGCCTGATGTGTGTATTCGCTGGCTTCCCGCTTACACTTGAATCTCGTTGCTTTTTAGTGAAGCTGGGAGAATTCGTGAGTTAGGTATCGAAATGGATCCAATACGAGTAATTTTGTTAAGCGGTTGGCAAACATCTCAAAATAGGTTTAGGTAGTATCAGAGATTGAATTAGTGCTTAGCGTTTGAAGAAGTACCTAGGTACCTACCTAGTTTGTATAGGTAGGGTTCATACCTAGTTTGTATAGGTCGGTAGTAGGTACCTACCTAATAAGTGTTGAGTGTACATAGGTACATCTTGATGTTTCATTTTTTGCAGCTCTCCTCGCTTACACTCATGTCAAGCGTCTAGGGCAGATCTCTTTTTGCCTCCATTCTATCAGTATTTTGCTCTTTGCGGAACAAAAAGTGGAAGCTTTGTGTTCGCGACGATTCTTGTACAATTCCTACATACTCGTATATAATTGGCCGATAATTTGTCCCGAAAAGAAGAGAGAAAGTTAACGAAAATTTGCTCTTTTAGTTCTCAGTTTAGTTTTAGTTATGTAGCATCGCTGGAAAAGCTCATCTTCTAAGGAATGTTTCTAGGTAATGTCCTTTTTGTTAGGTACCTATACCTATGTAAGTTTTCTGAGAGTTAATAATAAGTAATTCAACCATCTCTGTGTGCTTGCTAGGATCTCTGGGTGTGATTGGGACAGTTTTTAACCACGCTCAACCGACTCAGCGTTAAAAAGGTGATGAAATAATTGTCGACCAAAAACGCTTTTTTGGTTTTGTGGCCAACGTCATTTTCCGAAATTCGACCCACAGCATTAATCTGATCGGGACGGCTAAAGAACTCGTCCTTTCTTTTTGAAAATCTGAATCTCTTTGGAACCATGAAATTTCGGGACGAGCCAAATAGCTGAAAATGATAGGCGACCTTGGTTTAGTAGGAACTTCACTTTGTTCTTGAAAAAAAGTAGGTTAGCCTGCGCTGCGTAAATGAATAATATTGGTGGTATTGAAGTCATAATATCACATATAGTAAGCAAAAAACTTTCAATAAATATAGGTACATGTAGGCACATATATATTAGCAACGGTAACTCGACTGTAGTGGCACGAATGCCTTGACAGGGAAACAGCGTTGAGTTCAGAGCCCTCCATCCTATTAATACTCAAAGAAGGAACCCGATAGGTAAGTATCTATTATATCAACGAACGCTGAGGAGGAACGTGAAACCTGGCTAGAAAACTTGTGACAGTGACAACCACAGAATAACAACAACCGCCTGAACCTGAAATGAAATGATACGCGATCAGCTGACTAGTACTGTAAGTTGCCCAGAATGCCAGAAGGAAGCGCTAGTTGTGCCTTTAGGTGGGCTCCCGGGAGACTCTCCTGTTGCTACCTAATGATATATCATAAAATGACAATCTGGATCCCTTGGCATCAGAGATGAAACAGAAAGGACTGGTGTTGTTGTAGTTGTGTTGTGCTATACCTATCTACTTTTTACCCATGGACGTCACGAAGAACTAAAAATACTAGTGTTGTAAGGCTATTTTGTGGGGAAATCATTGTTGTAGTAGTGGTACACCTTTTCCCACAGAAGAAGTTACCTGAGCAGTTAGCTATCTGTAGGTAGCTACCTGAGGGCATAAAGTTGATTGATAAACGCCCTACCAAATTTGTTCGATAGGTTGCGGTAACCTGAGGTTTGTCTGGGAGTTACCGCTGTAATTGATAAACGGGTCCCTAAAGGACTGATTTGGAATGTTTTTTTTTTCATTTTTGAGATGCGAGCTTGCGATTACTCAGTCCACTAAACTATTCACATCATTCAGATTTATTTTTATTGATGCTTGGCAGGTGTAAAACCGAATCTAAGGTGGCGTTCTATAACAGAAAAGTATCGAAAATAAAGATAGTTTGATGTGGTTTGTAATCCAATATTCGTCTACTAGTTAAGCGAAGGCAGGGCGCTGTACAATCTCGGAAACGTTTACCACGCGAAGGGAAAACACATTGGACGAGTAGGACAACAGGATCCTGGAGAATTCCCCGACGACGTCAGAGAATGCCTTCAACAAGCAGTTTTTTATTACGAGTAAGAATTTTCAACATTTTAACTTACTCTTTTACGTTTTTTCGGAGTTTCCCATATAATGTGCACATTTTCTTTCAGAGAAAATTTGAAACTCATGCGGGAATTGAATGACACTGCTGCCCAAGGGAGGGCGTGTGGAAATCTTGGGAACACTTATTACTTGCTTGGAGATTTTGAGAGAGCCATTCAGTATCATCAAGAGGTATATTAAAAAAAAAAAAATAATAATAATAATTTAGCGCCTAAAGTAAAATCATTTCATTATTTGATGTTACTAATTTGTTAAAATTGGTTGTTTTCTGTTGAATTTACTGTGCTTAGTTTGCCATTATCTAGTTTCATATTTTGGTGAAAAATCAATGTTCCGTTTTTTAGTAATTTTGTGTTCTTGTTGTGTACCATACTGGATATCTATGTCAATTTTTTGTTTTAATCAGAGGTTAAAAATTGCTCGAGAATTTGGTGACAAGGCAGCAGAGAGGAGGGCGTACAGCAACCTTGGCAATTCCCATATCTTCTTGGGAGAGTTTGAGAAAGCTGCGGAGCACTACAAGTGAGTGAGTTTGGAATTAGAATAACCTCAAATCAGGTGTTCAATATTCTATCGGCGATGATATTTTTTAAAATGTTGTAGGCTTTGCACAGTTTTTCTGTGTGGTGTTTGTGCTTTTCTGTGTACCGTTATTAGAGAGTTTTTGTTCTTTCTGTACGATTTTCCCACATAAACACGTAGAGCAGCGTCTAGAGCAAGCAACTGCAGATGCTAAGCTATTCGCGTATTTCTACACGTATGTACACGACTAACCAAACGCTATCGTCACGCTAAAGTCTCTTTAGTATTTCAAAGTCAACGATTCTCTCTCTTGAATTCGAGATCGAGTTGAAGAAGTTTGAAATCGTTTTACACTCTCTGCTTTATCAGCTATCTTCACAGGCATCGAATAACTAGGTTCGACCCAAGAAAAAATAGTTTACGAAAACTCATATTTCGTTGAAAACATCGGTTCTCGTCAGATCACCTAAGTTAAGCAACATCGGGCTTGGTTAGTACTTGGATGGGGTACTTCCGGGAGCGCCGCGATTACCGCATCTTTTTTATTTTTTGTCTAATTATTCAATTCTTCTTCTAGCTACATCAAGTTCACGTAATCGCCTCGTGGAATAGTTCGTTTTGAGTGTCTTCCCTGCTTTATCAAATGGTAATTTCCAGGATCTGGGATGGTACCTAGCACAAATTCTACTACCAACCTACTCAATTTGTTATTGAACTGACCTGACTACAGCTTTTGTATACAAACTTATTATTCAAATACAAGCCTGCTCGTTGTCGGAATCTCTATGTTGGTAGATACAACTTAGCAGTACGAAATGTACTTGCGAATGCTTACAAAGAATAAGCATCTACTTTAAAATCGGAAAAGTATCAACAACTGCATTTACTCCCAACTAGGTGAACAGGGTATCTGGCTGTCGGATGGAGTAGGAACTTTGTTCACATAATCAACGGAATTTCATTTAATAATACAATTATATTTATCACAGGTTCTTTCTTTTTTTTACTAGGTGGGTAATTGTGGAAGGGAAACATTATTAGACGACAGTCAGAGGGAGAACGAATACCTAACTTACTCTTAAAACTGTGGTCACCTTTGCGTCAGGTTATGATGACAACAAGTTGGACGGGATTCCAACGGAAGCATTTTTTCCTTACCTTTTCCCCGTACACGCGTAGTTCTACGCGTTGACGCGTAAGTAAATTCGCGCGTGCGCATTCGGTATTTCAGTCATTTTGCGTACACGAGTAGAAAATTACGGGAAGAACAAAAAATCTATTGATATATATTCATAGTATACAGGGTGTCCCGCTACCCCCCCTCCCCTCCCAACTGTCTTAATAAATGACTTAGACAAAAAAATTCAAATGCTAACCCCCCTATTTTACCAGTAAATCTCATATAGGTCGTTGTTGCGCACGTGCGCAGTGCGCACTAACTTTGTTATTTTAAATTAGAACCCTCATTTTTTATCGTAGATTTGAATTCTAAGTCAAATTTCATGAAATTTTTGAAAATACTCAATAGCCACATGTGAGGCTTGATTTTGGGGTATTTTTTCACGCTGAATCACGTAATGACGTTCATTTTATTGATATTTGAAACACAACTTAGGAAAATGCCGAAAAATTGTCCAGAATTGCACTTGTCCTCATTCATTTCCACATAGCACAAAGCGTATTAAAATTCTTTTCTTTTCTTTTCGGTATTTTTCGGAGTTGGTGTTGCAAAAATCAATAAATGAACATCATCATTCATCGTGAAAAATACAACAAAATCATTTGTCACATGTGACAACTTAATGTTTTCAAAAACTCATTACTTCACAACTTTCTCCCTTTTAGAGTGGCATTAAGCAGTCTTCAGCGCGGAATCGCGATCGTTTTTGCGCACTTAAAAAATCGAGTGATGGGTCATTTTTTCATGAAATGTCATGTAGAGTTGGAATCTGCTATAAAAAATGGGGGTTCTAATTTACAATAACAAAGTTAGTGCGCATTGAGCAGTTTTCCGCATGTGCTTATGTGTATAATTGTCATATTTGAAATCTACGAAAATAATAAGGGGGGGGGGGGGGGGGGGTTACCATTTGAAGAGTATATAGTGGAAGAACGGGCTATCATGGTTTTTCCTAGTTTCGATAAAAACGAACTTGAATTAAAAAAACTCAATAAAATGTATATCTTGCGATCAAAAAATCTGAAATGTTGAAATTATACTTTCAACGTACAGATAGAAGTAATAAAAATGCTAAATTACCTCACAAAATTAATTGTGTTGAAATATAACGGGGAAAAAAACCGAACATAACAAAAAAACAGCGAAAGAATGGGATAACTTCCTTCGACAGCGATTGATTTCCTCACTTGTGGGTTAATTTCTCGAAATTTCTCCTGGCTTTCTCAGTACAGAATATTTTTGAATAAATTAAATCCCTGGATTTTTTGGAAGAGATCGAAATTTTTCTCGTGTAGGAACTTGATGGGAAGTAAAATGTTGATGGACTTAGTGGCTTCTGAGCCAGATCGCTTCTTTTTTGGCAGATTCGGCGTCACAAACTTGCTAGTAAATTCTGCATTATAGCTCTAACGATAGTAAATTAGCCGATGGTAATCAACATGAAAGTTTACTTCTCTCAGCCGCCTGGTCCGCATTGGAGCTTTGGAAATATACTTTGGGTCAAGAAAACCCGCCCAATCAAAATATCTAATTTTGATCAGGCCAACAAATGAATGTATAACACAGGACCAAACGATGAATAATAGAGACAGCAACAGATCGGAAAAGTGGAAGAATGTGAATTGTGAAACAGCTAACCTGCTGTGATTCAAAGGCTGGATAATGAACTAACAAGGATGGAGGAAGTGGCAGCTCTAAGTTAGCCCGTTCTTTCCCTCGACCGCTCCCATAAGCCCGTTCTTTCACTGTACACGAAATACTCACCCGAAGTATTTAGACTTGTTTATTCCCTGTTTTGACCAAACCACCGCGTTCGGCTATCTTCAATACCTTAGGTACCATTCTCAACTCACTTTTGACAAAAAATCGAGTTAGTCCGTTCTTCCCCTGTACTCTTCATTTGAATTTTTCTTCTAACACATTTATTAAGGAAGTTAGGTATGTAGGGAGGGGATTACCTCTATCTTTATTGAATGAATGATGCGTTGCTTTGGTTGCGTTATATCTTCGAATGTTTTCAAGATCACTCTCCCTCTTGTGAAATTTAAAGGTGCTTTTTGGAGTAACGTCTGGACTGAATCATTATGATGCACTTGGTGTTCTTAGTTTGGGTTAGTAAGGAGTCTGCAGCGTTCTTAGGTAGTAATTTTCTTTTTCTTGCAGACGGACTCTTATCTTGGCTCAAGAACTCGGTGACAAAGCCATCGAAGCCCAGGCGTGCTACAGCTTGGGAAACACATACACCCTCCTCCGCGACTACCCTATGGCAATCGACTATCACCTTAGACACCTGCAGTTCGCTCAAAGTTTGATGGACAAAGTTGGGGAAGGTAAGCTGTTGAGAGAGTCCTTTCGGGGTCGTTTTGGAAATGAGTATAAATACGTAACTACTTACCTAGACCCCTCCTAACTGCTCATTGATGAAAATTAATCCTTGCATACTGTATTTTAAATGTCACTTCCAGATTCATATTGTCGTCTTATCCGCCGTTAGTTTTCATGTTTCACGAATCTTCGTTTTAGGTCGTGCTTGCTGGAGTCTGGGGAACGCTTACTCGGCGATGGGCAATCACGACAAGGCTCTGCACTTTGCCTCGATGCATTTGGACATTTCTAAAGAGGTACTTGATACACTATGTAATTTTCGCTAACATCTAAAACTTTTCCTCAATAATGATTACTTTATACAAGTATGTTGTCCATTTCATATTTAGTTAATTTTCTTTATTCTATACACTATGTATTCTATACACACTTTATACGAGTATGTTGTCTAATTCATATTTAGTTAATTTTTATTATTCTGTGAAGAAAATCATCTACTTCTATCTCTTATCAATTATATTTAACCTTATCTTCCAACTGGATGGAAGACTTGCATGTGTTACTGTTACGATTTTGGTTTATTGTTTTCAATAACCAGGCTGGGTTTTCTCGACCACTGAGTTAAATGTAAAATGTTTCGGCTTTCTCGAGGGTTGGTCAATGAAAAGTCTATATTCTAGACCGACGTTACGAAATATTTATATTTCATCTTCAGGCTGATAACAATTAGAATCTTCCTAATGTGGATGAGAGTTAATATGAACAGACAGGATGACAACTATGGTTTTTGTGTACATATAACTAACTCCGAAGTAAATTAACAATATATTTATATTTAGTACCTACTAAGTTAGCCTAGTACGAAGTACAAAAACCATAGTTGTCGTCCTGTATGTTCATATTAACTCGCATCCACATTAGGAAGATTCTAATTGTTATACACCCCTCCTCTGTTATCAGCACTGAAGATGAAATATAAATATTTCGTAACGTCGGTCTAGAACATAAGACTTTTCATTCACCAACCCTCGAGAAACCCGAAACATTTTACGTTTTCAATAACGAACCTTCGTAATCGACCAAGAAGAAAAACAACATAAATTAAATACATTTAATCTGAAGGTTCTAAAGCCTAGAATCCAGTTGAATAATAATTATGAACAATGAATGAAGAGTAGAAACCCATTCATTCAGAATAAAATTCACCACAAACCACGTCGTTTGTGGATAAATGTGTCAAGTTAATCCTCAGTTTTCTATATTCAATTTTATTTATGTGCTAATTTTTGAAGTTGTGAAAACTATTTTTAGAGTAAGTTTGCTAAAAATGACTATAAATTCTTTAAAAGAAATTATATATATATATATATATATATATATATATATATATATATATTTATATATATATATATATATATATTTTTTTTTAGCGAATTTTTGTAAAAAAATGAAGTTATTGCAAAGGCTCCAAAATTGTTTAATCAACATTTTTTTCATTTAAATTAGTTTTGAGACATTCTGAAACTAATCCTAGAGTTTAAAGCTTTCTCAACCCTCCCAGGTATATATATATATATATATATATATATATATATATATATATATATATATATATATATATACTGATTTGAATGGTTTTTAAAACGGTTCCAGAGGAACAATATACTTTGGCACAGATGTGCGGAGGAAAATAGAACATACTTACTTATCCGGCTCTACGGTCCTTGGAGAACCAGGGCCTTCTCAACAATAGACTGCCACTCCTTCCTTTCCCGAGCATGGCTTCTCCATCTTCGAACGCCAAGTTTCGGGTCAGGTCGTCCTCTACATCCTCCAGCCAGCGCAGACGTGGTCTTCCCTTCATCCGCCTTCCTCCAGGTGTCCCATATAAGGCTCTTCTTGGGTACCCCTTGGTGGGCATCCTTTCGACGTGACCCAGCCATCTGAACCTAGCTCGTCTGATGAATGCCACCAGGTCCGGCTCACCATACAGACGTCTCAGCTCGGCATTCCTTCGAATTCTCCAGACTCCGCTCTCACAGACCGGGCCAAAGATTTTGCGCATAATCTTGCGCTCCCAGCAATTCAGGAGACGTTCGCTTGCAGAGGTCAGGGTCCACGTTTCACAGCCATATGTGACCACAGGACGTACAATAGTCTTATAGACTGTCAATTTCGCTCGGCGCGAGAGACCTCTAAATTTCAAGGCTTTCTGGACTGCCCAGAAGCACCTATTACCAGCAGCAATGCGTGATTTTATTTCAGTGGTCACATCATTATCTTCAGTGATAATTGCACCCAGGTACTTGAAGTCATGGCATACGGGGAAGTCATGGTTTCCAATTTTGAAGGTTGTCTGAGATGGTGATGGCTTTCTTGACGATTTCATGTACATGGTCTTATCGACATTAATTTTCAGGCCTCTCGCACTTGCTGCCTGCTCGAACTCCTCTACCGCTCCTGAGAGAGCGGATACCGTTCTAGCCATAATGTCAACGTCGTCGGCATAGGCAAGGTGCTGCGTGAGCCTGTTATAAATCGTGCCTCCAGGATTTGTTCGGATACTTCTCGCGGCCTGCTCCAGCGCAAAGTTGAAGAGAGTCGGCGCCAGTGGATCGCCCTGGCGTAAACCAGTGGCAACGGGGAATCTATTGGCAAGGGATCCTAACACCTTAACTCTGCATGCAGCACTCTTCATTGTCAGTCTAACCATTCTCACCAGCTTTTTTGGGACACCAAGCCTTACCAGATCCTCATAAAGCTGGTCTCGGAGGATGCTGTCGTATGCCTGGCGGAAGTCAATGAAGAGATGGTGAAGGTCCACATTATATTCATAAGCCTTCTCCAGAGTTTGACGGAGGGTAAAGATGTGGTCGACTGTGGAACGGTTGCGGCGGAAACCACACTGGTATTCACCCACCTCCCTTTCCATGTGTTCGACAAGCTTCTGGTTTAGCCAACAAGTTAAGATCTTGTATGCCGTGCCCAGTAAAGCAATGCCTCTGTAATTTGAGCAGTCCAACTTGTCTCCTTTTTTGTGTATGGGACAGATCCCAGCCACATTCCATTCATCAGGCATTTCTTCGCTGTTCCATATCATCAGGATCATCTCATAAAGTTCCTTCCACACATCTTCCCCTCCATACTTGATAAGTTCAGCAGGAATCTCATCCACTCCAGGAGATTTATTATTTTTTTGGTTCTTTATTATACCAAATATTTCCTCCCGTGTCGGTGGGTGCATGGGCTGCGCATTCATGTCATCTGCTAGATCCGTGTACATCACCTGTGCTCCAGGGCTATCCTGGTTCAGTAAATCCTGGAAGTAACTTGTCCATCTTTCGGCAATCTTCTGGGGGTCAGATATCAGATTCCCATCAGTATCCTTACAAAAGGTGACCTGAGGTTTAAATCCAGCCTTCATCTGTTTCATCTCGCCGAAAAACTTTCTTGAGTTGCAGCAGTCAAAGGCATCTTGCAATTCATCCAATTCCTTCAGATCTCGCGCTCGCCTCTTGTTTCGACACACATTCTTCGCAAACGCTCTCTTTTCCTGGAAATTCTGCTCTGTATTTCTAGTTTTTCTAACCAATTTCTTTTGTCTAGCTACATTCCTATCCTGTAAGGCCACCTCACATTCAGAGTCGAACCAGTCTTTCTTTTGTTTCCCCTTTTGCACTCCCAGAATTTCCTCTGCTGACGTCTTCAACACAGTTTTCAGGGCATCCCACCTTGAGTTGATGTCTGGTTGGTCTGAGCTTTCATGTCCATTCGTGCTTGAGACGGATCTGAGTTTGGAGCTGACGGCTTCTTGGAAGCTAGAGCGAACGCTTTCAATCTTCAATTTATCCACTTTATATTTCTCCAGCTTTTCAACTGTGCTCTTTGTCTTAGGGGCCATTTTTTGTTTCAGTTTCGCTCCAACCATAAAATGGTCCGAGTCCACATCTGCCCCTCGAAAGCTTCGCACGTCCTGACAATCAGAGAGGTGCCTTCCGTCAATAAGTATGTGGTCGATTTGGTTTTCAGTACGCCCATCCGCTGACACCCAAGTTGCCTTGTGGATTTCCTTATGGGGGAACATTGTACTACATACCCTGAGGTCCCGCTCCATCGCAAAATCAACCAAACGCAGTCCATTGTCACTTGTCACCTGATGTTTGCTGTTGGGGCCAATGGTTGGTCGCAGGTATTCTTCTTTGCCGATTTTGGCATTGAAATCTCCTAGTACTATTTTCGCATCCCAGCAAGGGAGCTGGTCAAAGTACCTTTCCATTGTCCCATAAAAACTATCTTTTTCCTCCTCATCTTTATCTTCAGTGGGAGCGTGCACCGAGAGAAGAGAGAGGTTGTGAAACTTGCCTCGGATCCGGACTGCGCATAGTCTCTCATTTATAGCCTCATATTTCATGAGTGCGTGTTTGAGCGTTTTCCTTACCATGAATCCTGTGCCGAACTGGTTCTTGGCATTACCACTGTTGATCAGCACATAGTCTCTGAGCTCACTAAGCAATGTGTCCCTCCATCTAATTTCCTGAAGAGCGGCAATGTCAACATTATAACGGAGTAGTTCTCTTTCCAGATTCCGGCTAGCCCCTGCCCTGAACAAACTTCGCACATTCCATGTCACAATCCGTAAGGTAGGTCCTTTTCCACGCCTGTGTCTTCGCCTTTTTCCAGTCCGGCTTTCTATCTTTTGTTGAGAATTCGTAACGGTATGTGTTTTATGGGGTGGGGTTGTTGGCCCCACGCCCAACCCCCAACCTGGAGGACCAGGGGGCTTTTATATCGAGGTTCCCCACTCCTCTAGGGCAACTGCCTTCACCAGTCAGAAGTCTTCTACTCTACTATTTGACAAAGGCAAAAGCCGAAATATTATAACGTGAGTTTTTCCTTTTTATTTATCTTTATATATGTTCTATTTTCCTCCGCACATCTGTGCCAAAGTATATATACATATACATATATATACATATCCAGCCTGATACCCAGCCATGTATATATATACCCAGCCTGATTATATATATATGTATAATGTCCTTCCAGACATTCTCTTCTTAGCATTGAGATGGAAATTCCGCCCTTATGCAAAAAAATCTAGCCTTTCCAAACGAAAAGATGGGTTCGTTGGCCATCATATTTTGAGCACATTAAATTGCTGATTTCGAAAAAATTCTAATATAATTCACTAAAAGGGGGTAACATCGTTAGATTTATATTTCATTGCACAATTTAAGTCAAAAGAAGTTTATCAACGATGAACTATGGCCATTAGAAATTAATGCAGAAAATAATGCTGAAAAAAGCTCCAGTCAAGCAGCATGATCGTGAGAGACAGTTTTCGTACATTTTCGTACTAAATATTATGTAAAATTGTTGCTAGTTTTTGGTTGATAAAGACTGCAAAAAAAGGATAAATCCAGTCTATTTTGAATCGCAGCATATCATTTAAATGAGTTTTTTGCCATAAAGTTGGTAGTTGAAAATTTCTTTGCACTCAAGTGCTCAATTTTAAAACACGGTATCATAATATAATACAATTTTTTTACACAAATTCGCTCTTTCGTTCGATGACTGGAACGTTTTTACCTGTGTGATAATTTTCGTAGTTGTGAAAGCTAATTTTAGATTTAATTTGCTAGTAATTATAATTTCTTTGAGAAAAAGTTATTTTTTTAATTACTATTATTATTTTTGTCAACCCACTGTATAACACGCACTGCTGTCACTTTATTTCCTAGCTTATTCTTTTGCGTGGGAAGATGAGTTATGGGGTGTCTAGATAGCGCCTTATCAGTTAATACTTCCTCAATAGCCTGTTCGTAATATTCCTTCCCCATCGTGTCAGTACCACCGCTGCGACCTTAAAAACTGCCTTCCTTTATTTCAGATAGGAGATAATGTGGGACAAGCCACTGCCCAAATGAACATTTCCGACCTCCGTAAAGTTTTGGGGCTTCCTGAAGGCGATTTGTCACCCGACAGTATCAAACTCGTCAACACTTACAGCAACCAACCATCCCCAGCTCTGCACAGATATAGGGTACGAAGGGAGAGCATGAACCATCTTGATATCATTAAGGTTTGCGCATGCTTTTTTTCATTCTTCTGTTAGATTAGTATTTAGTTATTGTATTTGCATTGTAAAACCTATAATGATCCGCCATTTGTAAAAATATCGAAATTTTCCATGATTGTCATACATACAAGGTTCCAAACCTTCTAGGGTTCGATTTTACAACTAATTTCCAAAAAAAGTTCCTCCTAGAGATTTTTTAAACGATTATTTCGAGTAATTTCACTTTTAATATTTTTTCGTGTTTTCGACTCGTACGTCATAAAAATGATACGAGTCATTCCCCTTTGGTTCACAGAAAACGCAAAAATAGGCACACCGTTGGTATGATCGTAAAATTCTCTGTCAGAACATCACCCTCCAGAAGATTTTGAGCTTATTTAGTGGGACAAATCAAATTTGCATTTTCAAATTTGCTCTACCTTTGGAAAAGTTGTATCTCCCGTTTTCGTATCGGGGAGGGAAAAACTTTTCCGAAATGACGGCTTTCCAATGGTTTAGTCATTTCAATTTTACTTTGCCAATTAGGGGATAAAATTATTTTTTAATGTTAAAAAACGTCATTTTAAAAAATCTTACTTTTATACGTATTTTATCATGAAGAATCGAATGGTAACACGAGCAGATTTCTCAGACTCCGTTATAACCAAGTTTTCCACTTTAGCCCACAAATTAGTATTGCACTTGTTATACTCAATTGTCAGGGAATTCTTAGCGTCGGGAAAAGTCGGGGAAGTGTCAGGGAATTTAGCAAAAACCACCAAATGTCAGGGAATTTTGGTTTATTATTTCCAATAATAAGCCTATGTGATCGTGTAGCAAAAAATTTTTATAACACGCCCTCAAACTTTGTCACTTTACTACGTTTCAAGGTGCTTAGAATCCAAATTTGAAATGTCTGTCCGCCGTCCGGGCCATAAAAGGCCTAAGAATTAACTTTAAAAACCCGTTCTTTCGTATATAGACTCCATTTGGGGTCTAGTTGGTCCTCTCGTTTAACCATCCCGATCGCTTTACTCGCATAGATGCTATGGGCCAAAAACGGGCGAAAAAGTGTCTTTTTCGAGGTTTGAGTGTTAGATTTACGCACGCGCGCACTCCTGGTGTGTGGGAGAGGGTGGGCGGGAGAGAGTGAGAGGGAGGGCGAGGCGGAGGGAGTGAGAGGGAAGGGAGGGCGAGGGAGTGTGGGGGAGGCGGAGGGAAGAGATTGAAGGGAGGGGAGGGTAGAGGAAGGGATAAAGCGTAAAATTATGGGGTCCTGGAGCTGTAATGCAGTGAACGAGTGAACCAAATATTGGTAGTGTAAAGCCCCCGAGTTTTGATAGTAAATACACTATAAGTGAGGCTAAATAATTACGGTCAGTTTTCTACGTAGAAGGTCTGTATGATACAGAAATAATAAACCTTTGTGTAATAATTTGCAGCGTTTTTTTTTTTTTTAATGAAAACTTTGTTTAATAATTCGCAGCGTTCTTAGGTATATTCTAACTCCTAAACAATCGAACTTCAACAGTCTACTTTATCATACTACATATTATTTCATAGGTGGGTTGTCCAAATGTAAAAAATAATTATCAAGAATGGTGGTTAAACTTTTCAAAGAGTAACACACAGATACATTGTGACATCGATTTATCTTTGGCTCTCGGTTACTACAACACTTAGTAGTAAACCATGTGTGGGAAAAATCAACCGAGTATTGAACTAGGGAGCATACCAAGTAGAGTAGTAGACTGATCCGAGAGTCCCAACAACTAGTTTGTATACTTAACCTAGGTCTTTGTGAATCTTAGAGGTCTGGGAGTGGTCGTAATCGAATCAGTGCTGAAAAATACTTCGACTGTGACACCCCACATGCCCTATTGTCAAAAAAACTGATTTTTTAGAATTTTTGAGACACTGTAAATTGCAAATTTGATTTTGGCGATCGGGTTGGCCAACGAATTCGACCTGTCTTTTGCCAAGAAGGCACGAATTTTTTAAGCCGTATTTTAAAAGAGTTTCTGGAAATACACCATATATATATATATATATATAACCTTTCTTGACGTCGACATTACGCTGGAGCATGGGGTGATCACAACAGCAGTGCACGTGAAACCTACCAACAAGCAACTATACCTGCACTATGATAGTTGCCACCCCCCCTCACACAAAACGTGCGATCCCAAGATCTCTGTCAATTATAGGTCACCGAATATGCAACAACCGGGAAAAGCTAGAAGGGTATATTTCCACAGTGCGAGATGAGCTGATGGAGAGGGGTTACCCAAGAAAGTTTGTAACAGACAGAATAGTCCCAGCAAGTGTTACCTACCAGCAGAGACCAAAAGTACTCACGAACCAGGTTCCATTGGTCACAACATTTTTCTTTGGGGCTCAAAAGCTGAATTCTATCCTCCGTGAGTTACAGCCTATCTTGTCATCTAGCTCACTAACCCGTGACATCTTTGCTGAGAAACCTCGAATCAGTCAAGGACAAAATATTGGGGAGGTCTCATCGCCATCCACAATCGCAGCCCTTAGAGTCACAGCAACAAGGCTTACATCCATGTCAACGAGCAAGATGTAAGCTGTGCAATGTGGTTATTGAGGTTCAGACTTCTCCTCTGCCAATCCAATTACACATACAAGTGTCGAGGTGTAGCAGAGTGCCAGTCCAAAATGTGTGTATACCAGCTAGTTGGCAAAAAGTGCACAGAGTTTACTGCCTACGTTCTTTGTTGGTAAAGCAACGACCCTAAATTAAAGATAAAAAAATTATAGGGTGTCTGTACACCAATCTCGGCCACTCCCAGTGAAGTTCACGCATCATCCCATGACGCAACATTTGACCAGTGTTTTGGTTTGAAAGTCTTGAAGAACCTACCAGATACTGCCAACAACAGAATGCTGCAGCAATCAGAAAGAGCGCATAGATGGGTACTCGGAGCTAATCGACCACCTGGCCTCAACTTAAATGATTAATTGAATATATATCAAAATAATTATTATTATCTCGGCCATGGATACGACTGTCGCGAAGAACGCAAGTTAAATCATTTCTTTCGCTAACTACTTTTCTGTGATCAAGAATACAATTCGAAATATTAGATTTACTCACTTTTCATCTTTTATTTGTGAAATTTCTATTCTAAATTTATTAATCTATTATATATATATATGGACGTTGAAATCTAGGATTGTATTCTTTGATGTAAGAAATGGATATGGAGGGGGTCCCCGCCCCCATCCTCCCAATTTTGGTTTATTATTTCCAATAATAAGCCTATGTGATCGTATAGCAAACAATTTTTATAGCCCCCCCCCCCCCCCCCTCAAACTTTGTCACTTTACGTTTCAACGTGCGTAGAATCCAAATTTGAAATGTCCGTCCGCCGTCCGGGCCATAAAAGGCCTAAGAATTTACTTAAAAAACCCGTTCTTTCGCACATAGACTCCATTTGGGGTCTAGTTGGTCCTAACGTTTAACCATCCCGATCGCTTTACTTGCATAGATGCTATGGGCCAAAAACGCTCGAAAAAGTGTCTTTTTCGAGGCTTTGAGTGTTAGACTTACGCACGCGCGCACGCTTGGCAGGGGGTCACGGGGGTGGTGAGGGTGGTGAGTGGGGGGTGGAGTGAGAGGAGGCGCCGCGGCACCTTGTGGGGGCTGGGGTTACCAGGTGCGTAGCAGAGGGGTGTAGGAGAATGGATATTATTACTCTTACGGGTTATACCAATATAATACGCCGCGCCAACCTGAGGGGGGTACGGCATTAGGGGCATAGTGGAGTAGAAGAAAGGCGTCCTGGGCGTATCGTAACGGATATAATATATATTTTATATTATATTTTATTACTTATACCCCATATAACATTTAACCTACCTTGAACACACTAGTATATTTAGTATATTATATCATACTTTAGTATGTTACCAAAATAATTGATCCAGCCCATCTAAAATCCTTCGTTCTTCCCAAAATCTTCTCAGATAGTTCGCAGCAAATTGTTTTTAAATTAAAATTGCATTACATGGGCAGGTTGGAGTCTGAACCCTCTGGATGAATAGCTGTTTACTTATATTTCTGCCATATGTAAGTGGGGTGTCGTCACCCAAGTAATTTCGGACGCAGAATCGACTGGGATATGTCCCAGATGCTTTTGGAATCCAGTGTACCTACAGTTTTAGTTTGATTCCTATAGAAATTAGCTCCGTGGATTGAATGAGACCACTCGGGTGGCTGTACGATCATCCATTTGCTCCCCATCGGGAGCGCAGCCTGTAACGCGAGAACAGAGGTGGATACTAGAAAAGAGACTGGCGAAAGCCCCAGAGCATGCTGGTTACTATAGCTGGCTATCTGATTCAGAAATAATAAACCATTATGTAATAATTTGCAGCGTTTTTAAACTTTGAAGCCATCTAAAAATAACTCAATTTTTCTTTGAAAATTCGTAAAAATGACAAAAAACCGTATTTGATTTTGATATTTTGTCAGGGGAATCTGAAGTTTGGTCTGGGAAATGTTAGGGAAGTTTCAAATTTCCGTTTAGGGGCCACCCTGTTTTATTGTTAAATCTCGGTTATAACGGAGTCGGAGAGATCTGCGAGTGTTACCATTCGATTCAGCATGAAAAACATGTAGAAACCGACTCGTTGGTTCATGGAGCGTGAATGTTGATTAAAACCCTCAATTTCTTTGAAATGACGACGTTTTCAACATTAAAACATAATTGTCTCCCCCAATTAGCAAAAAAGTAAAATTGACTATACCATTGGAAAGCTGACATTTAGGGAAAGTTTTTCCCGTTACAAAACGGGAGATATATGTTTTTCAATGCGTGTAGAACCATCTAAGAAATGTAGTGATTTCAAAAAAATTAGAAAATTTTCAGTTCTGACCAGGATTAGTCCAACTGAATGGGCCATTCTTTTAAAGGGTGATATTCTGAAAGGCATTGTTACGAGATTTCCGTATTATGCTATTTTCGGTTTTACAATGAACCTTGTAGGAGTGATAACCATTTTCATGACATAAAGTCGAAAACACGAATAAAAATCTTGAAAGTGGAATTACTTGAATTCAAAATGTTTGAAAAATATCTCTAGGAGAAACTTTTTCTTGAAAGTTACTTGTAGGATCGATCCCTAGGAGGTTTCGGACCATAGGTGTTATCTATCATCCTTTATCTAACAAATTGACCTGTTTCCACACTCATATTTCTATATTTTATCGTTAGCCTTCATATCTGGCGCCTGCGCGACTGTTTAAAGTATCGACCCATATTCATTCAGCCAGTTGTTGATTATATTTTTCGCAGATAGTAAACTTCACGTTCTGATTTTGCTGAATTATTCGTAATTTTGTGAAATCATACTGCTCATTTAGTTATTAGTTTAGACGCATTATTCCGTCATTATGGGTGGATCAGAAACGTTATTCTATGATATTTGAGACCTAATCTTGCTTCGAGTTCCAATAAAATTAATAGCAGTGAACGATTTCAGCGTGAAATACCTAAACTGAACAGTTTTATGTCAGCCATTGAAATACAATTGATCAGCTAACCTATTTTTGGGCTTCAGAACGAATTAAAACGAACCATATTATTGTTTGTTACTGATGATTTTCTATCCGTGGAAATCAATATAACATCGTCACTCTTTCTTAATTATTATTCTGGAATTTGGAAGAAGAAACCCAGACTGCTTTCAGTTTTTTGCTTTCGGGAGATAAGATGCCCTGCTCCTCAGGCTAACAATCAACAAAAGCTGTCTCTTTCTGCCTCGCTATCCATTCCATCATCCAAATCAATACTGCAAACTGCAAGTTGAATGATGGAATGGATAGAGAGGCAGAAATAGATAGCTTGTTGATTGGTAGCCTGAGGAAGGGGGCATCGTATCTCCTGAAAGCGCTCGCAAAAAACTGAAAGCAGTCTGTTTCTTCTTCCAAATTCCAGAATAAGATGATCCACACAAAAATCTAGACAATCTTTCTTAATTTATACCTAACTATGTAGATTAAAGGCCAATAAATTTTTAATTAAAAGTGGCAAGTCTTGTGAATTTTCCCCTGCAGGGGTGTGGGGTGAGGAGATGAAACCGCTTCAAATTTTTCTCCCCTGTAAAGGATCGTCAAATTTATTTAGGAACCAGTTTCAGTTTGATGACCCTGAACGTTGGTTGTTGATCACTTCTTCTAATTTTAGTTAGCCTGTATATGTTTTCACTTCATTGATCTATCTATCGATCTATTGATGTTTGTGCCTGCACTTGTTTTGACTCGTGGTGCTCAGAGCTGTCTGGGATTCAGAACTTTCTATCGCTGAAGTGGGTCCGTGTTAGCGGACTGAAACTGGTTGATAATTAAATTGTACGATCCCTTACAGGGGAAAGAAAGGATTGAAGCTGTTTCATCTCCTCATCCCACACCCCCACAGGAAAAAATACGCAGGATTTGCCACTTATTTAACAATAGCCATTCTTCCTGAAATAGACAACGTTCTTCATTATTTCAGTTTTCTTCAAGGGGCTTCAGATCTTGAAAACTAGGTAGATACATTTTTGTGTGTGAATAGGTTTCTGTTGTTTTTGTCGAGAAATGAACTATGCAGATTCTAGTCCCAATTTCATGAAGAGAAAATTGAAGGCCATTGCAAAGGTCATTGGGCTTAAACGTGGCCACCGAAAGAGGAGTTTGCCTTCGTCTCTACGCCTTCCTGTTGATTTAACTAACTGTATCCGTTCTCTACTATGATAGCAGGAACTGGTCAGGGACGCGTTATCTTTCCCTAAGGTACATACTGTTATCAATGCACCTCATTCACCATAGCATCGGCCTGATCATTATTCTACATTTTCTTGTGGTTTTTAGTTTTGGCATGCCGAGCTTCTATTAGTTCCCTTAGTTAGAATTTGCAAATCCTTCTTTTTTTGTGTGCATTTTTCGTCTCATTGAAATGTAGCCCCCTTTCTGCATTTTCAAAATGCGTTTGTATCGTGAACTGTAAAATTTTGATACGACATTCGGCTTCATGTGAGGCAGTCAGATTTCTGTTCTTTCGTGCTTACCAATAGAACAAAAGAAAAAAAAAGTTCTAGAGGATGAACGCTCGATACCGTCACAGGGAATCTTATTCAGTTTGGGATCTATCATACGAAATGTGTCACCTGTGAAGGATAAGGAGGGGTTTTAACGTAGAATACGTTTTTGCGGAGACCTTCTTGCCGAAAATTGTAATTTAAGAACGACTCGTAACAACTTTACATCGACGTGTAAAGGCACACATATCCGCTCCGTGTCCGCACCACATGACGGCCGTGAGTTGGACTACACGAGGGAAAGAACTTATAAGAAGGGAGTTTACCAGGAAGTCCCCCACCTATCCACACTGTCATCCCTCCATGCCAGACAAGTTTGGTTTAGTTTTATCACGGACGCGGTGACCTCGACAATGGATCCAGAACTATTAATTGAAGAGATTCCAGTTCCCAGTGCACTACGACCAGTCGAACGAAAAATGCTGGGACCATGACTATAAAGAACGTGTTTGGAAAATGGTTTCAACAAGCGTACGACACTTCGACATTTCTTTTCTTCCATGTATTGTGAACCCACATTCTTCTTTGGCTTGAGGACCCACGATTTTGTCTCAATCTTCGTGTTCTTCCTCCAGTGCGAGTGCTATAATTCCTAACTCGCTATTTAAAAAACGTCTCAACATGACCAACGTCTTGTGATAGACCTCCGTATGCACAGCCAACACTCGGAACAATGGCCTCCCACCTCTGTATGCACGGCCAACACTTGGAACCGTGTGGCCTCCCACCTCCGTCCCCGACATTCGGATGTGTTGCGGAGAGGGTGCAGTGCGGATATGTGTGTCCCGGCTTTAAAGGCCATGTTGGACTACACAGAGGGAAGAAGTTATAACAAGGGAGTTTACCAGGAAGTCTCCACCTATCCGCACCGTCACCCCTCTGCGTCAGCGCTCCTTGTCCGCACCGTGCCAGACTAGTTTGGTTTAGTTTGATCACGGACGCGGTGACCTCGACAATGGATCCAGAACTATTAATTGAAGAGATTCGAAAGTTTCCAGTGCTCTACGACCAGTCGAACGAAAAATACAGGAACAATGACTATAAAGAACGTGTTCGGACAATGGTTTCAACAAAAATATCTTGTTTCCGCAGCTTCTCCTGTAATTTCTGTTCCTGTTGATTGAATGTGTACATCTACATTCTAAAATATTCATAAAACTTCGTCTCATCGCACTTCAGATGAGGGAGTAGCAAGACGAATTCCCCTTCGATACTTCTTTTCTTCAATCCATTGTGAACACACATTCTTCTTTTGCTTGTGGACCCACGATTTTGTCTCCAATCTTCGTGTTCTTCCTCCGGTGCGAGTGCTATCATCCCTAACTCACTATTTGAAAAACGTCTCAACATGACCAGCGTATTAGAGTGCAAACCGAATTGTGATAGACCTCCATATGCACAGCCAACAGTGGGAACAATGGCCAACCGTGTGGCCACCCACCTCCGTCTCCGACACTCGGACGTGTTGTGGAGAGGGTGCGGTGCGTACACGGTGCGGATATGTGTGTCCCGGCCTTAACAAACAACGTTGCCTTGCGATCTCCGGAGCTAATTTCTTTGCTATCCAACCTATGAATACCGATCTCAAAAGGCCGTTTTAAAATTGCTACTAACCGAGATTCTATTTTTAACCCTGAAAAACGCGGTTTGGAAGTCACTGCCTTGCTCCCAAAAATGAACGAATTTTATTTCATCATTATTATTATTATTTTTAATGGAAAAAGTGAATTACTAAACCGTATTCGATACCATCAATTAGGTACCTACTATATAAAAAGCTTTCTGCACTTAGTTTTTAGTATTATACGATTAGTAACGCACCAAACTAAGTAGATTTTGTGGTTATGTTGTTGTTGATTGCTTATAAACCCACGATTACACTATGCCAATCAGTTCCAGTAAAATTGCTATCTGACGAATTTATGATCATTAAGATAATATTATTATATTATTTATTTATTTATTTTTTATAATTATTGAATTTTCTAATACGACAACATATTTATAATTATACATTGAACAGATTCTCAACTTTCAAATGCTATTTCGAACACTTGGGATGGCAATACTTTCAACGTTTCCTACCAGTATTCAATCCCATATTGTATTTTAAAAATAAATTTTGGTACGTTTCTCTTTCTCTTTCACTCAAAGATGAATTTTAAGATCGGATTTTCGCTGATTTTAACTAATTTAAAGCTCGGAATAATTTGAAATGATGAAATATTTTTAAAAATTCAAAATTTAACCATTTGCAGAACATTGATATTTATAGTTTTAAATTATTTTGACTGTCAAAGGGATTTTTGGTGTTCACCACAGTTTATGCGTATACTTATCGATAAGACCATGCGCCTTACATATATAGCATTTCCGAATTGAGTTAAACTTTTTCCATTTAGGTTTAGTTCTTTTCCATTTAGGTTTAAACCTTTTCCACTTAGGTTTAGACCTTTTCCATTTAGATTTAAACCTTTTCCATTTGGATTTAGACCTTTTTCATTTAGATTTAAACCTTTTCCATTTAGATTTAAACCTTTTCCATTTAGATATAAACCTTTTCCATTTGGATTTAAACTCCATCAAAACGTCAGTAGTTAGCCCCATCATAGTAAGTAAGTGCCTACCTACTAAAATTTCATTAGGCTAGAAGTAAAAAAAAAGGAAACGGATAGTTATAACTTAATTTATAACTTCCGTTCATGAGAAATTCTTGTGTTCAAAAAACATTTGTTCATTATTATATTATATATTACATTTCTGTGCATAAAAAAACACTTGCATGATTTAATTTTCAAGTTGTGGCATAATAACGTCGGGTTAGAGGTAAAAGTACCGAAGAGGTAAATTCATAATGTGCAAAAATCAAATTAAAATTTCAAAAGTTAGTTTGGTAAATATGATTATTTTCTTAGGTTGGATACATAGTTTGATGATATTGATCACCAATAATAACAACAGTTAAATAATCATAATATTCTGCATTTGATTTTCCCACGTGTTGAATTTGTGACTTGGGTACTTTTACCTCTAACTCCACGATAATTTCCTGAGTTTAAATCCAAATGGAAAAGGTTTAAATTCAAATGGAAAAGGTTTAAATCTAAGTGGAAAAGGTCTAAATCTTAATGGAAAAGGTTTAAATCTAAATGGAAAAGGTTTAAACCAAAATGGAAAAGGACTAAACCTAAATGGAAAAGGACTAAACCTAAATGGAAAAGGACTAAACCTAAATGAAAAAAGTTTAACTCAATTCGGAAATGCTATATACACTAAAAACCATCACCACGTGCCTTACATTAATATCAACTTAAAATAATCATTTTATAAATTAAAATATATGATGTCAGGTTTACAAACGAACTTTTTAGGTAGTCTGCATATTTAATGTTCCGTTCACGTTGCACTTTGGCACACACTGCTTATACACCATGTCAAAATGAACTTGCTTATTTTATAACAAGTTACGCCAATTGTATTTTGCTTATTGATACCGATATAGTTAAGGAACTCTTATAGGAGCCTTTATAATAAAGCAAGTGAAATGATTTCTGTTGGATTTCAACTGGTAAAGATGACAGGAAGCTGGGAGACAGCTTTATTGGTACTGATTGGGTAACTACTCATGAATGTACTGATTGGGTATTCATGAAGGTACTTACTCAGTGTTGGGCATAATGTTATTGTAGAATACGAATACGATTGTAATAGCCATAATTTTATTCATTGATTTTGAGTCAACTGCGATTATATTCGTATTCGTGTAATTGTATTCGTCTGTTGGCGATCACACGAATACAACCCATAAAAATGTGCCACGATCATCAATTTCAATAGGGTATCGCTCCTATAATATCCAAAGCTTTGCTAATATTATCTAGCTTCAGAGGGTGTCATATTGAAATAGATTTGAGACAAATAGGCTGGGAATCGTTTAATTCGCTTTAAGGACGTCCCTCTGAAGCTAGGTAATATTAGCAAGGCTTTGCATATTATTGGACGGACGCCCTATTGAAATTGATGACCTATTACACGAATACGAATGTAATTGCAGTTGACTCAGAATTAACGAATAATTATCGCGATTAAAATCGTATTCGACGATAAGATTATGCCCAACACTGAAGGTACTGATTTGGTACTCATGAAGTTACTGATTGGGTACTCTTGAAGGTACTGATTGGGTAATCTTGAAGGTACTGATTGGGTACTCTTGAAGGTACTGATTGGGTACTCATGAAGGTACTGATTGGGTACTCTTGAAGGTACTGATTGGGTACTCATGAAGGTACTGATTGGGTACATCGGATAACATATAGCCATTTTGCTATGCTAAGTCACGTTTCACGTCAAAAACTTCACCCCTTCCCTTTTTGTGCTTCAATATTCAGCGTCCCTGGACGTAGGTGATTGGCATAGTGTTCGCAGAGCATAGGTGTAGTGTATTGGCTTTGACTGGTTTGAATTGATCCCCTCCCCATTCTATCAAAACAGCCTATGTTCTTACATTTGTACTAGTATTTGAGAGATTTTCCATATTTACTAATTTTCTTTTACGATCCTCATTATGTCTTAGATGTTAACCGGATGATGGTATGTATGCCATTGCCATGCCAATTTTGGATTAATGCGTTTTCATTGTAGTGCTCTACACAATATTATATATTTTTTATTTGTCACGGTACCGTTCAAGACTACCAACGGCTGGGTTGTACGTGAAACTTATTTCTGTTCTAGAACCAAAAATGTCAACCATGTATCATGTTTTCTCCTCGATTCCAAGCGGTTGCAATCATGTTCACAATATCAATTATTGAGAATGATCACCTGTGTGTAAACAATTATTTATATAACCATGCTCATAACTCAGTTTGTTGGACACGCACTTCGCAGTAGTTAACATAATATTGTTGGATAAATCGAGAGCTTTCGAACGAATGGTCAACGAATTTTGTGGGATGAAAAACGACGAAGTACCATTTCCCTAGCAACGACTCGGTTATAGGCGGAAATCACTGTAACACTATATGTTTCGTGCGCGGAAAAAAATTGACTCGCAAAATTTGCTAGGACCCCAGGGCTAAAACATGATACATGTTAATAAAATATAACAGAGAAATCGAGAAAATCAATCAGTACATCAATTGAATCAGAGTTACATATAATTGTCGACTTCTACACATGCACAAGTTGTGGGACAAAATTTTCATCAAATTTCAGTTTGAATACAATTATTTCCTAATTTATTATTATGATGCCTGTTTGATTATTTTTCAAATTCAAGGTACGAAATTCATCATTATTATTATTAGGTACAAATCAAACTCTACAAATTACTTTGTGTTTATTTTTAAGTTAATTATTGTTTTGTTCATCGCACATATATTTTCAGCTCACTCCTGATGCAAAGGCGAAAAACAATGCTGAAGCATCTCTACAGCACACACCTGTACCAGTGCAACACACAGAACAAGCGGTAAGAAAAATGAGTTTCTACGATCGTATTGGAGTAGATTATTAATTAATTTAAGGACGACTTTAAGTCAGTCAGTCAGTTTAGGTTATTGTGAGTGATGTGAAATAAACGGGTAGCCCCTTAACTGAAAAAAGTGCATTTTGTTGATCAACGTGAAAGAGGAGAAGGATCGGGAGTGCTAGTAACGCTGGCTCATCTGTTCTATTTGGCGAACGACTTGAGGTTACTTGTCCCCGTTCCGTGTTTATGAGGATGAGGAACAGTAGGTTCATGCTAGATATTTTTGCTTAGATATTGTAGCAAAAGCAGTAGCTTTTTGTAGTAGCATTTTGCCAGTTGTGATGGAGTTCCTCCTTCTCGATTCTTGCAAATATTACATCTAGGGGGATAGTTCCTGGGCTATCAGTTTTCAGGATATCCTCTGGGTGTGGCAGGTTAATCGCCTCTACCGGTTGAAGGGGTAACTTCGACATTTCCATCACCTCCATTGTCATTATGTTAATGGGGGGTTTGGAACCAGCCTCCCCCTTCCCTCAGCCCCCTTTATTTGCTTTGTTCCAACAACGCTTTGAGAGCGACCCTTGGAGCTCCTCCAGAGTTGCCTTGGGGTTAACTCCAAGGTCGCCAACTTTCTGTTTGTTGGAACACTTCGGGGAGAGATGTGATAAAAAACGTAGTAGAGAAGGTGAAAACAGTTTAGAGAAGGTTATGCGGATATGTAGTTTACCCAAGGGAAGCAGGTTATTTCAAAATGCGCATGCGTAGGGCTCAGAGCTCTCGGTGAGACCCTATCAAAAGTAGCTTTGTTCCAACAAGGACAAAAGGGCGCCCTAGAGGAGCTCAAAGCTCAAAATTGCGTTCCAACAAAGTTATGGGGTTGAGAGCTCTGAGTTCCAACAGATCTTAGAGTGCCCCCGGGGGTCCCTCAAGCAGCCCCACACTTTGAACGCGGTTCTATCCAGAGCTCCTAGCCCTACGCATGCGCATTTTGAATTAACCTGCTGCCCTTGGGTAAACTACAATTCGCGTAACCTTCTCTAAACTGTTTTCACCTTCTCTACTACGTTTGTTATCACATCTCTCTCACGTTTGTTATCACATCTGCATTACGTCAATCTTCAACTACTGATAACACGTTTTGAACTCTCAGATGAGCTCCGTTGTGTTCCAACAACCGACCTTGGACCTAACCCCACGGCAACTCTGGAGGAACCCTGGGGGTCGCTCTCAAAGCGTTGTTGGAACAAAGCTAGTGTGGGGCTGCTTGGGGGACCCTCGGAGCAGCTCTGGGGGCGCTCTATGATCGTTGAAACCCAGACCTCTCTACCCCATAACCTTGTTGGAACGAAGTTTCGAGCTCTGAGCTCCTCTAGAGTGCCCTTTTGTCCTTGTTGGAACAAAGCTATTATTGACTGTCCTGGCGCCCCCCAACCCCCCTCGCCTTCTTCCATAGGCAAAATCGGCAATATAAATTCAACTTTTACCCTTTAAAAATGAAACATTTACCCAAGCCCTGCCTATTTGGAGCCCCCCTTCAACTTTACCCCCCCCTTATCCCTTTGCTTTTTGAAAGACCCTTTAGTGTGTGGATAGCAGTAATTCCTCCTTCTCGATTCTTGCAAATTTTACATCTGGGGGGGGGGATCAGTTTTCAGGATATCCTCCGGTTATAGCAGGTTAATCGCCTCTCCTCTTTGAAGGAGTAACATCAGGGGAAGGCTCGAGACACATTTTTAATAGAACCAATTTGCCAGTGGTACTAGCAGAATCTTCAGAAAACAGCTCGACCCCCACCACTCCCCCGAACCTCTCCTACCTGAAAACCACATAGTGTAGTAACATACTTACTAACGAAGCAGGTAGGTACCATAGTTAAGAAATATACAAATTTTATGTGTTAGTGAGATGCTAATAATGTTTTCTTGTTTTTATGCACTGTCCAGCAAGGTGGAGAAGACGAAGAATCATTTTTCGATCTCCTGTCAAGGTTTCAGTCAGAAAGAATGGACGATCAACGTTGTTCTCTTTCGGTTGCCTCATCTGAAAACAAAGAAAACCGTAATGTGAACACGCTACCACCGACTAACCAAGGTTCGTACGAAAAAATGTTCATTATTACCTGTAATATGGTTTACACCTAATGAATTAGTTATGCTACTGGAGTAGGTGCTTGATACCTTTAAAAGCTGAAGTTATAGTTACCTCAAACCATCTTCCATCCTTCATCTACAACTTTATACCCGTCTCTAATCTGTCAACACTGAAAGTCTTGAAGGTCAATAGATATTCAATCAGTATTTCGTCACCAGTTAACCTTAAACTGTATTGTACCTACCATAGATGATGAAATCATAATAATATACCTAGTGGGTTCTCTCACTTGCCGAAAATAGAGTCGATGTGATGCAACATGAATCGACTTGAACAAGTAATATCAGCTAAATTTATGATGAAGTACGTTTCCATATAATTCATATAGTTCCATTTTCAGAAGTATTGAGACATTTTCGGTGTCAGATATGTATCAGTCATAAAATAAGGACTCTCCATATTTGAAGAATCAGTTATCGTTGGGTAAATATAAATTCTAGAGGAAAAATGATGTAATTAACAGCTGCCTGTTTGGCTGCTGCTGGTTTGTTTATTCTGCTGGAGAGGTCGAGTAGAAGGAACTTTGGTGGGGTGCAATTACATCATTAGAGAAAACAGCAATGAAGCATTTGTTGTAACGGCCTAAAAATATTTGATACCTCAGACCGAGTTCAAACTCGCGTTGTTACTGCTAAGGGGAAATTTCCCCTTAGTTGCAACACTCGAACGGGTTGAGCTATGGCCAGTGTTATCAAACCTCCGACTGTGAGAGTTATTTACCTGGTGCACGTAACATTTCCCCGGAGTCAAATACCAGCTGTCTCGGCTGGTTTGGGGTCGGATGAAGACAAAGTGAAACTGCAGGCCGCTGGCTCAGCTGATGCTTGCTGGAAGAAGCCAGAAGTCGAGCGAGGTTGTTGTCATGGTGTGTTTTGACTCAAGTGAGTTAGGAAGTGAAATGTGCTACGGCAGTGAATGTGATGTTAACAGTCTTTTGACTCGAGAGGGACTTAATTAATTATTGTTTCATATTATTTCGGGTCCTATTTTGACTGTGCCACTATATCAGCCCAAAACATTTTATACCTCGAACGGAGTTCAAACTCAGGTCATTACTACTAAGGGCAAATTTTCCCTTAGTTGCAACTCTCGAACGGGTTGAGCTATGAGGCCAATGTAATCAAACCTCTTCGATTGTGAATGTTATTTCCCTGGTGCATACCACATTGTATAATGTTACTGCTTGCTAGTAGGTCTTTTAGCGAATTTTCATAGTAAATGAATCTATTGCAATGGCTCCAAAATTTTAAAACTCAAAACTTTCGAAAATTTCCCTCTTTGAAATCCGTTTGTGGCATTCTAAAACGAATCTTAGAGTTTAATACTTTTCATGTTTCATTCCATTTCATTTATGTGTTATTGCGACTGATGAAATCCGTTCTCGCGCCGAAAAATCAAGCTTTCTATATGAAGGGATGATTCCGTTGACCAGCACTTTTTGAACTGAAAAGATGAAAAACCAAAATCTAAAATAATTTTTCAATAGGATATTATTTAGAACGAGTTTTTTTGTTGTTGTTATAAAACTGGTAGTTAACAATTTCCATGTACTCGAAGTGCTCAAATTTCAAAACAATGTAACGTAATTATATCGAAACTTTGCTTGTACAATCAAGCTGTATGACTGGAGAAAAAAAATTGGAAAACAAATCTTGGAATTAAATCTAGGTCTGATAGAACAATTTAGTAATATAGATGGCGTTTTTTAGATAACAGTAGTCTTTGTAAAAGTAGCACACAGAGATAGGCTTAAATGTTGGAGCTTGAATGATAGATTGATGAGATAGAAGTGACATGGGGCAGTCCAGTGTCGAGAAACTCTTGGGTTGTTTGATATTGCATGCCGTTAAGGCCTGAACCTCGAGTAAGATTTCAATGTTCGAATTTCTTGTTTGAATTCCCTTCTAGTGATTTAACATTTCTTAACTTACCAATATGGGTAGCTGGGTTGAAGGGAAGACAGGATATGGGCCTTATCAGGCATAGATGAAAGTCATTGGTCCTCCCGACCGGATCGGTCTCCCACAATTGAATTGAATGGGCAGCTGAGAATATAATTTCAAGGCGTGCCCTTCCCTGTTCCTTTATTCCCTCTACATTTCCTTGATTGTTACACTCAGTAACTATAAAAAAAAGCATCGCTACACATTCTCATGTGGTACGCAGGAAGGTGTCTGTTGACGGATCTTTGTAACTGAAGGTCCTTTGTCTCTTGGTATACGTGAAGGTTATGCATCTCGATATGTTCGTGAAGGTCCCCAACACACAAATGCGCCCAAGCAAATGCACAAAATTGCTGAGGTATAAAATAAAAAAAAGCAACAAAAATATACGAAACATATTCAACTTAATTTATTGTAGTTGTAGGAATTACACTACTACTCAGTCATACTACAAAACATCTATTTATACAACCAATCTATATTTAACTAAAAGGATTGATTCGAGATATTTTTATATTTTTGAGATGCGGGCATCCAGACCACCAAACTATACACATCATTCTGATCTACTTGTCGGACTAACATATTTCATTGTCTGACTAAGAAGATTTTCTTCTTCACAATGTATTTTGTCAGATTCATCCACATCTTTGTATATTGGCCTGCTGTATAACCTCAGGTAGGTAATTTTATGTATGTAAAATACTTTGAAAGGTGTCTGGCCCCGACACCACCCGTGGTTACGTGGTGGAGAGACAGGTGTCATTGGTGTCCTTGGACATAACAGTGACAATCATTGTTTGGCATGCCAAAGGTCCTTGTTGTCACGGATTTTTGTACCTGAAAGTCCCCAGCCCCTGTCTCTTGGTATTCGTGAGGGTCCCCATCTCATATATCTCAATATACGTGAAGGGCCTCACCACCTATGTCTGTTACTCGGTCCCCAACACACAAAATCTATTTGTCCAACTAATCTTTATTTTACTAAAAGGGTTGATTTAGGACTTTTTTAAATATTTTTGAGATGCGAGCTGGCGAGCATCAGACCACCAAACTATACTCATCATTCCGATCTATTTTTCCAACTAATGATTTTTCACCAAAAGGACTGATTTAGAATATTTTCTTCTTCTTCCTAATCTATTTCATTTGATACTTGATAGTTTTGACATCTCCGAATATTGGCCTGCCAACAGGCACGCTGTTACATGGAGGAATAACTGGTCTCCATGGGACATGTATACTTGTTTGACTAGTCTGAGGACAACACACTTGCTTGCACTAGATGGGGATGATCAGGTATACACGAACGTCCTTTCAGTTTGGACAGGGACAATTCTGACATCTACTGTAACGGCCCAAAAATATTTGATACCTCGACAGGAGTTCGAACTCACGTTGTTACAACTACAGAAATTTCCCGAAGTTGCAACACTAACGATCAGAGCTATGATATGAGGCCAGGTTATCAAACCTCTTCGACTGTGAGAGTTATTTTCCTGGAGCGTAACACTACTGATAAAGACCGGGGGTGCCAAGTATACTAGCTTTCCATATACTAGATGGAGACGATCACACATACTCAAACTTCCTTTCACTTGTTTTTGACAAGTACTTATTGTATGGATTTTAGAAACACTCTCTTATTGTTGATTAATTGAAAACAATTATAATGACTCCAAAGTATTTGTTATTGTGTTGATTGAAAACTCCTGGGACAAACGGAATGGATCTAATCACTTCCAATTTTCCCAGAAGGAGGACAAGATGAGTTGCTTGACCTCATCGTCGGAATGCAGAGCAAGAGAATGGACGAGCAGAGGGTTGAGCTTCCTCACCTTCCAGGGCTCTGTCCTCCGGGAGGCGGTGGCAGCACCAACAACCTTGCTGGACCTGATGATGGCTTCATTGAAATGTTGATGAGGTGCCAGAGTGAGCGGCTAGAGGACCAGAGAAGCACCCTTCCAGGTAGCTCACAGAACACATTTTAATTGTATTAAAATGTTGATTTTTGAAGTTTTTACTAAAAAATCGTGATACCAATCCTTTTAGTAAAATAGATTAGTTGGCCATAAGAGAGTGATTTTTATAGTTTGGTGATTTAGATACTCGCTATGCTCGCATATCAAAAACGAAATAAAATCACTCAAAATCAATCCATTCAGTAAACTTGTTATGACTAGGCTTGGTCAGTTAGGTTTAATACACGAACAATCGAACATAGTAGTCCTAGCTAAATAGTGGGGCTTCAAACATGAGAAGCACGAGGTAGAGCGCAGCACGTAAACAACGACCTTTTCGATTTGTTCTTCTTTTGTTGCCAATGGCTGCAGTCATGTCTGATACAAGTTGATTGTTATTTTTTGCCGGTTATTTTGGTGCAAGAAACTAATTGTAGAGCAGAAAGGAGTGACGCAAAGTATCAACAAGGGGAGAGTCCGGTCACCAACATGTACCTAAGGTTCTTTGCCCCCTAGTGCTCCTAGCGGCAGACTTTGTTAGTTCGAAACATCATTGGTTGGAGTTCGACTAGGTGCGTTTGTTCGTGTATTAAACCAAACTCTGGGCAAAGCCTAATCAAAATGAGTTTCGTCTAAACCTAACCCGTGAAGGGAAGAGTCGGGTTGCCCCGGTCACAGAATTCTGCATGGAAAAGAGCTCAAACTATCACTGCCCTATGTCTACGTGCTCTTGAATAACTTATTTTCTTCAAATATTGGCTAAAAGCAACGACATAATAAAATATTTCCAATTTTGTGAAAGATAACTACTCGTCAAATTATTTGGAAATGCAAAAAATATTTTTAAAACAATAATAATTGAAATGAAATTAAACCTTAGTTTGCTGAGGCAGGGTGGCCACCAGAGCTCCATTTCATGATGGTGTTTAATTTATTACTGAACTCATCATCCCCAAGGCACCAAGAAAAACTACCCAGTGCGCTATTTTATGAATCAATAATTATGTAAAGATTACGTGGGGAGCTTCATTTCCTTGGTCGTTGAACCTTCAAATAACAATTAATTAATTATTTGTCGAGGTCGTTAGAAATACATTCATATTATTTGAGCTCTAGGTAGGTGTAATTCAACATTACATTTTACAATCTGATTCACAGCATTTTGAACTTTTGCAATGAAAAATAAAGCATGATTATATCATGCATGATTATATATTATTCGTGATTATATCCTACGACTTCCAGTGGGACAATTCATGAAAATATCAAAATTTCTCTAAAGCAATATTGCTAGAATCCTATTTCCATGAACTTCTAGGATGAATTGACTTGATTTTCATAATGTGGTAAAACACTAACTGATTCTGAAAGAACGTTCTTTGTGGAACTTCTACTAAACATTCTTAGTCAATTTGCACGGGTATTGTTGGCTACCACAACTGATTGGCTACAGTTTTACAGCCATGGTAGTGCCGCTTATGGTTTGACGACGATGGTGTGGACTGAATAAAATTGGTCAAGAACTACTTCAATAAGAATGTCCATATGCTTGTTATAAATGTTTGGATCCAGTGATACCTGGTTTTTAATGAGTTATCGCCTCAAGGTTTAAGACAGTATAGTTGTTAGTTATATAGAATAGTAGTGGTGCCAGCACCACCTACTTTTGTAGGGCTACTCAAATAACAAGTTATGTAGTGGGTCAAGTGAACGAGAATTTAATAAACTTGGTTATTGTTGAACAAATTTAATGAACACTCGGCCATACGGATTAGAACAGTGTTAAAGACGTTTGGTAACCGTCAGAAAACATTGATGTCTATGGAGTGCTGCCAACTTGGTGGACACTGGTGCTGCTCTCTGCCTACACTTGGAAATGTCGACATCCGATTCTAGTTCTGTGGTTCGCACAACCCCGGTGTGATCCCTGGCTAGAAACACTAGAAGGGTGATTTTTGATTCAACCCTTCTTCCATCAGGTATTGGGAAATGTAGAAGGTAAGATGGTGCAAGCGAAGTTCACAGCTTAGTGTAAATACCTTTGAACTCACCGGGCTAGCGATCCTTCTACATTTCTTAGTCCACTCCCCCTTTCTAATCCTATCTTCACCAGGCATGTATACACCTTTATAGAGACGGAGTTAGTTATACGCTGGAGAATATATTAATATGAACCTATGTTTTATTCTGTAATCGTTGGTGATGTGTGGATATAGTTGGGCATAGGAATTTAGTTGTTTAGGAATGGATGTATTGCTGAGACAGCAATATGAATGTTATACAGCTGACCGACTTCCAACCATGTCCCAAGTGTTATCCATCCATCTCAAATTCCTGATGAATACCTAAATGCAAATCATAGATACATGTTCTTAATCTTAAATGTGACAATCACAGTTTCGTACAAGCTCTCTGGGGCTCAGTCTGGTTAAAGAATTGGCTTTTCCAGCTGAAATTAATGATAATCGTGGGTTATAATCAATCCTGAGGCGAGTGCATAGCATGGTTAGTTTTGTGTTTTCCATACATACTTAAGCTATGAAGATATTGTTCATTTCTCATTTCAATCTATTTCTCGCTGTGCTTATTTGTTGTCCATGACACTCCTGAGTGTGCTTTGCAAAAAGTTGAAAATTTTAGGTTTACTCTTACTTTTCATGATATTATTTTCAACCAACCTTTTGTCAAGTTTTGTTAATTCAACCACATTTTCCATCCTCTTCTCAGGCTTTTCTCAAGGTAAAATATTATTTTCCACAACTAAATTTTGCACTACTTTATAATACTTTCCCATTACTAAGATTGTATTATTTATTTGCACGAATCTCTTCACTTCCAAGGACGTTTAATCACTGATTTTGTCAGTAGTGAGAAATTTAGCAGAATTGTCCATAATTTTGTGTTGTTTTTGGCAGGTAGTCTTATAATTTTTACTTGATCTACAGAGGTTAAAAATGTTTTGATTAATATTCGCTTTATAATGGTGAAATAATTTTATTTGATATAATTTCACTTAACCGATTTTGTAAAACAACCGTTTTCAAAGTTCATAATGAAAAAATAAAGTATGCATTTATGCATACTTTCTCTGCATTTATTTATCTGTAAATGCGATTTCAAGTCGCGCTCGATTAGGACGGCTGTATGCTGTTTAAATTGGCTTTCTAAGGGCCACTTTCACCAACAACATAGACGAGTTTAAGTTAGAAAAGATTGGAAAATAACGGAGATTCCAGTTCATCGTCTTTCACCAGACCACTTTGTACGAGTTTAAACTCCTAACGAGGTGGCTTGAGGTTAATCTCCCAACCCCCGGCCAGTTACACTTGTCAATCTCCGCCAATCTCCGTTTAGCCGTGATAACAATGATTTCGAGCAATATGGCCACGCACCAACAGCTGATACCTACAGTTTGATTTCGATAGGTAGGTATACTCGCGCTCAATACGAATTCGACCTCGATCAAAATCAACGAATATTATAAATTATGTAAAATAACAACAAAAAATCAACGAATATTATAAATGATATTGATGATATAAATGATATTAAAGAAATTCAATAGGTTTTACGAGGGACGTCCGTAAAAAAAGGGGACAATTGTCGTAGGGGGTGATGGGAATTTTGTTTTCAAAGTTTTCATACCTGCGTGTAGGGGAACTCCTAACGGTCACAATGAGCGCTTGCCCGTCTCAGTTCGTTCAAAAATGTCGTCGCAGGAGCGCGTCAACCTCTGCAGGTGTCGTTCGCTCCACCTACCGCAGGTGCGAGATTCGGGCAGTGATCAAGTTCCTCACTTTGTGCCGAAATTCAGCTGCCGAAATCCATCGTCAGCTAATGGAAACCTATGGACCTGATGTGATGACACGTTCGAACGTTTTCAAGTGGGTTAAGGAGTTTAAAGAAGGTCGCACAGACACGCACGATGAAGAAAGAAGTGGGAGGCCGTATGTCGTTTCAGAAGAACTTGTGCAGCAACTCAATGAAAAAATTCGCAGCGATCGTCGTGTGACCCTCGACTCCCTTCATGAAATGTTCCCACACATCTCACGGACCGTTATGGGTGAAATCGTTTCTGAAAAACTTGACTACAGGAAGTTGTGTGCCAGATGGGTGCCGAAAATTTTGACTCCAGAACATCGCCAACGACGTGTTGTGGCTGCAAACGAATTTCTGCAGCAGTATGCATCGGAGGGAGAAGCGTTCCTGGACTCTATAGTGACTGGGGACGAGACTTGGGTATGCCACTATACCCCTGAGTCCAAACGACAGTCCCTACAGTGGCGCCATATCCACTCCCCCAGTGCCAAAAAATTCAAGGTGCAATTTTCGGAACGCAAAATCATGGGATCTGTGTTCTGGGACAGGAAGGGAGTGTTATTGGTTGATTTCATGGTCAGAGGGACCACCATCAACGCCAATGCCTATTGTGAAACCTTAACAAAATTGAAAAAAAAAAAAAAAAAAATTAAGGACAAAAGGAGGGGAATGCTGACTCGAGGCGTGAGCCTCCTTCATGACAACGCCAGGCCCCACACCGCACGTGTGACCCAGGACCTCCGTGTGAGATTTGGATGGGATGTCATTAACCACCCACCATATTCCCCTGACCTGGCGCCCTCGGATTTTCATCTGTTCACAAAACTGAAGGAGTTCCTGGGTGGAAAACGGTTTTCCAGCGACGAGGAGGTCAAGGAGACTGTGGAGAAGTGGCTGTTGGAGGTGGAGCGGAGTGTCTATGACGAAGGTATAACAAAGCTCGTGCCGAGGATGAAGAAGTGTGTGGAACTTGCCGGGGACTATGTTGAAAAATAAAGGATTAAATTTTGAACATATCCTGAAAATTTCATTAAAGTATATGCATTTTTTCTAATTTTAACAGCATTTGTCCCCTTTTTTTCCGGACGTCCCTCGTACGTTCGAAGCTCCAAACACGTTCTAGAACATTAGATGGAAACTAGATAGTAACTAGGTAGATGGTAACTAGGTAACTAGATAAAAAAGGCGCGGGTAATAATTGGTCATGGTAGTGATTCACTGCTTTATTGTCTTGATTTGTCGGACACATGGCGGGGGGTCTTCAAATTGCCCATGTTTTAACTGGACAGCTTGCCGAATACCCGTTAAGGAAACTCGATTATTCCAAACTGGGTTTAACCGAGTTTTGGGTTGGTGAAAGACGCCAAGGTTTGATCCTCGAGATTATATTTAATGGAGTTTGGCCAACTCCACTACTTAAGTTGTTGGTGAAAATGGCCCTAAGACTTTTTATTCTCAGTTAAACTATCTTTTCTGTATGTTCATTAATATCTTTCTGTAAATTTTTTAATTTAATCACATATTAGGATGTTAATGAGATGTTTTGTCAAATATTAATGATTTTACTAAAGTATCCTGCTTGTGTGATGATCCGAACTGACGAACAATTTGTTTTTATTTTATTTTATTTCATTTTAAAAAAAAGAAGAGAAAATGCTCCTTAGCTGTGCATTGAAAAAGTTTGCTCGCGTAGCATTAGATGTTACTAAAATTATTGGAATTTGTTTTGATTATGTTTGATCCCTTATGAACTAGTTAGCTTCCTAGTTGCACATTTTAATCTATATACATATTTTATATGCACCGTTTTAGATGAATATGATTTGACGAGAATTCCTAATATGTGTCTTTTCTATGGCAGTAGGTGTAGGTAGATTGCTTACAGCAATAAATCATTGTTGTTTGATACCTTCCTATAACGACAAAAATACATTTTACTTGTGATCCCTTGTTATCTTTCTTTCACTTGGGGATCGTAGCAAGAAATTCTCATGATTCCTCCTCGCTTTTTTTTACTTTCTTTGAAATCTACTCAAGCTTTCCGCATTTAAATTGTAAGGTGCTCTGCAATAAGGTATTTTAGAGGATTCGTTTCTCCTTTTTCTTTCACCCCATGAAAGCGATGAAAAATACTTCCTGCTGCCTGGAGGTTGACACGAAAGCAAAATAAATAATGATGCTCATTCTAGGACACATCAATTTTCCACTGAGCTCCTACCTGTTTGATCCCAATTCAAACCTCTACCATTACTTATTAATCTAAATTGTTTATTTCTTTCACAGGGCCCACTGTTCCTGATGAGGATTTCTTCTCGCTCATAATGCGGCTTCAATCAGGACGGATGGAAGACCAGAGAGCCACCGTTCCTGGTTCCTTTAAATGAAATCGAAGTCTTCCGACTATGAAAACACAAGAAAATCGTTAGTCTTAGTTCTTAAGGAAACAGAATACCCTTAACTCCGGAACTCGCTGGTCCGGCTTCCCATTCTCAGTGAGGAAATCGCTAATGTTCTTTGATTCCTAGAACTAACTACCCCACCTTTCTGGTTACGTAAGTTCTTTGTTTCAACTTCTTTCTAAGAAAAATCTTTCGAGTTTCCTGCCATTTCCTGTCATCTGTTTGCAGAAATGGCTCTTTCCTCCGTAGTCGTCCAATCGTCCCAAACCTGGTAGACAATGAATGAAAGTGAGGCCTCTTGGAACTTAACCATTTGTTGGAAAAATGTTCCAATCACTAGTAGAAAGTCACTCCATTATTTGTCACCTAGTGACGATTGGTTCCTCTCTCTACTTATCTGTAATCGTACTTTTATGTGATATTTTTACACTTTTTTGATAAATCGAGAAAATAAAACCATGTGATCTATTCATTGAGTGATAATTGCAAACAATAGTTAAGGGTTTGAGAGGACGTTCGGTTGGGGAAACCTTCCCTTTAATTCCTTGGAGTTTTTTTTTGTGGAGCATTAGAAATTTGGAATTAATAAAAATAATGATTGTCTAGACAGTTTTTCGCTCGGTGTAGTTATGTAATAATTTTCGTGACAATTCATAACTTCCAGAAGCCTGTAAAATACTTCCGAAATGCCACACGGCGAGGCTGTCCATTCAACCAAAATCTTCATTATGCACTATGTTGTTGAGCAAAAGACGGAGTGTAGTGGAGTTAGTATGATTTTTCATTCTCTATTATGGCAGTGATAGAGAATGAAATTTATGATTACTTACATGTAATCATAAATTTATGATTACACGTAATCATAAATTTCTACTAATCATAAATGCCTCGAGTCATAATTTATGATTACTTACATGTACTCTATCACTGTCATGTAATGCATATTTTAATTATTGTTGACCTTCAAAAACTACGAGTATGCTATTCATGCGGGATGGATTTGTGGCACTTCCACGCGAAGTTGTCATGATCTAGAAAACGTTTATAAAATAGATAATGCTGTGAAGTTTTCAAAATTTAAATTTTGTATAATATAGTTTTAGCGTAGAAGAAACCGAGGAGACATGTTACTGTTATAACCAACCTCTACAAAAATAGAGTTTTGCATAGCTCTCAACATTTTATAAGACAGTTCAAATATATATCTAGTTTATACGTTATAGAGAATTTTAAGAAACTCCTCGTTTCCATAACATTTTAAATCTATTGCTTCGTCTTAATTTCGTTAAAAATATTTTATCTTTCATTTATAAGTTTAATTCTACTCTAATTAATCATTTTACATAGCGTTTGGTATATTCAGGTCATTCTTATTTCTATAAAATGGACGTTTACAGTTAACCAGTATTTCAAGTTGCTGCCAAAACAATTAGGAATCGGAAATTGCTGGAGCTTCCTTTGAAAACTTGGATGTACGTATCTATTCTTGGATCATAATAAAATATTGCCGTCTAAATATTTTTCGACTGCTATTGGTAGTTAGCGTACTTCATATGAAAATTAGGTTTGTATAAAAATTTGCCAATGCGTTATTGAAAATCTATCGGGAAATAGAAAGCGACTATTGTCTTCCGTTTTTCACAGTTAAAATGGATCTTTATATAAAATATTGAAGGAAATCTCAAGAGCTCGCGTATATTTTCTTTGGTCCTTTTCAGGATCTGTAAGGAATGCAGCTGAGTTGTAGATGCTTTCATTTGGGTGTTTTCTAACTGACTCCCGAGACATCAAAAGACCCAACAGTCCAGCCCATGGCGAAAAATGAATGTCCCAACTGACTCCCTGGAGGAGGTTAGTTCTAATTGACTCCCGGCGAGGAACAAAACCGTTGACTCCCTGAGCGTATAAAGAAGTGTTATCCCCAAACTTTCCTTTCCACTACTATCTCCACGAGAGCGTGCGTGCAGTTGTGGTTAAAAATTTGTGGTGTTAGTAAATGTTAGCAAACATTTCGTCATGCCTACCCTAATCAATAAAAAATAATCAATGTGGAACATGTCGTCAAGTAAGTAGAAATATGCACAAAAACCACTCTAAATATAAAATTCATTGTTCGCCATCCTGAACTTTCTTTTGTTCGTCATCAAAGTTGTGACAGTTCCCGTCAAATTCAAGAGAATGCGCGTCTATCCGCCTCTCTCGCAACGGGTTGAACACGTCAGCTCGAGTTCTCGGAATGCGGCGTTTGACGGTAGACGAGGATCTGAGAACTGGAAAATCAATCTTCACTAAACATAGCACATACGCTATTGGTACGAGTTGTATCTCATGGTACTGTCACACCCCCCTCTCTCTATGAGTGCGGTTTTAGGCTCCATTGCACCTCCGTTACAAAGTGGGGTCGGAGTTTTGAGGACAGTTTTTTGACGAATTTATAAATTAGATATCCTTCCCTTGGCTTTTCAATGTATTTTGTTATCCATTTCTGTCCTCTCGCAATTTCTGTCCTCTAGCAATTTCTGTCCTTGGCTGATGGACTCCACCGTTCTTAATAGACTGGATTTTGGCGTACGTCTCAGTCCGAACTTGCTTAAGGACATCTACTGTAAGGTAAATTTTCGGATGAGGATGATTAAATTCTTTGTTGTTCCACGAATTGAACGATTCGCAGGCGTTCGTGGTCAATGTCACCTCAGCTGACTTTGGATGCCCAAATAGCGGGATGGTACTTAGCGTTTGACAATACACAATTATCGTGCAGGTATTTCAGCATAAAGTTGAAATTTCTCTCCCTCTCTTGAAGGTTTGCCCATCAGCCATTCACAGAAGACGTCAGCACTTCATCAGGATTACAGTAAGGCAGCTCACACAACAAACAACTCTGTTTTCGCGGGAGTCAGTTGGGATCTGCGGGGTACGCATTTTCGTCAGGGATGAGTGGTGAGGAAAGTGTAGTGCTCACAGAGTGCATAAACTAAATTCTTTGACCTCACTTAATTGTGCACTGATATTAAATTTAATAAAAATTATTGGTGATGATTTGGTTGATAAGGAAAATCAGAAATTGATACGGCAAAATACTATATTGATATATATATATTGAAAAGGTAACATAGCTTTGGCATGCCAAAATAACTATAAAAATAGAAATAGATATATATGTGAATAAATTATGATGGAATTGACAAAATGAGTAATTTAATCTCTGTTCAGTCAATTAATTAATCTCTGTTCAACTAATTGTCTGTGGGTTAGGTTGTGGTGTGATGGCGTAGATAGATGAATCGAACAAGGGGAAAATTGGAGAGCCAGCGCTGGGAAAATTCTGGTTACAGTCAAACCAAATAAATTGAAACGGACTGACCTCAAATTCGCTAAGCCCGAACGTCCACGCAATGAAGCAGTTCAACCTGGATGAACTTCTAGATTCTGGTTTCGCAAATGATTGGCTGCTGAAAAACACTTGGTGCATGCAGGCGGCCGCCTCGTGGAGGAAAAATATGGGGTTGATGCGACCATACGTTGGGTTCGGGTGGCGATACAGCAAGAAACTGAGTGGCCCATGGAAATAGTAAAGGCAGTTGACTGTTGATGTAAGAGAGGAGCAGGCAGGTCAGTACATCAGTCAAGATAGACTGTTTGGTTCCAAGGGGGAAATTGGGGGGCACGCTGAGCTGTCCAAATCTCCGGATGATGATGTTGATGTCCGATGGTCAACTGCAGCTGAAGTTCCAACCAACATTTCCCAACCTCATAACAATACCCATTACCCAAACAATGAGGGCGTAAGGGAGTCAGTTAGATCTGTCACGTGACCACGTCCTCTCATTTTTGATTCTTTGGGAGTCAATTAGGAAACGCCCTTTCATTTGCTACTTTCAATTTGTAGAAAGTCTCGAAAAATTCACAATTGTTACAATTGAGTGTATCTAAGTATTCTTTCAAGTTAAAACCATTTTAAATAGCTCAAAATATCCTAAATTTTGTTCCTAAATTCCATCCTTCAATTCAGTGTACGAGTACGAGAAAGTCTAATTTCTGTCTCATCTTCATAAATTGACTTTAGTAGGAATAGTTCTTAACTCTTCGACCCAGTGTTTCCATGACTCTAATCTCATTTCAAACTACACGCTATTATGCTTTTAATTATAAATATGTAAGCTTCTAACTTCATATGTTCAATTTTTGCTTTTGAGGAGAAGCAAAAAATTATATATTTATTAATTCAGCATAATCTTCTATATTAGTTGATATTATGTACAAATATTAATAACCTTTTATTTTTCTATAACAATATTTTATAAAGAAGAAACAAATTATTTTCGAAATGAATAATATATTATGAACTAAATTTATAGTATAAACTGCGTATTATGCATAAATTCAAGATTGTAGATCGACCGCTTTTAATGTATTACAAGGCGCAATCGCGTCATATATTACCTGTTATTTATAGAGCCTAGTGTGAAGCTAATGGATTTGATGCAGGTAGCGAGAAAATGATTCGTCCAGGAGTCTGCAGATCAATGTTGTAATGTTTTCGTGTCAACAAAATTTGATTGGGCGAACATTTTTCAAAATAAATATTTTCTTGCGTTACCTCTACGTACAAGTATTATTTTATTTTTATTTTTGTAATACACTTTTCTATACAAAACATTTGAGGAGCTGATACGGAAATGCACTCAAGTCATAAAATCAAATTTCATAGGAACTCCCTCTGAACTCTTATAAGATTTGTTGGACATCATCTCTTCTCCATGGAAAGGTGTCAGGACTTGTCACAATGCGATCTAGCGACCGTCGTCAAAACTAAAATATTAACGGGTGGCCATTGGTGCGACTGTTTACTTGCATTTCGACAAACAGTTTTTCATTTATTTTTGGACTTAAGTGCATTTCCATGTCAGCTCCTCATTTATTATACCTATCCTTGATATCGTATTGTATATATTGAGCGCTTTATAGCTTGCTACGGCGTAGGTTGAAATATTTCAACTCGTATTGTGAGAAATAACTTATACCATCTCATTCGCGGGACCTAAATTGGAAAAAAATAATGAAAAAAGGGCGTATAAATCTTGTGCCAAAGTTTATTTTTCAAGGTTTAAGAAAATTCATTTTTAAATTCTTAATCGATCCTGTATTGAGAAAATTTAGAAAAAATATACTTTTGAGTTATTTACAAAAACGAATGTAATGCGGGTCTTTTTTTAAACAAATAATTAAACCTTAAGGTAATTTTATATGTAGGTAGACGAAGTATTTAGTGTGTGGACGCATCTTTTTTTGGGATTTATTGTTTGCTCACCCTCGTTTCATGACAATATGATAAATTTAATTATTTAAGCAAGTTGAGACGTCTGTGCTCTAAACGATGTAAAAGTGGAAGTCAGTGTTGTAGTGAATACAGAGAGGTACCAAAGATATTCATGTCAACTAAAAATAACTACTGATTATAATTAATTTTGAGTTTTTTATTTATACGATTTTTTAAATATATTTTTAAATTGTATTCTATCTATGACTGACTTATGCGACTATTCTGTAATAATCTGTTATTTAAAAATAAAAATTCAAAATTGTAGCTTTATTGAAGGAAAAAAGATGTTGTTGCATTTAATAGAACTATTTGATTGTACGTCAATGTTCGTTTTTATTTAAATTCTTTCCCATTGATGACTAAATATCTTAAATTCAGATGAATAATGCTGCAAGTTATCACATAAAGGTATACCTATTACGTTGTACTAGCTGGTTCACCCGTGCGTTGCACAGGTTAACTTGAATATACGCACCCCCCCCCCCTCACCCATCACATTTTGGGACACCCCTATGGATCTGATTCAAAAAAGTTCTTACTTGAAGTATTTACTTAAAAATTACCTATTAGGGCCCTTCACACCTACACTCAAGAGTCGACGACTGAATGGGACACTCAAGTCTCGAATCAAAAGTATTAGTGTAAACGGCAATTCTGCGTGGACCTTGGAACGGAGCTGGCGTGCGGGGGGCTTCGACGGTTTTGAGCGCACTCTAACCAAACGTCAAGAGTGTCAGTGTGAATCACAGTTATGCGTGAGGGTAGAAGTGGGGTTAGAAACGTAGATCGCCGCGTTCACTTTAGTCGTTTCCTCCCTAGAAGAAGAATTTGAGATCTTCATAAGAACACCCAGTTGCCAAAAACCACAAGGTGGCAGTAAGACGTTGCTCTGCAGGTATGCTAGCTCTCATCACTGTATCCTTTTTTGTGATCCTTTCTTTTACTAAATCGAGAAGTAAATCGAATGAAGAACCATCCATTCTCAGGTAACTCCTGAAGTCGTCCGGGTAATTTTCCCTCAGTTCTCAAAGGAGTGGTCTATCATTGAATTCTTCTCTGAACCTCTTCACCCAAATACGACGTCTCCTTCCGCACATACACGTAACAACCAACAGCAGATAAAACAACAGCCCGTTCGTTATTATTGCTTCTTACTACAGCCATATCAGGATAGCACTGATGACGCTTGGGCGTGTGGTGAAAAATTTCCAATTTTTCCTCCTTCCACACTCCACTTTGAAGTGAGGTTTTTTTTTTTTTTTTAATTTATTTATTTATTTAATTTATTTATTTATTTTTTTTATTGAGCCACTGAGGCCGTAATGGCCTATTGTAGCTGGGGAAGGAGGCCGTACCTCCTCCCCATCCCAGACACTAGGTCTGCCCGATACAGACAGCCCTGCCAAACCAAGCACTATCTGCCTGGTTCCGGCACTCCTACCAGCCCTCAGGCAGTGTCTGGGCCCGAGTACTCCACCCTCGGTAAGTTACTGAGTCGCAGCCCCAGTCTGGCTTGGCGCCATATCGCCAATGCCAGCCACAGCTGGGAAGTCAATCCTTCCCCACCACGTTTTGGCAAAAGCGAGGAGAGTCTTAATCTCCCCCATCTTAATGTCTTGGGGATCGATGGAGGTTCTGCCCCAATTCAAGAAGCGATTTCTTGCCAACATAGGGCAATGGCAGACCACATGACTCGCCGTCTCGTCTTCCGAACCACAGAAGCGGCAGAGAGTGGAGTCTGATTTGCCCATTTTATGGAGATGGTATCTAAGTGGGCAGTGCCCAGTTAAGAGCCCCACAACCATACGTAGCTCCCTTCTCCCCAGGCTGAGCAGCTCCTTAGCTCTCTTCCTAGAGAAGTGAATAAATTGTTTCGCCTGCCTCAGTTGGAGTGAGGTTAAAACTGGAAGTTTATCCTTTACACGTACACTTTTGAGTGGACGAACCTAGGTGCCGCGCTTTCGTGCGGTTAAGAATGTGGTGTCCAAAAACAACACACTCTTGCGTGGCCCACTCTTGAACTTCGACTCAAGAGTGTCCCGTTCAGTCGTCAACTTGAGTGTACGTGTGAGGGGCCCTATTAGGACCAAACTACTGAGATCAACCCCCACTCCCTCTCCACAAACACCCTCATATTTCAGACTAAAAATATTCTTGATAATTAACCCAAAAGAACTTTCAGATTAATCCAATTTCATTCGTCCGAACATCAGATCACCAGTTCGTTCGGTGATGACCAAATTATTCCATTTAACCACCCCCTCCCCCCTTCCTTTTTCTCCTTACCACAAACCCCTCCCTATGGTTGAGGCAAGAAAAAATTTTAATAGCCTGTGATTGAGGTTGACTTAATCTAAACATATTCGCCCAATCAGGTCCCCAGTTTGTTCAGTGCTGTCAAAGTTACCCCTTTCCAAACCCCCTCCCCCAAAAATACCCCTATCGGTCAGCATTGAAAATTTCCAAGTAGGCTGTGTTTTTTTAGTGTTATGCAAACATATTTTATCATTCAGGTCCTCAGTTTATGGTTTATTATTTTATCAATCAGGCCCTTAAAATAGTTATGGTTCAGATTTGAAAATTTCAAGTAGTTTGTATTTCAAGTTAGAGTATTCCAAACATATTTAAGCAATCAGGTTCTCAGTTCATTCTGTGATCCTATCGTCTAAAATGACATCCTTTTTTGCTGGAAAACCCCTCAAAAGCGGAGGGGGCACACTCACCATCAACTTGAAAAAGTCCAGTCATGCAGCATGACCCAATGAGCGAATTTTTGAAGAAATCTTCGACATTTCAGTCGCTATTGATCAAGTAGAGAAATTTTAGTTTATGATTTTGATAGACAAACATGGAATCAAATTATTAAAAATAATTAGGAGGTACTCATACTTTATTATTATTAAACTAATCTTGTAGATTTAAAGACAAATGTAGGTAAATATTCATAGATTTCGATATCGAATGTGGTCAGTATTGAAGGCAGTTGAAATCTTAACAGTATCCTATCATAACATCATCAAATCTTGACATAAAATTGGTTATACAGAGATACTTCCATAAGAGTAGTTCAATCTGAATTCGGATAATGTTTCATGCAAATATTACCGATTTTTACAACTAGTGAACGGCATTATTTCTATTTTTGACTGATTTTTCAACTTTGAAATTTTTGAAAACTTGATACATATTCTTATAGGAAATTTTACGCTGATTCCGAATATACCACATGTTAGTATGCTGAAAAAATTATTTCGCACAACAAATCGCAAAAAACAGGCTGTTTTGAAATTTTTGACTACATTTTTGAAAATTTCAACCCGAAGATGTAATCCGATCATGCTGGCCAACGAACTTGAACTTTCGTTTTGTGTCCTTAACATTTTAAAATTTGTTTGAAGTTTCTAGCACATTTCTACGGACAGTTATCGTCTGGAATGACACATACATACATATATACTCGTACATACATACATAAAAAAATGCGTTAAACTTCAGAATATGATTCAGAATAGCCTGAAACGGATTTCTGCATAAAATTTTTTCAAAAATTCACATTCTACAAATTTTGAGGCGAGAGCAATAGCTTAATTTGATTCAAAAATTCGCTAACACACACGCACACATAAATATATACATATGAAAAATCGGAAACTTCAGGAATCGTTTCAAAATGCCTCAAAACGGATTACAACGAAGAAATGTTTCAAAAATTTTGATTGTGAAATTTTAGGAGCCATTGCAATAGCGTCATTTCCTTCGAAAATTTGATAATTGAATCTGAAAATAGCAGGTACACTAGTGGGTCTGCTGCCCGGAAGCCTCACGTAGTAGTTCGTGCGAATTAACTTTTTGTGGGAACATTGGGCTGTGGAGGTGTTTTTTTTTTTTTTTTTTCTGAAAAATTGTGTGGGTTTGGCGCCATAAGGAGCCTACTTTCCAAATTTCAAGTGCCTCACAAACACGCAAATGCAGTCAAGCCAAAGTAGGGCCTCACTGCTTTCGGATAGAAGTTAATTTTTTTCCCTCACAGTCACTTCAAGGTAGTTTAGCTGAAATACACCATGGACATGGATTCGGGAACAATTCTCCGTTTTAGAAGAGTGCTAATTTGAATGTCACCGCTTCTGTCACCTCGCGCCGTCGAATTGGCGTTCACTATCCGTCTTCCTCAATGGAGTTAGGAGCTTGAATTCACGTGTTAAACTCGTTAACTCCTCATTCATGCGGAGTTTGCACAATCCAAAACGGAATTTGGTACTTATTTTCGGGAAGACTGAACGTCAAATGGAATAGACAAAAAGTGTGATGCCAAATGAAAATGGTCGCAGTGCACCACTGCACTTGTCAACAGTATGATAAACTGAGTGAGACAGCTGTGACAGAACTAGGTAAACTTCGTGCATAATAGGGATCGGACATCGAAGCCAAAACATCGATGGCAACATCGACCAGTGACTAACGACGTGGGTAAATATCGGTATTCTTGCCATCGATGTATTGAAAGTAAAACATCGATCTTGTCAAAAAATTGGAGTAAATCAGAACATTGATTGTCTAAAGATATTTATCAAAAACAAATATCTCCCAAAAATCAAATTAAGCTATGCCCTTATGCTGTTATATTAAAAATTTTCAAATTTTTTTTAAATTATGGGTTAACCCAGCAGAAATTTATATTTAAACTAAAACAAGTTGATGCAAAAACAAATCTTTGTTTTCCTTTCAAAAGGAAGTTAGAGAATACTAATGGAAGAAGTTGGATTTGGAATTTTTATCAAAAAACTAAACTGACGCGAATGACCTTCTCTTGACCGACTCTTCCAGGTGGGTATAACGGATTGGTTATTCATACCCATCGCTTTATTATTGTATATTAATAATATCACACAATGCTGAATGGTTCCATTTGTGTCTTCCATTCAAATGATCGGTCTAAAATTCCATTTCGTATTGTGCATATCGTATGTGTGCACTTGACGGAGGAGGTAGGTGATATGAGACGTACCTCTGAAGCTGTGTCTTACAGGCATGGCTTAGTAAGTAATAGGGACGCCTATTAGAATTGATCCAGGGGGGTGTGGGACAACCCAAGCATGAGGGAGGGGGGATAAACCTGAACACAAATCCGTTTCAGACCATTCTAAGGCCGAATCTGTGTGTGTGTGTGTGAGAGAGAGAGAAAAAACCGAAGGTGTCTGTGAGTGTATTTAGAATAATTTGAAATTTTCCAGATGTACTATTCAATAATCTGGTGACTGTTCTTGAATTTAATCAGCGTGCTTAGTGAGTGTGTTACTTATTAGGAGAATACATATATTCTGAGACACCAGTGGTTATATTTCAAATTATTATAGGAAACGGACTCAGCTTCCTATCACGGATTTATTGTAATCCACCATACTTTGCTGCTGATCCCTCCATACTGACCTGGACGACTTGTAACATTTTATGGACAAGAGCGCATACTTCTAGCAGCCATATGGCGGACTCGGCAGAAAACTACGGTGGGAATCAGAGGCAATATTTTAGATGAAAGTTTACCTTCCACTTTCAGAGACTTTCCGGGACATTCGTCGAAAATGGCAAGATTTATCTATTTCCTACCCGTCAGGAGAATCCTTCAGAACTTACATAACTCTTCAAACAAAACCTTGGTTGGATGCCTATCCACCGGAAGGTAACTACTTTCTAAAAACTATTTGTAGATTATTAAGTTAGACACGCCATCGCTAATTCTGTTTTGCAACGATTTGGAATCGGAAATGTAACCAGCGGCTGCGTTTACTGGGGATGAAGGTATCGCACAACACAAAATATTAGAACGGCCGATTTTTTCTCAAGAATCGGCCAAAAGAAATATCATCTATTAAAGGAAATATACAACCAACCGTTCAACCTGAATTCTATCATGTAAGGATCATCACAGCAGATGACCTATACTTACATAGAAATCAACAGATAAAATTATGAAGTGTGTGATGTGATAATTATATTGCAGTTATAATTAATTATTTTTCACTTTTGAGGTTCTTCAACGATGTAAATATTTGAAAATAAAATATTATAATTACGTACGAGTATTTTCCGTCATGGTGAAAATGTGTACTCAGGAAGGTAAGGGAAAGGGAAATTTGCATCGTAGGTGTAATGATTGATGAATATAGAGCTTTCTGACGAGTGGCGAACGATTTGTATGTGGCTGAAAATTGTATTTCATTTGTATCAGTTGTATTTCTCTAGCAACTATTAGTTGTGAAAGAGCACGCAATAGAAAATGTGAACTACGTACATTTTCGGAAAGCGATGAAGTACGCCAATTCTTTACAAATCCGCTGCCGTTGATTACATTATTATCCAGCGAGACGATAGTCTCGCATTGCCAAGCCTTCAAAAACCATTGCAACGAGATGCGCCGAGATAAGTAACAAAGTAGAACTTCGGACCAACATTGGCCTCCTCCCGACCACACCCTGTCGGCTCAAACTTAATTTTCTTTGCTTATCCAAGGTGGGGCATGCCCCTTGAGTTGCCTGATGCAAATTATGTAGGTAACAGTAGATCGATTCTACATAAGCTGAAACAAAGCGTCAAAATGCATGGTTTTGGACGTTTTCGCGTCTCATCTTATTTTTTACCCAACCTTTCCAACACTTCTCCTCAGCCAATTTTGATGAAATTTAAAACATAAGCTAGATTCGACATGATGAAGTGCCTTTTGGAGTTTTGAAGCTGCAAGTGGTGAGGAATTTTAAGGGAGGAGGTAAATATTAAATCCTCTCTCGTGGACGCTAGATAGTTTAAAATTGATAGCGAAATTCCCTGGAACACCAAGATACGAATGAACTCAGGGGTTCTTTCCTGATAAGCTGAGTGAGCTAATAACTCTCCTGTTCACTCTAGCAATAGAATAGAATTCGTCGGAATTCGGAATTTGAAAGGGATATTATCTCTGGGATATTACGAGACGAGTGGAATGATGGGCTATTTTCTGATTAGCTGAGTGAGCTAAATTCTGTCCCGTTCACCCTAGGAAGATAAAAATTGATAGGGTGCCTCTTTACATTAAGAAATGAACACAATTACAGATTCCATTCTGGTCAGCTACGTGAGCTAAATTCTTTCCTGTTCACCCTGGGAATTAGAAAGTGGGTAGGAAACCTCTCTGGGATATCAAAAGACGAACAAACTGAAGGGCTCTTCGTGATCAGCTGAGTTAATTAAATTTTCTCCTATCCACTCTAGAGAATTAAATTTTGACATGGAGCGTCTCTCGGACAACAACAGTCGAATGAAATTACTTGACTCGATCCTGAGCAGCCTGTATTTTCCAACTTTTTCTTCCTAGACCACCGAAATTGACCCAAAAGACGCTCCATGCACGAAAGAAGTCAAATCAAGAAATTCAGGTATTCCATTTGGACCATGCCGTTTCCTAGTATAGTCCATTCATTCTCTCACTCTTTTTGACTACGTTTGGAAGTGAGACGCTTCTCCAACAGCTTGGCCAATTTTTGCCTATCACCCAACCGTACGGGTAATTGTGGTGGTGAAATCACACCTCCCACCGGGGCTGAAAATATATTCATAATGTTGGAAAACATGTATAATTATTTCATTTATATATGAAATGGGGATGTGAACCCTTTAAAGTTACTGTGGATTAGCATAGCGCTGTTCCACTTTAGGTCTGCATTAGTAAGAAGTATACTTAATACTTTGTTGTTGGTTTATGTCTCGGTCGATGTTCAATTTTATTAGGGTTGAATGACCACACCAGTCTTGGAAGTTTTGGCTTTTTTATTTTTTCATATGCAATATTTCGGCACCATGATGGCCGCCCTCATCAGTCATAGAATATCACAATAATGATTTTTAGTGTTTTCATCATCCAGGGCTGTCTTTGTGGAAAATGAGTTGATACATCTATGCTGGTGGTGGGGGAATGAAACTTCTTTACTTTTTTTTTTTTTTTTTTTTTTTTGTTTGGTGGGAGGAAGTGTAATCAAGTACTTTGGAAAATTTTGGGAGCAAGAGCACTTACAAAAATATGGAAAGCTTTTGTATCAACTGATTTTCCGAAGATGTATCAACTCATTTTCCACTAAGACAGCCCTGGGTGATGAGAACACAAAAAATCATTATTGTGATATACTATGCCTGATGAGGGCGGCCATCGTGGCGCCAAAATATTGCAAATGAAAAATAAAAAGTCCAGTCATGCAGCATGACCCCATGAGCGAATTTTTGAAGAAATCTTTGATTATTTCGATTTTTGACTGATTTTTCAACTTTGAAATTTTTGAAAACTTGATACATATTCTTATAGGAAATTTTACGCTGATTCCGAATATACCACATGTTAGTATGCTGAAAAAATTTTTCGCACAACAAATCGCAAAAAACAGGCTATTTTGAAATTTTTGCCTACATTTTTGAAAATGTCAACCCGAAGATGTAATCCGATCATGCTGGCCAACGAACTTAAACTTTCGTTTTGTGTCCTTAACATTTTAAAATTTGTTTGAAGTTTCTAGCACAATTCTACGGACAGTTATCGTCTGGAATGACACATACATACATATATACGTACATACATACATACATACATACATAAAAAGTTCCAGTCATGCAGCATGATCGTATGAGCGAATTTTCATAAACTATCTATCGTACTATAGTATGTTAAATTGCATTGAAATTGGAGCAATTTTAGTTGACAGAAATGGTTAAAAACCAATTTTATGGCAAAAAATTTATTCTAAATAAAACTCCACTGATTCAAAAGGGATTTTTGATTTTTAAATTTTTTTGCAGTTTTTATAGATATTTTAGCAAATTTTAATGACATTTAAGTACGTTTTTCATCATAATTTTGAGCAAACATTTTTAATGTCCTAGTTAATCGTTGAAAATTTAGTTTTGACTAAAATTCTGCAAAAAAATAGAAATTCAACGATTTTTTTCCGTTTTTAGCCATTTTTAGTGATTCTTTGGGTATATTTTCCGAAATTTGACCAATTTAATGTGCTCAAAAATTGTTGTCCAACGAACTCATCCTTTCTTTTGAAATGCTTGATTTTTCGGCGAAAGAACGAAGTTTTTATCACAATTCTATCGATATATATATATATATATATATATATATATATATATATATATATATATATATATATATATATATATATATATATATACATATAAAAAAACGTTAAAATCCAGGAATCATTTCAGAATGCCTCAAAACAGATTTCGATGAAGAAAATTTTTGAAAATTTTTATTTTAAAATTTTTGGAGCCATTGCAATAGCTTTTTTTTTCTAAGAAAATTCGCTAAAAATGCGTTAAACTTCAGAACATGATTCAGAATAGCCTGTAACGGATTTCTGCATTCAAGTTTTTCAAAAAATCACACTCTACAAATTTTGAGGCGAGAGCAATAGCTTAATTTTCTTCAAAAATTCGCTAAAAAGCCAAAACTTCCAAGACTGGTGTGGTCATTCAATCCAAATAAGAGTATACTTGATGAAAATGTCATTGCATGATGTAATTTCAACAGAATGACGCTAATAATGGAATGGAAATGGTTTCACGAAATGGGATTAGAAATGGGTGAAACAGTGATACATTCCTCGTACTGGTCTTGTGTTTAAGTCGTAGAGCTCTGCAATAGTAGGCAATGCCGAGGTCGTGGATTCTGGCCCATGTATAGACATGAAAATCAGAGAAGTCCGTTTGAAGGAGATATTCCGCCTCCACATTTGGAGACCAGCAATGATGTTTGTTGTGTAGTTGGCGAAAATCGGCCAAGCCGTTGAAAAGCGTCTCACTCCTAAACGCAGTCAAAAAGAGTGAAAGAATGAATGCGCTGTACTAGGAGACAGCGATCCGCCTGTCGGCCTGGCCCAAATTGGATGATATATAATGAATGCATTTTGTGGCTTGGCATCTTTTGTACGCGAAGCGTCTTTCAGGGGGATATCACAGATGTTTGATGGTCTTGGAGGAAAAGGTTGGTATGTACAGGTTTCTCAGGAGGGAAGTTAGTGAAAAATGTGGTCTATTTCCACGAAAAATAAAGAGTTACAAAGTAAAATCGATTCGACGGTTAGGCCATCATCAGTAACAAACAATAACTGTTATTGTTTGTTACTGATGATGGCCTAACCGTCGAAATCGATTCAACATTCTAACTCTTTATTTTTCGTGGAAATAGACAACGTTTTTCACTTCTAACTTCCGGTTTGAAATGGGTCTCCACGACTTCTTTGCGAGTGATTTAGTTCGTTCCTCAGGATATGAGATCTGTCATTTCATTCGACTTTTGCTGTTCCAGGGATGCTCCCTGTCACATTTAAATTTTCTAGGGTGAATAGGAGAGAATTTAGCAAACATTTGATCAGGATAGACTCCGTCATTTCATTCGCCTCCTAATGTCCCAAAGAGTCTTCCTATCAACTTTCAACTTCCTAGAGTGAACAGGAGAAAATTTAGCTCACTTAGCTAATCCGGAAAGAGTCTCTGAGTTTATTCGTACCTTCATGTTCCAAAGAGTCTCGCTATCATATTTCTACTTCATAGGGTGAACGGGAGAGAATTTAATATTTACTCTCTCCCTCTTACAACCACCTACCACTTGGTCGTAACGATTCCAAACCCCAATAGGCACTTTGTCCGGTCAAATGATTCAAATCTCATCAAAATTAGTTGATAAGAACTGATAAAAGTGAGTAGACAAAAAATCGAGTGTGACCAGAAAAACCATTTTTCGGAAAACATGATGTTGACGTCTCGTGAAGCTTATATAGAATCGATCTAACGTTACATATTCGGCATCACAGGCGATTCAGGGGGCATGCCCCTCCCAGGATATTCATAGAAAATCAAGTTTGAAGCGACAGGTTCAGGTTGGGTGGGGACCTAACTTGGGCCGAAGATCTACTTTGTTACTTATGTCGGCGCGTCTCGTTCATTGCAGTGGCGGCTAGTCGGTTTTTAAAGGCTTGACAATGAGAGACAAGTGTCCTGCTAGATCTATTTGGGTATAGGAATGATCTCATTGTTCCATGTTTACTGTTAGTGCTGGTAAGTGTCAGTTTCGGGCTGGCAGGTTAATCTTGCTGATGTTTATTTGTCCGTATGAAAAGTGAAGGTACATACCTACCTATATAATTGATGTGGTTCCACATCAATTTAATCTTCGGGTAGACCACCAACAAGTCCCTGTTCCAAGAGCTACAACAGTAGGTACCTATGGGTCACCAACCAAAAGTTTGGTCAACGATTGGATCACAATCAAGATCAGAATTGAAGACATCAAACTAGATGATCAATTCCTGAGAAAATGTAAATATACTGATATAATCCCCGCTCATATATTCAATTCTACCAAAATATCTAAAATCTTTGTTCAATGACTGTCCACACAATATCAAACTTAGCAACCTATGTGATAGGACCAACGTCAAATTAAGATGAACTGGTGGAAGACACACCAACTCTCTAGTCTATGTAATAAGGCTTATGATGATTTGACTAGTGCAATCCAAGATCCCAATTTAATAAATAAAATTAAAATATTTTGTAAAAACAAATGTAAGAAACATAGTAGACGTAAGATTCAAAGACTGGACAAGAAATTTAACAACTCATCTCTCAATAACCAAGAACCAACAATTAAGTTATTTGTAGTTCCTCTCTGTACAACTCTCTAAAATTTAAGCATGACTAGGGATTTACCGATGTTGGAGGCAGAAACGATGCTTCAATAAACAAATCATAAAGCCAACGGCTCATCACGATTTGAATTGACACAATGTGGCTAGATGGTATCGTAGGCTGTTGTCATTGATGGGATGGGAGATACAAACATAAATCATCACAAACGCTTACATACGAGTCTGCAACACATTGGGACATTTTATGTCTTTAGTTGCAGACTCGTATGTGTTGCAATCATGTTCACAATATCAATTATTGAGATTATCACCTGAGTGTACACAATTATTTAAATAACCATGCTCATAACTCAGCTTGTTGGCCTTGCACTTCGCAGTAAACATAATATGGTTGGATAAATCGAGAGCTTTCGAACGAACGGTCAACGAATTTTGTGGGATGGAAAACGACGAAGTACCATTTCCAGCAACGACTCGGTTGTTAGCGGAAATCATCAGAAAACCAACCGTAACGCTTTTTGGTTTATTATTTCCAATAATAAGCCTATGTGATCGTGTAGCAAAAAAATTTTAACCCCCCCCCCCCCCTCAAACTTTGTCACTTTACGTTTCAAGGTGAGTAGAATCCAAATTTGAAATGTCCGTCCGCCGTCCGGGCCATAAGAGGCCTAAGAATTGACTTAAAAACCCCGTTCTTTCGCACATAGACTCCATTTGGGGTCTAGTTGGTCCTAACGTTTAACCATCCCGATCGCTTCTCTCGCATAGATGCTATGGGCCAAAAACGGGCGAAAAAGTGTCTTTTTCGAGGCTTTGAGTGTTAGACTTACGCACGCACGCACGCCTGGCACGCTTGGCAGGGGGTCACGGTGGGTGGTGGTGAGGGTGGTGAGGTGAGCGGGGGGTGGAGTGAGAGGAGGCGCCGCGGCACCATAAGGTGGGTACAGCGTTCCTTCGAGGCATGAATATATGTTTTTTTCTAGGTCTTATTTTTTTGTGTGTTCATACCAATGCTTTTCCTACGCATATTTAATAACATATCCTCTCGACTTTTCGTACGTACTTAGATAATGATATTATTAAGGCAATAACTATTTGAATAGATAGGAGCTCAAATCGAGAAATATAAACATGCGTATATGATTATAGAAGTATAGGTTGTGGCAACTCGAAAGAGGACACGCCGAGGAGTCTGGACGGGCCTTATGACGTACGCAAGCCAACTAAAACTACGATCATACTCAATTGAAAAAATAATAAACCTTTGTGAAATAATTTGCAGCGTTTTTAACGCTTTTTGTTAACGCTTTTTTCGTTTATGTGCCAAATTAAAGACATAAAATGTCAAAACTGGCTGCCAACCGTCATTCCTAAAAGGGAAACACCTACACTACCTATCACAGGTCTCCGGAAGAAGAAAAAAGTTTTCCTACGATGCCAAAACATGCCATTGGTCTCTGTCGATGCTTCAGCCTCTCCCGAGCCAGGAAAACTTCGTCTCCAAATCGTAGCTGTTCATGGGGTTAAAAAACACCCCTTCTTAGGGGTGGTTCCGGGATAAAATGAGAAATTTTTTAAAATATTGGGTTAATGGGATCAGAAGTTTTTCCGGCCGATTGCAATTGAATTCTTACTTGTTCTTGGTCCAGTTCTCGGATTGGAAGGGTCTTGAATATTTTTTAAATAGGAATAGGCCCATAAATGCAAAAATTATGATGTGCATGACAGTGAAAATCCAGATTTTATTTCATCACAAGTAAATGATATTTATTCAAGTGTTATACCTATTTATACTTAATTATTTGCATATCTATATATTTCTGCTTACATGAGAATCGGAAGGAAGAGTTATGGGTGTCATCTATACAACTAATGTACAGATATTTGTAGTAACATACCGATAGAAAAATCCATTCAAAGTACAAAAGTGTACCAATTGTCTTGTTTTTCCTTCCGCTCCCAGTATTTGTTTATATATATATAAATAGTTATTTATACCTGCTTAAAGTCCAAGGGTAGACGTTTGCTGTTTTTATTTACCAATCCTCGACACAATTTTCGCAGTCATTATTAGATGTTTATCGACAACGAGCGTTTCTGGTTTTTACACGATTCTTATCTTACATCAAGAACAAGTCAATAGTGTACTTTTCCGTGTGTGAAAGAACGTATTCAACTTCGTGTTCACTATTGTATTATATTGCATACGTGTGTATCCTAAAGTGTACTGTGCGAAATTCTGAGAATAACAATGCCCTATACTTGTGACCACCGTTGCGATCATGAAGAAAACAGAAAAAAACTTTGTGCGCCTTGTGGAAGAAAAATTAGCCTCGGAAATCGGAAACTTGAATACTATCGTATTTCAACATGCAACGAAAAACTTGTACAGGAATTCATAAATCCCGAGTTCTCATTATCTAATCCTAAATATCCACTCAGCATTTGCTCTAATTGCCGCAAAATTCTTGCTGAATACAGAAACGGAGGTAATAATTGTCGGAGGCCTTTCAAAACGATGCCAAATTATGAAGACATTATTCTTCCAGTGAATACAAGAGCAAATCATGAAGGGGCGATTTGTAATTGTTTTATTTGTTTGACTGGACGTCATAAGGGATCAGTGAAAATGAAAAAAAAAAAAAATTAGAGTGGGTGAAAGCTTGCATTTATCTCCAAAAATCACTCCTGAAACCGGACAGTTTGGTGCTCGAAATTCCAAAGTGCTCAATTTGGCCCCCGCACCACCACCAGAGCTAACAAAAAATCCAAAACTTTGTGCAATAGATGTTGCCAAGAAATCGGAAGGGGCATATCTCATACCTGTATAAACAATATTTCACGGGAACAACAAAAAGTGGTGGAAAACGTGTTGAACTTATGCAGTGATCTGCCGCAAAAGCAGAAGGACCAACTCTGCAATGAGCTAATCCGTCAAAAAGAAAATGTAGTTTTGGAATGTGATGGAGTTAAATCAGATACTTTGACTTTGAGTACGAGGGGACGAAAAAGGACTTTGTGTTTTACAAAACCTGCCGAACCTGTAACATTTTCTGTTGAAAGTTTAAATACGTATCAGGTTGAGTCTGGTTCTTCGGGGCAACATATGAAAGGATTTGCAGCATTTGTTCGCGCCACTGCTGGTAGAAAATCAATACCAGCGCATTACTGTGAACAAGTTGCAGAAAGGGCTAAAGTTTTGCACGATTTTTACAGGTACACGTTACTAGACTTTGATGTTGAAAAAACCAAAATTCAAGAGAAAAGACCTGTAGTGTGGTGTAATGCAGAAGAAATATTGGAAGAAGTCATCAACAGAAGAAACTTAGTTGGTAACTACGTCATCAAAATAATGGCAGATGGGGGCCAGGGATTTTTTAAAGTGTGTATGACGATACTGCCCGAAGATTATATTTCTGCTTCTGACCCATCTTCTGATGTTGTTCCATTAAAAAAATTTAAGACCCATAAATTAACCAGCGTTCACAAATTGATAATGCTGTGTATTGTGCCTCAAATTAAAGAAACTTATGGGAATATAGAGAAACTATTCAACCTGGTACAAATCAATACAATCCCATTCAAATTCGTTGCAGATTTTAAATTGCTTCTCATTGTTAATGGACAACAAACTGCCACCTCGACCTACCCTTGTCCGTACTGCTTTGTTTCTCTGCAAACATTGAAATCACGATCTGAACTTGAAAGTAACAAGAAAGAGCTTGCACTGAAAACATATGGGGATTTGCGCCGAGATTTCGAGAAATTTCAATCTTCCGGTGGTGACAAAAAATGCGCTAAATCAAGCCACAGTACAATAAATCCACCATTATTTCACGAGTCCGATGATATGCCTGTAATTGAAAAATGTGTAATGCCAGAATTGCATATATTACAAGGTCTAGTGAATCACATTTTTTGGAAAGGTCTGGTGCCTCTTCTCGGGAGAGAAAAGGCTCTAACCTGGCCACAGCATCTGAATTTAGTCTCCAAGAACTACCACGGGGAAGCTTTCGAAGGAAACGCTTGTAGAAAAATGTTAAAACGGCCTGATTTCTTACTCAATCACGAAGTGAGTGGTCATATTGGCGGCCCCCTAGCTTTGGTGCCGTATGTTTCAGTTTTCAAAGCTCTCGATAAAATTGTTCACAATTGTTTTGCAAATAAGAGACTTGGCGGAAACTTAAATGAATATTTGAATGACCTTAGAAAATGTTTCGCTGCTATATCTGTGACAGAAACATTGAAGATTCACGTTTGCTTAAATCACCTTGAACAATCACTAGAATTTTTGGATCGAGAGCAGCAGGGATTCGGTATTTGGTCGGAACAGGCTGGGGAATCAATCCATCGCGAATTCTTAAAATTCTGGAGCCGGAGAAAATTGAATAACATGATGGATGATAATTACGGCGTTAAACTAAAAGAAGCTGTAGTGGACTTTTCTTCTAAGCATATTTAAGAAAATTATATTTCCCTTATGTGAGTTAGAATTTTTTCAAAATATTATTACTACCATATTTATTATTTGAATGTAAGGAATTAGTTTTTTCATATCATATTAGATGTTCATCTTGGTGTAAAATTTTTGATATATATATCTTTTGTTTACATACGATCAATTGTACCTGAAAATTGAAATTATGTTAACATATTCCCTATGTGTGTTAAAATTTCTTGACAATATTTGTTTTCAATAATTAAATTATATAAAATATAAATATCTTATTATATTAAATGTTCTTCTTGAAATAAAATTTCTGAATATGATTTTTTCTTATTTATAATAAATGTCATCTGACACACACGCACGCACGCACACACACACACCTACGCGCGCACGCAACTATGTACACTTGAGTAAATATCATTTGCTTGTGATGAAAAAAAAACTGGATTTTCACTGTCATGCACATCATAATTTTTGCATTTATGGGCCTATTCCTATTTAAAAAAACATTCAAGACCCTTCCAATCTGAGAACTGGACCAAGAATAAGTATGAATTCAATTTCAATCGGCTGGAAAAACTTCTGATCCCATTAACCCAATATTTTAAGAAATTTATCATTTTATCCCGGAACCACCCCTAAAAAGGGGTGTTTTTTAACCCCATGAACAGCTACGATTTGGAGACGAAGTTTTCCTGGCTCGGGAGAGGCTGAAGCATCGACAGAGACCAATGGCATGTTTTGGCATCGTAGGAAAACTTTTTTCTTCTTCCGGAGACCTGTGCTATATAATCCCCCCATCGAGTGTTTTGGACTTAGGTTTTCTGTTATCATCTCCGATTGGCCTCCTATTTATGAGTTTCTTAGGCTAACTTGGTCTAGTATGGACCGCAAACTCCGTGTCGTGCTCCACAAATCAAGGGCGACGCGGTGAATTATTGGGTGCATAGCAAATCAATGAAACTTGACTGGACCTCTAATCGAATGACAAGACAGTCGTTTCGGTCGTTTAGCGTTGCTTGGTGACAAAACGGATTGCAGGTCCGATCACCTGCTCATCGAACCTTGAAGATGAGCTTCTACTTAACGTTAAGCCAGCTAAAAGCTGACAGGGTAGGCTAATTAGGTCAGGAGGACGTGTTGACCAATAGCGATGCTGGTGGTTTGTCAGTTATTCTATACCCAACGATTCTTATTTATTTAATTATACGAGCAAGCCCAATCAATGGTAGCTTACAATAAAAAGAAGAAAACACGTCTGCCATGTTGGGTGTGGCACATACATTCCTCGTTTACGTAACATGATTGTATTTATCATTGAAAATTTTTAAATTATCCTGAAAAATTCCATAGTGGAAAAGATTAAATAAAGATGTAGCGTGAAACGTCATAATCGGTCAATTGGAAAACAAATAATGATACTCGACGTGATTTACGATTGCGCTGTGCAGAATGAAGTGATGATTTGAGAGCAATAAAATTGGTACGGGAACATCCAAAGCCTAACCCGCACATTCCCTGATAATTTTATTAAAATCGGATGAAAACTGTGAAAATTAAGGTCTTTCCAAGGATTTCACTGGTGAATGCGCAGTAGGTATTAATGATACAATCATGTTGAAATTGATATGGGATGATCAAATCGTCATCCCCCAACTCTCATCCAAATTTGAGCGAGATCGGACAAGGGCGTGCAAAAATGGAGCATAATGGAATTTACGCTTGCGCATGCGCAGAGTGAATAATTGATTTTGCAACAATGAAACTGATAGAAGGACCATCTACTGCCTAACCCGCACTACCCCTGAATATTTCAACCAAATTAAGTAAAAACTATGACAATTAAGCTTGTAACAAGGATTTCACATTTGCGCGTGCGCAGCAGCCACTATAGTTATGATCATCTTGAATTTGGTGTGGAACGCTCAAATGGTCTCTTCATAATTATCCCCCGAATTTGGGCGAAATCGAACGACTAGGGCGTGAAAAAATGATGCATGGTAGTATTTATGTTTGCGCATGCGCAGAGTGCAGTAATGAGTTGGGAACAATGAAACTGATAGAGGACCGTCTGCACCCTGGCACGCAAATCCCCTGAAATTTTCATCCAAATTGGATGAAAACTGTGGAAATTAAGCTTGTTACAAGGATTTGCGGGCACACACGCAGTAGAACGCAGTAGGACGCGAGTCAAAATTTTGATTTTGGAGACAAAAAATTTGTTTTCTCCCGAAAGTGAAAAAAAAGCCAAATATGAAAACCCACCACAATGACTCCTACATACTCCAAACATGTCCAAACTTCACTACAAAATGACATCTACACCGATGTTATCGTTGACCTGACCGTTGAATTGTTCAACTCTACGCAGTGGCCCATCACCGGGCAGGGTGGCCTGGCGTCCAGTTTTGGCCAGGACAGTCCGATTTTTTCGTAAGCTAACCGGCCGAAAATCTCTCTGATGGCCAAAAGTCTGGTTTTCACAGGAAGAGCGGCAAATTTCCAGTTTGTGTAGGCCCGATCGTAAGTTGCTATCCAACGAACTTAACCGTGACTTCTGGGACCAGACACTAGGTACACAACATGTCCAGCTGTGCGCGCCCCTGCCGACCTGAATTCGAACTAGCGTCAACTAGCGATGGAAATAAGCTCCCTTATGGGTAGCTAAGTTCTGTAATTATTCTAGAGTTGCTGACGTAACCTGAGGTGTGGTGGATAGCGTATCGGTCCTCTAAGGTGAAAGACCCTAGTTCCATCCCAAGCATGAGACAACATGTTTTTGCAATCAAATTGTACCTCCGAAACATATTTTTTTAAACATCATTATTCTAAGTGTTTTAAATCATACTTTAAAACATCATTTAGATCTATTCGCCTAAATAATCTGTATTTTACTAAGGGGTTGACTACTTGGTGTTATGTATTTTTGAGATTTATTTATTTATTTATTTTACAAACGGGCGAGCCCAATTACAATGTAAAAAAGAATAAGTATTTGATCGGAAGCAATAATACAAAATAAGAAGAGAACAAAAAAAGAAAGTATATCATCTTAAGTTGGCAGGAAGGTAAATTGGCAGGTCACTTTTACAGGAAAGTTAATTAGAAAAGGGATGAGAGAATACAGGCTTTGAATTCATAAAACGGGCTAGAGAAAATATCGAGGTCTTGAAAAATGCCTACAATGTGGTTAACGGATCGTGGTATTCTGTACAAAGGACGGTTTTGAAGATAATTGTAAGGAGAAAATGAGACGAAAAAAGGGTGAGAGAGGCGAGTGGAGACTTGAGGTACTTTGAGGTTCAACTTGGAGAGCAGGTCCGGTGAAGAAATCTGGTTATGGAGCAACTTATGAAGGAAGGATACATCCGATAATACTAGATAATAGCGCTTTTCCAAGGTTTGAAGGCGGCATCTGCTTAGCAGAGAATTTTAGTCTATCTCAGGAGACGGGACACCAAGCTTGTAGGCTACGTAGCGGAGAAATCTCCGCTGAACTCTTTCCAGAGTATACTTGTGGGAGGCATAAAAGGGAGACCACACTTGGGAACCGTACTCCAATTTTGGTAGCACCAGGGCCTTGTACAAAAGTATGATTGGCTCAACTTTGGTGAATTCTCTGGTATTTCTTTTAAGGAAACCCAAGGTTTTCATTGCACCTGCTGCCGCAACCTCTACATGTTTATTGAAGTTGAGCTGCTCATCGCAGATAATTCCCAGATCCCTAATCTCCTTGACTCTCATAAGAGGAGCACCACAGAGGCTGTAGTCATGAGTCAGATGATCATCTGTTCTATGGAACGAAATTACCGAGCACTTGGAAGGGTTCAGAAACAGGTGGTTATTAGTACACCAAGCTTCCAGAAGACGGACAGACTCCTGCAAGGCATTGCAATCATCCAACGAATTCACGTGACAGAAAAGCTTCATGTCGTCGGCGAACAACAGGCACCTGACCCCTGGGCGGAGAACCTGGACGACACTATTTATTCCCAAGAGGAAGCATAGAGGGCCGAGGTGACTTCCCTGGGGAATACCAGAGGTGGCACAGAAGGGAGCTGAAAGTGCCCCTTTGACTCTCACGGAAAGACGTCGCCCAGTTAGATAACTGGAAATCCAATTCAGGAACGACCCATGCACTCCCAGCGAACCCAAAGGTGCCGATGTGAGAGTTTATCGAAAGCCTTGGCGATGTCCGTCGAGATGGTATCAGTTTGTTGGCCCCGCTGATAACCTGCCATCACGAAGTCCTGAAACTCCAGTAAGTTACTGACCGTCGATTTCCTCGAGATGCGATCGAGGAGATGCGAGCTTGTGAGCATCCAGACCACCAAACTACACAAATCATTCTGATCTATTTGTCCAACTAATCTATATTTTAGCAGCGGACATAGATTAGTAAACATTGAGGCGTCAATTCATTCAACGGAACCTATTCGTGCGAAAAGACTCTGGGGGAACGTAGTTACGATTCAGCTCGGTAGGGACGCGCACAGCGGGACATGTTGTGTAGGTACCCAACGTCAAGTACTTCTGGGGGACCTACCTACATCAAGTTTAAGATAAATGAAACCTATTTTCGCAGTCGACGCTAGAAAAGTAGGTATCTTAATGTCCACAATCATTAACAATTGTACTCTTGTCACTTTATTTCAAATGTAGGATCTCTCAATCTGTTCCGTTAGCCATTAATATTGCATTCGTTCTTTCAGTTTTCGACGGACGTGAGCAATTTTGAAATGACGAAGATAATGTTAACTTATAGAAGTATAACATTGTAATTTTTGTTGCGAAAATTCCAAGATCGGCTGTTTATTGATTCGAATGTTTCCTCCCTATCTAGTACCTATGTTACCTACTAAGTAAATAACATTTCATAAAAGTTCTTGAAACACCTACACTAATTAGCATTGTTTATTTTACTGTATTTATCGCTGTGTTTACTCTCACTAAACTCTTCATTACTACGAGTCTCAATGAACCGATAAAACCAAAAAGTAATTATTTCCAGCTGTTTATCGTTTAATTGGCATAATGCTTTTCCGATTGAAGCAGTACGGTTGAAATCGCTAACTTTGTGCGCCTTTAGTAGTTTCCAAATGATGGATAGCAATTAATATGTTGTCGGTTATTCTTCAATCTTCTGACTGTATGTGATACATGTACTATTATTATCTTAATAGGGATGGATAAATAGGAACCTGGTGGTTTAAATTATCGGTGCACAATAACGCATTTAAAACAACATAAAATTTAAACAATAATTACTTTCTCATGCCGCCCGGCAGCCCTGCGGTATATGGTAGAAACCATACTAAAAGAATGTTACTTATGCACTCATATACTTAGCCTACTAAGGTACTATGTACCTACAGTAAAGTTATTAAAAGTTTTCAAAAAACAAACATGGAAACCGGCAACTACATTTCATGCAGATACATCATCAGTACATGGATATGTCTTGTTCTTTATATGTTTTTTTAAATCTACAAATAAAAACATAGAAAGCTAAAAGAAAGGGTCCATCATGCCAATCGTCTGTCCCAGGGAGTCTCCCTATCAAATTTCAACTTCCTAGGACTAAAAGGAGAGAATTTAGCTCACCTAGCTGATTAGGAATGAGCCAATTATTCAATCGTCTCTTAACGTCCCAGAGAGTCTCACTATCAAATTTCAACTTCCTATGATTAGCAAGAGAGAATTTAGCTCACTCAGCTGATTAGGAGTGACCCAATGATTTCGATAGTCTCTTAATGCCCCAGAGAGTCTCCCTATCAAATGTCAACTTTCTATGATTAGCAACAGAGAATTTAACTTACTCAGCTGATTAGGAGTGACCCAATAATTTCAATCGTATGTCCCACTGAGTCTCCCTATCAAATTCCAATTTCCTAAGGGCGATGGGAGAGATCACCGGAAAACTAATCCAGAAATCTAATACATCATCATTACATTCTTTGAATTTTAAAACTACAGGTTTCAAGCGATAATGTCGCTCACTAACCTCTCTTCCAATATCAACGCTATTAAAGGCAATATTTTGGAAACCATGTGGCACCTGCAACAGGCTGGAATGACCACACTATTCTACTGGATAAAAGCACACAACAGTATGGTAGGTGTTGAAAATGCACACAATAATCTAAAACTAAACCAAACCAAATCAAAACCTAAAAAATGATAATCTAATCTAAACTAAATTAATCTCTTGCAAACTAAAACTTATGATTAAATTCTATTCTAAAACATTCTACAACTTAATCTAAAATCTATCCTAAACATGATTTGTATATTCTATTCTTGTATTGTTTAACTCTGAGGTACTTATAGGAAAATGTTTCTTTTTATTCTCATTTTATAAGATACCTAATGTATTACCTTCTTGTTGGTAAACAAGTGACTTGGTGATGTGAATGTGTTGTGCAAATGGCAAGAGGGATCCAGAAGGAAGCCACAGACAACAACAGGTTCCAGTTCCTGCAGGATTCTACTCATCATTGGACCCCAATTCTTTGGCCTCCCAAGTTCATCAGTCCTTTGTCTGCTCTCACTCAAGTAGTGTCCAACCATTCTTCTCAGCCTAAGCTTTGCTGGATTTGTTGTCTAATACAACCCTTGTTGATTCTCTTGGAAATTAAGTGGCCAAATACGTGTACAACAAGGTGAAATTGCTGTTTGTGCAAGAAGAGGGGCCTTCCCAGACTTCATCCAACTGATCTTCCTTGTGCAGTTGCCTACAGCCTTGGAATCAGGTACCATTTGGGATCCCAGCCTCCAGATTTTCCTGTAAGTACTCACTTAATCCTTCTTCAGTTTTGTACTGGTCATTCTCTTCACAAGAAGCCCTAAAAAGTATTGTGAGAACTGGGAAGGAAAGGGAAGGCCTTCATTGATTGGAAGCAGTAGGCTCACTCCAACCAATAGGCATTGGTGGTCAACCCCAACAAATAGATCTAAAAATTGTGCGCTTCACTAACACAATTCAATCTGCCTTGGACGCTGCCGTCCCAAAAACGATAATAACCCCCCACGTCGAGCCCCTGCCTCAACACATTGCCGACCTTATCAAGAGAAAAAATAAAATCAGATACAAATGGCAAACCCATCGTAATAGCGCCTATAAAAGTCTATATAATGACATGAAAAAGCAAATCCACTCTCAGATCGAGATTTGGACACAAGAATCTTGGGAATCTAAATTGTCCAAGGTCAACCCGCGCGACCGATCTCTATGGAAACTAACAAAAAACTTTAACAGCCCAACTACATTTTCCATACCCCCCCTCCAAACAGCGCAAACCACAGCCTACAGTGATGAAGAAAAAGCTACTGCCTTAGCTTCCCACTTCCTTTCAATTCATGAACAAGCTGTAGCTCGTGGAAATAGTTCCTTCGTGGACAAAATAGAATCCGAAGTTATCAAGTTCTCCACAACCCCCACCGCCCATCACATAAATCACACATCCCCGCGGGAAATAACGAGGCTCATAGCAAAATTAAAAAATAATAAAGCTCCTGGACACGATAAAATCGAAAACATTTCACTTAAAAACCTACCAAAAAAAGCCATAGTACTATTAACCAACCTAATAAACGCCTGCCTTCGTTGTGATTACTTTCCAACTTCTTGGAAATCAGCCGCTGTCATTCCCATACTGAAACCAAATAAAAAACCGTCTGAACCCGCCAGCTATCGGCCAATTAGCCTCCTCCCCACCCTTTCAAAAATATTGGAAAAAATCATAATTCGCCGCCTACAGAGAGAGGTTGAGCGATTGAACGTCATCCCTGACACCCAAATGGGTTTTAAAAACTCACATGCCACAACCCATCAATTAGCTAGAGTCGTTGACCATATACGGCAAAATATGAAAGACAAAAAGTACAGCACTCCTTCTCCTGGATAGTGAAAAAGCCTTCGACTCAGTCTGGGTTGAAGGTCTTATCCATAAGTTAATTCATTATAACCTACCAGCCGGATTCTGTAAACTCCTCCTCTCCTACCTAACTAATAGAACGTTTTTTGTAAAATTAAACAACAGCTCTTCTACACCGATCACCATTCCAGCCGGTGTTCCCCAGGGTTCCGTTCTTTTCCCCCCTCTTATTCAACATATACATTGCCCACGTATTTGATGATCTGCCCCCAAACGTGTCGATAGCTGGATTCGCTGATGATCTAGCTTTGTACTCATCAAGCCATTCCCCAACAAAGGCGTGTAATAGACTGCAAAATGCAGCCCACCTGATTATCTCCCGTCTAGAAAAATGGAAAATTAAAGTTAATGCAGCTAAGACAGAGGGTATAATTTTCAGCAGCAAAAAAAATCTCCCCACACAGATCAAAATTCGCTCCAACCTAATACAGTTCTCCAACTCTGTTAAATACCTTGGCCTACACATGGAACGAACACATAAAACGTACAAACCAAACTGCACGCAGGAAATTCGGAAGATACTTCCATCTTTTTAAAACAAATGCCCTCTCCACAGAAATAAAGCTTTTATTATACAAAACATTAATCCGCTCAACAATGACCTATGCATCTCCGATATGGCACACCACATCAACTTCATCCCTTTCCAAACTCCAAATTACCCAAAATAAATGCATCCGCTTAGCAACTCACACCTCCCGCCGAGTAAAAATCGAAAACTTCCACAAAACATATGCCATAGACAAACTAGATACATTCATCAATAAACTAAAGAACAAATTCACAGACAAGCTCAAAAATCACCCCAACCCACTACTAAAAAACATTAAAATAGGAATCAAACCGCGCTGGGGTCCTGGTACCTCACCAAATTACCCTTCCAACATCGGGTCTGAGCCCACTTCCCTGTAAATATTATCGTATATAAAATGTAAATAACTGTAAATAATTTGTATATAGTAGCCTTATAATACTAGCATTAAGTCACAACCCCATGTAAAGAGTTTTTGAATTAGTAAATTTTCTCTTATTCCATCACATTCTCTGCAAACATAACATAATTTTACAAGACACTACATACACCAACCTCATGTTTAACCAGCAAATAAGGCCGTCAGGCCGGTATTGTAATTCACCATCATTATGCTGTATATCCTTGTACAAAAATTTATGTTAAATAAACATTTCTTGATTCTTGATTCATTGGTGGTCAAGGGGTAGAGTGAAAAACTCCCTAACTGAATCATCTCTCCATCCACGAGTTCTAACCCAGGGAAGCTGCACAATAATTTTTTCGACAACAAGAGAGACTTTTTCATTTATCAACACATTCAACTATCAATTATTTATCTGAATATATTTAAATAATTTAAATTCAAGAAAAAATCTATTTTTAATTTATTGTATGAAATGGGCACATTATTTTAATGATTTTTACGACGCAATACAAGCATTTTTTCTTAATTTAAAGTTTTCTTCAGTACCTCCTCATTTTATAATTTTTTCTTAACAGATTAGGAATAATTTATTGCTAACTGAAGTAATAACATTTCTTGTCACTAACAGTAGGCAACGAGAAAGCAGACAGGGCTGCAAAAACTGTGACAGCCAACCGAACCCACCAGATAATTGGACCATATACCTACCCTCCCATCTACATCGCATGTTTAAAGCTCAGTGTCTCCTTCGATGGCAAGAATGGCACTCTACTTATCCTTCTGGCTGAAGCTACACTACCCTGTTCCCTGCAGCATCACCAACACCCTGGCACTCCCATCCATCCTTCGCTGGCCTACCAAAACAGTTTTATAAGGCGATAACACGATTGAGAAGCGGGGTGACCGTCACCAAATCATTCATGCACCGTATTGGTCAGGAGGAAAATGGGTTATGCTCCACCTGCCGAACAGAAGAAACTGCAGTGCACCTGATTATGGAGTGCACCAAGCCACACAACCAAAGAGCCGCACCAGTATAAATTTCTGTATTCAACTTCCTACAAGCATGCAGTCTGAAGGTGTGATACTACTATGTACTACTGTAGCTATATATGTATTGTATATATTTCATAACAATTACTTAGTGTTGGCTGTATCGTGTAATTTGTAACTGATGCCAACTAAAAAAATAAAATAAAAAAGCGATAATGTATTGAGCAATTTTTCGTGACCACTCAATTATTTAAATTGAACCCCAGCCATACGAAATATATGGATAGATAGAGTAGTGATTTGAGTAGAAGGACTATTGAGCACTTACATAATGATCAAGAGTATATTGATAAATTATCTCAAAAACCAAAAATAATGGAATTTATAAAATTGCATGTTGTTTGAAATTAATGTTTAAAACTCAGCCTTCACATTTTTAAAATTTAAATGAGGTCATCCAAATTAATTACTACATTCTAGAAATTCGTATCATATGTTGAATGCATAATATGATCGAAAACGTCAGTCCGTACTGAAAAATTATTTCTCTTTAATATCCGATCGATTTTTTGTTGTTGTCGTGATAGGAAATTTTTAGGCAGAAGTAACAAACGAAGAAGTGACAAAAAGGGGAAACTGTCAAAATGATTGGATTGGTTTTGTTTTGCGTGTTTATCAGTGCGCCGGTGGCGTTCGGTAAGATCCTTACGCCTTGCGGTCTGGCTAACGACCTCTACAAGCATTTGTCGTCCAAATACGAGGTCAGCGAGTTTATGAACTACAACCAAGAGACGATCGGGTTGATGGTGTGCATCGCGGCGTACCACGACTTCAACACCTCGTCTTTGGTGTTGACTGACGACGGGAACAGGCGAGAAGGGGTTTTCGGTTTGATACCTCGAGCGAATCTGACGGAAAAGTACAATTTCACTGACGACAACGTCAACGACGACGCCGAGTATTTCATCGAGAAGGTGCTTTACGTCTATCAAGACAACAAGAACTTGGTGAAGAACTCGTTCGTTCGCGACTTCTACGAAGACCTTTGTGACAAATTCATGGCGAGTCACGAGATTTACTGTCACCTCTCGGAGTACGTGTTCGGCAATTTCCCCGTCTGGGTTCCCAACGACAAGAGCCTTCTCTACGGGAAATGCTATCAATCCCCTGGAGGCTACGGTAATTCAGTAATGATAATGTAAATTATGTTTGAAACATTAATAAGTAATGCATACATTACAGGGACGTCCCTATGTCTAGTTTGTACTTGAATAATTTAGGTGAGAATAGCAAATAGATCATGATTTGGGTCTTTTCTGTTATATCCCCGTATTTAAAAACTATTTTATATAGAATGGGGATTGATCGGATTGATGATTCCCAATCATTTTTACGTCCACTGTGGTAAAATAGATCAGAATGCTGTGTATAGTTTGGTGGTCTGGATGCTCGCAAGCTCGCATCTCAATAATACATAACATAATCTAAGTAAAAAGTAATGCCTAGAAACATCGGGCGGGTAAGACAAATTGACTGGGGGGAGGGGGGGGGGGGGGAGTGGAAAAGTTCCGTTCTTTGTTCCTGTCGTAATTATTTTCTGACGAACAACTTGAGAGTTCAACGCCAAAATTGAAGAAACAGTCCGTCCTCTCACTGCGGGAACGGAGACCACTGCTCTTGTGTTAACTTTAGATCGAGCCTGGGTTCGCTTGAGGTGTAAATTGAACCCAGACTCGTCTATGAATTAAAATTTGTCCCTGTTCTGAGGGGCTAGTTCGTTCAGATGAAAAGAAAATCATCGATACACATTGAGCAAAACGATAAGAGACTGCTGAGTTCACAGAGAAGGTATTTCCTTCTCGTTATTACGTGAAAGACACACTCAGAAGAGATTATCAACAGAGTATGTACGGTCTTCTTTCCCATATTCTCCCCAACTGGTCAACTCGTTCAAGTTATTGTTTACACGATTTTGAAACTCGTATAAGAAAGTGTTTAATTCATTTTGTAAATTGTTTATTTCATTTTGTAAATTGTTTAACTCATTTCGAAACTTGTTTAATTCATTTTGAAAAGTATTTACTTCATTTTGAAAACTGTTTAATCCGTCTGAAAAAGCAATATATATATATATATATATATATATATATATATATATATATATATATATATATATATATATATATATATATATATATATATATATATACGCGCTTAATCCTCCAGGGTTGAACATCAGACGTTAACTGGGCAACTACGCTTCTCCATGGCAAGTTTTTCTCACCAATTTACAAAAATCAAAATTTCTTTTCTCGTAGTTTGAAAAAGGCATAAGCCAAAATATAAAATTAGTTTCATGTTGTCAATTGTTGTTATTCCTAAAAATTGTTTGAATATGTACATGCTCTTGTAGAGCCATTTCATTCGGTTATATTACCTATATATATATATTATAATATAATATATATATATATTATATATTATATATATTATTATATATATATATATATATATATATATATATATATACGCGCTCAATCCCCCAGGGTTGAACATCAGACATTAACTGGGCAACTACGCTTCTCCATGGCATGTTTTTCTCACCAATTTACAAAAATCAAAATTTCTTTTCTCGTAGTTTGAAAAAGGCATAAGCCGAAATATAAAATTAGTTTCATGTTGTCAATTGTTGTTATTCCTAAAAATTGTTTGAATATGTACATGCTCTTGTAGAGCCATTTCATTCGGTTATACTATATATATATATATATATATATATATATATATATATATATATATATATATAGCTATATAGACACAGACTTACGGCGTCGTTATAAGGTGAGGCGCAGGCTTACGGCGTCACCTCCCAGTGCTACAAAACGATGCCACAATCCTGTAATTCACTTGACAAACAGGCATACGGCACCACTTGTCTTGAAGGCGAGGTATAACCAAAACCAATGAAGGGGCTCAAGTGAGTAATGTGAAATGCAGGATTGTGGCACACATACCGCCTCGCCGGGGGACTTCGCCCCCTGGACCCCCCTACTCTATATTCGGCGCTTCGCGCCTCGCCGGATCTTTTAGCGAATTTTTGAAGAAAATTAAGCTATTGCTCTCGCCTCAAAATTTGTAGAATGTGAATTTTTGAAAAAAATGTATGCAGAAATCCGTTTCAGGCTATTCTGAATCATATTCTGAAGTTTAACGCATTTTTAGCGAATTTTTGAAGAAAATTAAGCTATTGCTCTCGCCTCAAAATTTGTAGAATGTGAATTTTTGAAAAAAAATTTATGCAGAAATCCGTTTCAGGCTATTCTGAATCATATTCTGAAGTTTAACGCATTTTTTAATGTATGTATATATGTATGTATGTATATATGTATGTATATATGTATGTATGTATGTGTCATTCCAGACGATAACTGTCCGTAGAATTGTGCTAGAAACTTCAAACAAATTTTAAAATGTTCAGAACACAAAACGAAAGTTCAAGTTCGTTGGCCAGCATGATCGGATTACATCTTCGGGTTGAAATTTTCAAAAATGTAGTCAAAAATTTCAAAATAGCCTGTTTTTTGCGATTTGTTGTGCGAAATAATTTTTTCAGCATACTAACATGTGGTATATTCGGAATGAGCGTAAAATTTCCTATAAGAATGTGTATCAAGTTTTCAAAAATTTCAAAGATGAAAAATCAGTCAAAAATCGAAATAATGCCATTCGCTAGTTGTAAAAAGCAGTAATATTTGCATGAAACATTGTCTAAATTCAGATTGAACTGCTCTTATGGAAGTATCCCTGTATAACCAATCCTAGAACCATGCTATTTAAAACGTATATAGTAGGTGGTTGTTTAAAAAAAAAAAAAGTACTTAATCACAATAATCACAACTGATGAGTTTACTCTGTGAAATATTCTGTAGTCCGATTCTCTCGGTCGCTCTCTTTAATGTTTTACGCTCAACTGTTTTAGGACTTGATGTAGCTTTAATACTGACTGTGGCTTAGAAAATATCAGCCATGAAATTATGAAGAAGTTTTATTTATGTACGTACTAGCACGCAGACCCAAGGCCTCGCTCCGCTCGGCCGTCAATAACGACTGAAATTTCTAAGATTTCTTCAAAAATTCGCTCATGGGGTCATGCTGCATGACTGGACTTTTTTATGTATGTATGTATGTATGTATATATGTATGTATGTATGTATGTATGTATGTATGTATGTATATATGTGTCATTCCAGACGATAATTGTCCGTAGAATTGTGCTAGAAACTTCAAACAAATTTTAAAATGTTAAGGACACAAAACGAAAGTTCAAGTTCGTTGGCCAGCATGATCGGATTACATCTTCGGGTTGAAATTTTCAAAAATGTAGTCAACAATTTCAAAATAGCCTGTTTTTTGCGGTTTGTTGTGCGAAATAATTTTTTCAGCATACTAACATGTGGTATATTCGGAATCAGCGTAAAATTTCCTATAAGAATATGTATCAAGTTTTCAAAAATTTCAAAGTTGAAAAATCAGTCAAAAATCGAAATAATGCCGTTCGCTAGTTGTAAAAATTGGTAATGTTTGTATGAAACATTGTCCAAATTCAGATTGAACTACTCTTATGGAAGTATCCCTGTATAACCAATCCTAGAATCATGCTGTTTAAAACGTAGGTAGTAGGTGCTTTAAAAAAAAAAAAGTAATCTCAACTGATGAGTTTACTCTGTGCATGTGTTAATAATTTGATTCCATGTTTGTCTATCAAAATCATAAAATAAAATTTCTCAACACGATCAATAGCGACTGAAATGTCGGAGATTTCTTCAAAAATTCGCTCATGGGGTCATGCTGCATGACTGGACTTTTCTCTTTTCTACTGCGTAGAAAACGAGGATAATTTGCTATGCAATTCTTAGCCTGAATCAACTTAGTTTTGGAATGTGGCCAGGTACGTAAGGAGAGGGAAATTGGTAGCTTGAAATGTGAACATTTATCACATAAATCAAGCGCTTTCCAACGAGTGGCGAACGATTTTTGTGCGATGAAAACTGCGGAAGTTTCATTCCCCTAACAACGGCTGGGTTGTACGTGAAAAACACTGAAATTGTGACACAATCTATAGCAACTACTCAACTACTGGGTTGTACGTGAAAATCATCTTTAATTTCGTCCCGGACGTTACATAAAAAATTATTGGGGGTCGGCCTGAGAATTGCATAGCAATTAAATAACGATTTAATTCAGTATAAAATAACGATTAGTTTCACGATATTATATGTTTTTTAATAAAATGTTTCTCATCTTAACGTTTCATTGTTAATATTCCGTTAGGTAAACCCAGGAGATGCACTTCGTTGGCTGGCGACATAATGATCGACAACGACCCGTTTTTTCCGCCGATCAGGACGATTGGGTTAAACGCGACGAATATGACCTCCACTAGCATCTGGTGAAGGAAAATTAGTTCGAAGGCGGTTGTCATCCTGGAATCGAAACATCAAAATTGAATAATAAAGTGTGATGATCCTAGCAATACTGCCAATGTCTATGTTATTACACAAGGTGTTCATTCGATGACGGTCAGGAATCAATTTTAGAGCTAATTTTTGATCGAAAGTTCCTCTAGAGATTTTTCTTAGAAGCTTTGTTTTCGAGTCATGTTTTCTTCCCTATGACAGTAAAACTACCGAAACTCACTAAATTCACATACAAATTCAAACCTGATGACACCGTTAGAGAGTATGTCCTGATGGTAAGCCCTCTTTAAAAAAAAATAGCCAAGAGAAATGAAATTGAAAAGGAAAATGTGTCAAATCTTAGAAATGTCCACTTTTTTCAGTCATAGGTTCCTGTTACACATGAATTTTTGAATAAGCTTAAAGGTTGTGACAAAACCTCAGCTTTCCAACGGTATTTTCAATTTTACTTTTGATACATTTCTAATTAGAAGAGCAAAATTGTAATGTTGAAAAACATGTTTTTTTCTTTCTCTTCTTCAATGAAATCTAGGGTTTAATTGAAAAACATCTTTTGTATTTGTTACATCTATTGTATTTACGCTGAATCGAATGGTAACATTTACAGATCTCCCCAACCCCGTTATAACCGAGTCTTACATTTTTGCTAACTAGTTTCACGACTAACTTCCAAGTCACTAGACGCTTACCACCTGTTGCGTCTGTGTTCACAGCAGAACTGTGGGCAGTGACACTGGCTGTTCGAAACTGCCTGTTGTTGGGAGTTGGGAATTATGTGATCTGTTGCGATTCACTAAGTACCATCGAGGCGATTAGGGATTCATATTCTGATGATCCTCTAATACTTCAAAGCCTACGTGTATCGCTACACCAAGCCTCAACATCGGGCTCAACCATAACTTTCATGTGGGTGCCAAGCCATGTGGGTACTCATGGCAATGAATGTGCTGATGCCCTTGCGAGGAGAGTCATTGGTGATAACTCCATCGATATGCTGCCTACACGCATTGAGGATCAAATCTCCTACATGCAATATAAAGCCAATTCCATCTGGCCTGAGAATGGCAGGGTGACGTCACTGGTCTGTGTGGTGTCCTTCAGGACTTTAGCCCGGTGGGCCTATTCGTAACCCAACTTCCAAGGACGGACCGAATAGTGGTCAACCGGGTTGCCACTGGCCATACCTGTCTTACTCACATACACCTGCTTAGCGCAGGAGCTCGAGATATTGTGAGCGGAAGGTGTGGGGGTAATCTATCCAATCTCCACTTCCTGGAGGACTGCCCATACCTTATAGACCTCCGAGTCCACCATCGGCCCCTCAGTGGGTTGTCGTTTTATCTGGACCAGACAAGGTCCGCCGATCCCTGTTGTCGTACCTGAGAGCCGCTGAGCTCTACTATGAACTGTGATATCTGATCTGTGATATATTTTTGTACAACCTAGTCATAGTTTTATTTCTCTTTGGCGATTATATATAGTAACATATATTTAGTTATTAGCCTATTCTAGATCTAATCTTAGATGCACTATTTTTTAAGGTTTTATTTTTATTTTTTATCCGCTCTAGGGGCCACTAAAAAAAAAAAAAAAATTAAAAAAAGTTTCACAACTAAAATCACATACAATTGATTTTATAAAATATTGATTATATCTAACTTAGTTACAACAGAATTGGGGAGATTCGCAAGTGTTACCATCAGCGTAAAAAACTGACACCAAACTCTTATTTCTATAGAAGGTAATTTTTCAAGAAAATTCTGGATTTCATTGGAAAAAATAAATAATTAAATAAATAAATAATCAAATAAAATGAATAAATGAATTTGTTTCAACATTTAAAAACAGTTTTCTTCCTTATTAAAAAGGTAAATGAAAGTAAAATTGATAATTCCGTTGGAAAGCTGAGGTTTCGCCACAACTTTTATGCTTACAGTTAAAAATTCATAGTCGGACTGCAGGAAATTATGTGTTTGAAAAAAAGAGGATTCCTATGATTTGACACATTTCTCGTTTCAACTTAATTTTTTACCCGTTTTGATGACCGATTAAAAAAAGTTATTTTCCATCAGGGGGATAGGGGATTTTACGTAATTTTCAACGGCGTTATCGGCTTTGAATTTGTATGTAAATTGAGGGAGGATCGTAATGTCAGGGGTTAGAAAACACGAAAATTACTTTTGATCAGAAATAAGTCTGGAATCAGTTCCTGGCCTGTGACCGTCATCAAATGTAACACCTTGGATTGTGGTTGTACGACGTATCGTGTAGTTGTGGAATGTAGCAGGAGCAATAATTTTATCTCCACAGTATTCGAATTCCAGTTCTTCGCACGATAATGTTGTAAAAGAAGAAAAATGCTGTAAATTATTACACAAAGGTTTATTATTTCTGTATTAAATAGCACTTCTACGCAGATCTACAATCTTCTACAGGTCTACAATATTATTAAACCCCTTTGATAGGTACTATATCACCAAAACTTGGCGCTTCGCGCCTCCCAAACGTGTTCACACCTTTATAGCTCCAGAAGCCCACAATTTTACGCTTTTTGTAAATGTCAAACAAAAAAGGTAAGTCCAAAACGGAAGAAATTAGCCTCAGAGGTCCCCAAGCTGATCAGTGCGCTTCCGTACCGGAATTGTTTTCGAGGTGTCCCAATGGATCTCCCTCTTAAATTTCAGCACCGTAATTTGATTCGGAAAGAAATTAGCCTCAGGTTTCACTGCCGATCTTACTGCTGATATTGCTTTATTAAAATCCTTCGCTCTTGGCTCTGTCGAAACAGTTGAGAACGGCTAAATTAATCTGTTAAAACAAGACGAATGTTTTGTCAAACGTAGGACACCGACGGTTTAATTGATCATGTATTTCGGAACATTAAAAAATATCTGGAAAAAAAGAAGAAAAAGTTTACCTAAAATAAAATTTAGTTTTTGAAAGAATAGATCATATTCATTAAGAACATCTCAGCCCAAAAGATTCCTGTCACGGAACAACTACACTTGAAAGAAAGAACACACGTAAATAGAAGAGAAGGAATTTGGGATGTGTTATTATCGTAAGAGAAAACAAATCACCACCAAAATCCCTAACTTTCCCCCTACATTATTCTCCCGTTCCCAGCCAACACTCAGATGACAATATGCGGTCATATGATTCAGTAATAATCGTCGGTGACAATCCCATTCTTTTTCAAATGCGAGAAAAAATACGATAATCATCAGAAACGCTTGCGTACGAGTCTGAAACACATTGGGACATTTTGTCTTTAGTTGCAGACTCGTATGCAAGCTCTAAGAGCCACTCAGCTGATCCGGACCCTGGGCATCCTCAAGTAAATGTCCTAAAGAGGCTACATACGAAATTACAGCTTCCTAGAGTGTAAAGCATAGAAATTAGCTTTAAGAGCCACTCATCTGATCCGGACCCTGGGCATCATCAAGTAAATGTCCCAAATAGGCTACATACGAAATTACAGCTTCCTAGAGTGTAAAGCATAGAAATTAGCTTTAAGAGCCACTCATCTGATCCGGACCCTGGGCATCGTCAAGTAAATATCCTAAAGAGGCTACATACGAAATTACAGCTTCCTAGAGTGTAAAACATAGAAATTAGCTTTAAGAGCCACTCATCTGATCCGGACCCTGGGCATCGTCAAGTAAATGTCCTAAAGAGGCTACATACGAAATTACAGCTTCCTAGAGTGTAAAGCATAGAAATTAGCTTTAAGAGCCACTCATCTGGTCCGGACCCTGGGCATCGTCAAGTAAATATCCTAAAGAGGCTACATACGAAATTACAGCTTCCTAGAGTGTAAAGCATAGAAATTAGCTTTAAGAGCCACTCATCTGATCCGGACCCTGGGCATCATCAAGTAAATGTCCCAAAGAGGCTACATACGAAATTACAGCTTCCTAGAGTGTAAAGCATAGAAATTAGCTTTAAGAGCCACTCATCTGATCCGGACCCTGGGCATCGTCAAGTAAATATCCTAAAGAGGCTACATACGAAATTACAGCTTTCTTGAGTGTAAAGCATAGAAATCACCTATTAAAATGATGTAACCACCTCTTCACAAATCAAACCGTTCTCGCAATATTCGGATCACCTGCTATGAATCAAATCATCGTAACACCAGTTCAATGAAATCATCAGAAATTAATAAGCGGTTGCAATCATGTTCACAATATCAATTATTGAGAATGATCACCTGTGTGTAAACAATTATTCAAATAACCATGCTCATAACTCAGCTTGTTGGCCACGCACTTCGCAGTAGTTAACATAATATGGTTGGATAAATCAAGAGCTTTCGAACGAATGGTCCACGAATTTTGTGGGATGAAAAACGACGAAGTACCATTTCCCTAGCAACGACTCAGTTGTAAGCGGAAATCATCAGAAAACCAACCGTAACGCTTTTTGTGAACGTTTTTTTCGTTTATGTGCCAAAGTAAAGACATAAATGTCTAGTACCTACTGCTTACCAGTTGGTACCTACTACTCAATTGTATACCAACCATGTAGTGCCTTCTTTTCACAAGATTATTCCATTATGGTTACAAAACAATATTAGTTTTTAACTTAGAGTAATAAATCAGTATTCCTTGACACTACAATGGCTTAGAGGTCATGAAATGTCGTGGTAAAATGAGAGCATTCCAAAAAGTGGCGAACGATTTTCCGACTATGAAAACTATGGGAGTTACTCTCCCCTATTAGCGCTGTCTACACAACCCTTCGAGCTGTGTAGGATAATTGAGGTGTTATCATAATTACATAGTACCTACCTAGTTGTTTATACAAACATATAAATTATCCACGATATGCCACATTATGGTGTTTAATCTATAACGATTTTCATGTGTAGGAACCAGTCTCTCCATTGGGGTTGTGTCCCCAAGACGGGCTCCAACCTCCCCTACACCAGTACCCAAATTCCTCTCTAAACGATTGGTACTGTGTGTAGTACCTATGTATGTGTCTGTGTACACATGCATAATGTGCTCTACTGTCACCCTGAGGTTTGTGTACCTCCATACGCATACCTTGTGTGGTTTTAATAATGAAAGTGTTTGGGTACACTTCCGAATTGTGCTCTACAGGCACCTCGAGGTTTGTGTACCTCGATGCGTGTCCCTTTTGGGACAATGTATATATCCATTGTCAACCGTGCGTAGTCCCTACGCAAGGGAGAAACTGGAATTGTGTTGAAGCAATCTATTAAAATGGTATGTACGAATAATGTATATAGGTATAAGGTTATTTATACGACTCACCAATGTTAGGTCTCTTCTCGTCCTCTTCTCTCTTCATACTGTCCTCTGACCCCTACCTATTCTCCTTCCCTCTCTCCCCCCTCCTCTTCTTTCATCCCTCCTAAAGATAAGCTCCCACCCTTTCGCTACCTATGTAGCGACAAACGCCTTGGTTGTTCGTGAAAATCAATAGAAAATACACTGCCAAGGAAATGGCACATGAGCTTCCTCGTGACCTTCACAGTACGTCACCATTAAATTCCAGAAAACTAGAAACGACCGGTTCTGGCATCAGGGAATTAATAAGGTGGGAAATTGGAAGCTGAATCACTGGTAGCACCGTACGATTCGTATGGCACCACAAGGGACTCTACCGGGATCATCTCTGAAAATTTGAACAAAATCCGATAAAATTAACTAAGCTGTGACCGTAACAAAAACATCACTTTCGCGCATGCGCCTAGCGTACCGCTGCTGATGATTGCGAAGAATGTGATACGGGACCTCAAGAAACCTTGCCCGCATCATCCCTGAAAATCTGACCGAAATCCGCTCACAATTGCCTGAGTTATGACCGAAACAAGAAAATTTTGTTTGCGCCTGCGCAGAGGCTACCGTTGATTCGATCATGACGGAACTGATAGGGGACCATGTAGACCTATACCCGCACGATCCCTAAAAATTTGAAGAAAATCGCATCAAAATTGTGGAAATTACGGCTGTTGCAAGGACCGTAACAAGAATATTTCGTTCACGCATGCGCAGAGCGTACCGCTAATGCAATTATGATGATTGTCTTATGGGACCTTAAGGGACCTTACCCACATCATCCCTGAAAATCTGACCGAAATCCGTTCAACATTGACCGAGTTATGACCGTCACAAGGAATTCACGTTAGCGCCTGCGCAGAAGCTACCGTTGATTCGATCATGATGAAGTTGATAGGGGACCATCTAGAGCTTAACCCGCACGATCCCTGAAAATTTGGTTAAAATCGGATCAAAATTGTGGAAGTAATGGCTGTTACAAGGAAATGTGGACGGACAGACAGACAGACAGACAGACAGACAGACAGACAGACAGACACGGAACCAAATTTGTTCAGGAGGCTCTGAAACGCAAAATGCGAGTGGAAATTTTGATTTTGGAGCAAACAATTTTTTTTCATTTCGAAAGTGAAAACAAAGCTTCCGCTGCCTTGTAGTCTCGGAAGCAATATGCCGGTCGGGAAAAAAAATGTCGGTCGGGAAAAAAAAGTGTGGCGAAAAATGACCCCCAGCCAAAAGACATATCCATGTCAAAATGTCAAAAAAGAGTACCTAAACATAAATGCTATAACGACAGTTTAGGTAGGTACGAGTAGCTACCAATTTATGCCAGAAGCAACTTACCATTGTCATGGCGTTTCCTCACATATCCTCCTTGCAGATTTACTATCAAACCATCTGGAGATAAAATTGATTGGTATTTCAGGCAGCGGAATCTCTTAATGAGATTTCTGGTCGACTGTTGGTCTGCAAATTTGTCTTGCAGTGCCATCGATAAAGGCCCAGCAATTTGAGCCCAGCGCTCAACGATATTGACTACGATGAGTTTCATTTGATCGGAAAGAAGCTTCGCTTGATTATTAAGAGGTTTCATTTGAACGGTAAAAGGTTTCATTTGATCGGAAAGAGGTTTCATTTGATCGGAAAAATGCTAAACTTATACGATAAATTGCATTTTTCAGTCAAATGAAACATTTTTTCTATCAAATGAAACTTCGTACCGACTAAATGACACCTTGTTCCAATCAAATAAAACCTCGCACCTACCAAATGAAACCATTTACCAATCAAATTAAAGCTCTTTTCAACCATATGAAACTTTTTCAAGCAAAAGGGACTTTATTTCCATCAAATGGAGCTTCTTCGAATCACAGAAAAACCCGCTACATCAACATAATTAGTAGGTATTAATGAGGCATTTGAAAAACGCAGAGCAAAGTATTCAATAATCATAAGAAACGCTTGCATACGAGTCTGCATAACACATTGGGACATTTTCATGTCTTTAGGTGCAGACTCGTATGCAAGCTCTAAGAGCCACTCAGCTGATCCGGACCCTGGGCATCGTCAAGTAAATGTCCTAAAGAGGCTACATACGAAAAACAGCTTCCTAGAGTGTAAAGCATAGAAATTAGCTTTAAGAGCCACTCATCAGATCCTAGGCATCGTCAAGTAAATGTCCTAATGAGGCTACATACGAAATTTCAGCTTCCTAGAGTGTAAAGTATAGAAATTACCTGTTAAAATGATTTAACCACCGCTTCACAAATCAAACCGTTCACGCAATATTCGGATCACCTGCTATGAATCAAATCATCGAAACACCATGAGCTCCCACCAGCTCCAACACCAGCTCAATGAAATCATCAGAAATTAACAAGCGGTTGCAATCATGTTCACAATATCAATTATTGGGAATGATCACCTGTGTGTAAACAATTATTCATATAACCATGCTCATAACTCAGCTTGTTGGCCACGCACTTCGCAGTAGTTAACATAGTATGGTTGGATAAATCGAGAGCTTTCGAACGAATTGTCAACGAATTTGGTTGGATGAAAAATCATCAGAAAACCAACCGTAACGCATTTATTTAACGCTTTTTTTAAACGCTTTTTTCATTTATGTGCCAAAGTAAAGACATAAAATGTCAAAATTATATTTTATTGCAGATTTTTGCTAAATAAGTTAATACCGAGACACAACAAAGCTTAGTGAAGCGGGTGTCCAGAAGCTGCGGCAGCAGTTTCATTATCATGTTATCACGAAGTTGGAGCAGTCTGTCGCGGTGATCAGCAATATGGTGGACCGGAAAGTTTCATTTGTAAGAAATGAGGTTTCATTGGTTTGAAAAGAGTTTCATTTGGTTGAAAAGAGGTTTCATTTGATTGGAACTAGGTTTGTGACAGAGTTCCCGTCAGAATCCCAGAGAAAGCACTGCCGTCGCTCCGTTGGAAAACAACGGGCGTCGCACGCCTCTTCTCGTGTTCTTGAGAAGCTGAGTTTGGCGTTGGATGGGTGATCCAGGTCCTGGAAATCCAATCTACTAAGAACATAGCTCGTTAATGCTATTAGTAGGAGTGGTATCTCTCTGACGGGATACTGTCATCCTCCTCTACCTCTTTCTCGAAGATTTAGGACCCCATTGGACCTCTGGGGGGCTACCTAAATCCTTGATAGGTTTTATTTGGTCGGTACGAAGTTTCATTTGATAGACAAAAGGTTTCATTTGACTGAAAAATGCTATAGTATATGTAGAAATGTATTTATTAATTACTTACATAGGATACAGCGTTAAACTCTAAGGTTAGTTTCAGAAATATTCAAAACGGTTTTCAATGAAGAAGTTTTCCAAAATTTTGATTGTGCAATAGTTCCTTGTCTAAATAGGTCCTTATTGGGAACTATAGCCTGATTTAGCGCACCTGTATACCACATAGCACATAGCCGTGAAATGGGGACAGGTAGCAACTACTAATACGACTCTATTGTAGCCTTATATCTTTATATACGATTATACGATTCTGGTTACCTAACGACTTGAAACTCTCTTAGAAATGAAGAAATTTTTATTAGGTTTGTTTGTGTAATGGCAAGATTGCGTGGATATTGTACAGCCCCACGGAGCGTAGTAAAATCACTCAGTCAACGAAACGGAAATGTGGATACTACAAACTGAAATCAAGTCGTTCCCCACTACATTCTGGGGCTAGCCCAAATGCGATTTTTCCCTAGAAAAATATCCATTGTTCAGTATCCACCAATTTCCCTATGAACTTCCCCTACTTTTCACTACCTACTTGAAACCCCAGTTAAAGTGAAGCAAGAATACGAAGCCTGAAATGGTGATTGAAATAGTTTAATAGAAAATATTGAAATAATCTAGTGCAGCAGAATTTGCAGTATTTCTATTCTAACCTATCATTTTGCTGGTTTGAGTTTGTTTATATTCTTTTATGTTTCTTGATATTGGTTTCATGCCCTGTATTTTATTTTGCGTAGGTAGGTACCTACTTATATGATACAATCGTGTGATATTGCCCAGAAAACTTATTTTCACGCGGAAGTAACTATTGAGGATAAACCTGTAAGACAGCAAGTCCACATAGGTATATGAATTTTTGTGCAGTAAGTCTCGAATAATAGTATAATAATCCTAGTGCTCCTCAGTTCATCGGTAGACTACCTATTCGTATTTATCGTAGTTTTTAACGTTCTGATTAGTTATTTGGATAATATTTTTTCTAAGTAGTATTATGCTTTAATAATCCATAGGTAGGTTTATGAATATGAAAGCGTCCGTGATTACAAGTGTCCGTGCACCTACTTACTTATATGAACGTTTGACAGTTTATTAATAGTCTTCGTATACTCAGCAACAAGCACTAGAAATTAATAATACAACTATAATATAAAATGAAATCCTCGACTGTTGCCCTTCCATGAGAAATGACTCAGCTGCACCACTGCTAGGTAGGGGAGAATGGGGTAATACCGCCAAGTCGGGGAATACTACCGCCACCCCATATAAATATTTAACCACCTGAGTGAAAAATCTTGTCACCAAATATCGTTATCTTTAGATCAGCAGTAATGTTGCAAAAGTTGGTTTGGGGTCATTATATTGTTTTCATCAAAGATAAGCGAGTTCAAAGTTTTTGAAGCTTGGCGTTTTAGTTCTACTGTTGACGAATTTTCTTGCTAAGTAACAGTTTTTCAGACGTTTACGTAAATTGTTGAGCATAACGACGTACAAAAATCATTTAGCTTCAATTTCCGCCCATTACTTCGTTTTTTTTTTTTTTTTTTTTTTTTTTTTTTTTTTTTTAACGAAAATGAAGTTTTTAATGATTTTTTTATTTCGAAAAGTTTACTGGGGCAATATCGCCACTTCAATTCAGGCTAATTTCCCCATGCTCCATTCCTCAGTCTTGTTGGATCATTTCAAATTTTGTTGTTGTAATAATCACCTATTTCTATTGATTCTGAGTAATTGAAGTATAAATTAATATTTAAAATACGAATTAAATTGTGATACCTAGCTTATCTCAATAAGCACCTCTATGTTTACCTAATCGTGATTTATTAGATATTTACCTACCTATCTACTGAATAATTGTACAGTATCCTAAATACTGTATCTAAATATCTACCTAAATGCTGTACCTAAATACTGCCTCCCTAAATTAACATAATCGTAAGATTCCACTCTTCATGCTCCCGTTTTGATTTTGACAATGGACGTTAGTCTTGTGAATTTCGCTGCGACCTGAAGAAGAGTACAAATTTAAAACTTTAAAAGCCGGGAAGATGGAATGCTATATAATATTTATTTTTTTAACGAGTTCCGCGTTGAACGTTGTCAATAATTCAGTTCCTGTGAGGAACCAACATTATTTTACCAATATTCATTTTGTTCCAATTTTACTATTTTGATGTGGAAATTGTTTGTCAACCTTCAGTGAATTCTTTTACAAGGGTTTCGTAAAATGTTGTTTACTAATATAAAGTTGCTACACAACCAGCAAAAACGTTATAGTTCACTACAGGAGATGTGTTTTTAAAATTTGCAACAAAATCTGAAGCTCATAAGTGCAAACCCAGGCTTTGATAGACAAATATGTTTAAGGTGCGATATTACCCCATTTTCCCCTACCTAGGTACTATCTCCATTGTACTTACTATCTTCCTTTTCAAAATGCCTTCCATCTACTTCGGAGGGATTTTTGATCGTGCCCCGTAAACAAAATATCCCAGCTGCCTCCTGGTTAATGTCAAGATCTTTTCGGTCCTCGCCATTCACGTCATCTATGCTGAATAATGAAATCCTCTTCTAATAAGTGCACTCATCTTACAACGCTTTCATCCGCCCGGGTGACGTCCCTTCACTTCCTTTACATCCTCATCCAACTTTTACAGGATCTTCGCGTGTGAACCTCTAAAGATCCTTCGATATTCCACCGACGGAATACCTTCATAACGCCGAGTCACATAATTACTTTCAGATCGGGTCGTAATTGAATTAATTCGTGGGAGTTGCGTTAATCTTCACATTCAACTCCCAAAAAAAGTCTAGTCATGCAGCATGACCCCATGAGCGAATTTTTGAAGAAATCTTCGACATTTCAGTCGCTATTGATCGTGTTGAGAAATTTTAGTTTATGATTTTGATAGACAAACATGGAATCAAATTATTAACACATGCACAGAGTAAACTCATCAGTTGTGATTACATTTTTTTTTTTTTTAAAGCACCTACTACCTACGTTTTAAACAGCATGGTTCTAGGATTGGTTATACAGGGATACTTCCATAAGAGTACTTCAATCTGAATTTGGACAATGTTTCATGCAAATATTACCGATTTTTACAACTAGCGAACGGCATCATTTCGATTTTTGACTGATTTTTCAACTTTGAAATTTTTGAAAACTTGATACATATTCTTATAGGAAATTTTACGCTGATTCCGAATATACCACATGTTAGTATGCTGAAAAAATTATTTCGCACAACAAATCGCAAAAAAAAACAGGCTATTTTGAAATTTTTGACTATATTTGAAATTTTCAACCCGAAGATGTAATCCGATCATGCTGGCCAACGAACTTGAACTTTCGTTTTGTGTCCTTAACATTTTAAAATTTGTTTGAAGTTTCTAGCACAATTCTACGGACAGTTATCGTCTGGAATGACACATACATACATATATACATACATACATTAAAAAAATGCGTTAAACTTCAGAATATGATTCAGAATAGCCTGAAACGGATTTCTGCATAAAATTTTTTCAAAAATTCACATTCTACAAATTTTGGGGCGAGAGCAATAGCTTAATTTTCTTCAAAATTTCGCATAAAATCACATTTCCAGTCATGCAGCATGATGATATGACCGAGTTTTTGTAATTAACATCATTATGTCGTAACATTGTTTTACAATTTGAGAACTTTGAGTGTTATTTTGCCAATTTAATGGCGAAATAACTCGATCTAAATAATATTGTGTATCACGCATGTTTCGCAAGCCGTATTTCTTACTGTGTGGTGTTGTGGGGAATTCTAGTCATGCGGAGGACATTTTCAAACTAAGTACAGAAAAGAGCCATCCGTACTGTCCTTAAGCTTGGATGGAATATAAGTTGTCGAGGTCATTTTAAAGAACTCGATATTCTGACACTTCCTAGTATCTATGAGCTCAATGATTTGTTGCTTGTGAAGACGAATTCGGACGTTTTTTCCGAGGGCTCGTCTAATCACAACCATTTCACTAGATCTCGCAAAAGCCTCCGTCCCCATCAAGTTCTTCAATGATTTCGAACCCATAATGGGATGCCGTATGTTCAATCTGCAACGAGGAGACTAAAGAGCTTTCTTTCAAACATTCCAAGCGCACTATACAACGTGAACTGATTGAACAAGAACTGTACCACACTAGCGATTTTTTCAATATGAAATGTACCATTTTTAATTAGTAGGTAGTCAATTTTTCAAGCAATATACATATATTTGACTAGTGGGAGACGTTATACTACAATAAATTATTCACTGTTAAATAGTGTTCTTTATCTTGTAGCCATTGTTAATTTTATGTCAGCAACCGAGGAATTTTATAAAAGTACTCGAGTTAGCTTTTTAGATATTTATAAGGACTGTAATTAACTTATTAATTGTTGAATATTTTCATGTTTTAGCGAATTTTTGAAGAAAATTAAGCTATTGCTCTCGCCTCAAAATTTGTAGAATGTGAATTTTTGAAAAAAAATTATGCAGAAATCCGTTTCAGGCTATTCTGAATCATATTCTGAAGTTTAACGCATTTTTTATGTATGTATGTATGTATGTATGTATATATGTATGTATGTAGCTGGGGTAGGGTAACTGTTGGTGTTTTTATCTCTTCGGAGCTCCTTCAAATCCCTACCCAAGTCAAGGTCATACGTCCCCGTCGTGCAACCCGGGCACCCTCCAGGTTACTGGAGGGTGGCAGAATGACCCAATGGCGATTAGGGGGGAGGCTCGTGTCAACGGGTCTCCCGACCCTTCTAATTACGTCTCCCCCGTTATGGAACACAACACAGCCCAGCCTCATAACCCCCGCGGGCCCATTGGCTCGCGGGGTTCTAGGGGAGGCGCTCGGGGGCGCCCCAGGCAGGGGCGTCGGCCATCCTCTCCCTCTTCTTCATCCTCGTCTTCCTATCCCTCATCCTCTTCCACGACCCCAGTAAATGCCCACCAGTGTGCCCACTGTGAGAGAGCCTTCAGCTCCAAGCGTGGCCTCAGTGCCCACGTCTGGCAGAAGCATCCTGTACAGGCCAACGCTGCAATAGATATAGAGCGAGAGCGGCCCAGGTATGCTTCTGAGGATTTGCGGCGAATGGCAGCAGAGGAGGCAGAGGCTGTGCGTAATGGGGTACGAAATATAAATGTTTTCTTGCAAGCACGTTTTCCCATGCGCACGCTTTCTGCCATTCAATCTCTTCGCCTGAGGCCCCACTATAAGCAGCTTGTCCAGGATGCAATCCTGGCAAATAGCAGTGGGGCCTCTCCCGCATCTCCGGCAGACGTGGGACAACAGCCCGCCATTCAGCAATCCTCCCCCGTGACCTCTGGTCTTCTTTCAGAATTGAAGACTGAAGTATTGAGGCTCGGGGAGCAGGTGGGCAATATTGTTGGTTATGAGAGTGCCTACCTGCAGGATCTGGCGAGGCGGGCTGTTGAGGGGCCAAATGGCTTGGAGGACGAGGTTGCGGCCTATGTGCAGAGGATCTTCCCGCAGGTTGAGGAAGCGACCGTGGCGAGGCATCAGGGAGAAGTTCCCCCTAATGTGGTGCCTCGTGGAGGTCGCAGAGCAGCTAAGCAAGCGAGGAGGCGGGAATACCAGCGTGTCCAGAGATTGTGGAGGAAGCATCCGGCTCGTGCAGCTGCGGAGGTACTGGAGGGAGCTGGGGAAGAACAAGTTATGCCCCCCCCTCCAGGAGTTTGTGGATTACTGGGAGCCACTTATGAGTGCTCCCAGCCACAACTCTGGCGAGCCAGTGGTACCCCCAGCTTCCACCAGGGACTCCTTACGCAGCATCATGTGCACACCGGTGCTTCATGACGAGGCACATAAGTGCCGTGTCCAAAACTCCACATCTGCTGGGCCCGATGGTATTTCCGCCCGACGCTGGAATAAAGCTCCTAAGAATGTTAGGCTGCTCATCCTCAACCTGTTGCTACTATCTGGAAGACCCCCGAAAGCGTTGACCCGTGCCCGGACAATTTTCATCCCAAAGAAAGGGGGAAGTGGGCCTGGAGGCTACCGTCCAATTTCTATTTCGTCGGTGGTCTTCCGCCACTTCCAAAAGGTTCTGGCATCTCGCCTCCAAGTGGCTGGTGTCATAGGTGACGTCCAGAGAGCATTTCGGCCAGCAGATGGCACAGCGGAGAATCTAACAGTTCTCCAAACTGTCATTTCGCTGGCCCGTATCAAGAAACGGCAGCTCCATCTTGCCGCTCTGGACGTCGCTAAGGCCTTTGACACAGTTAGCCACTTTGCCCTGACCGATTGTCTTCGTGGTGTCGGGGCACCTGCTCGTTTAATTGAGTATGTTGCCTGTCTGTACCACGAAGGCGTGACGGTCCTCGAGGCACAAGGTGAGATGTCAGGGGATGTTGTTATTGGGCGCGGGGTACGCCAGGGGGATCCTCTGTCGCCACTCCTCTTCAACCTGGTCGTGGATACGGCCTTGGGTAAGCTGCCAGCTGAAATAGGGTTTGATCTCGCCCCTGGGGTGCGAGTAGGTGCATTGGCTTTTGCTGATGATGTCATCCTACTCGCAGAAACCCGTGAGGGCTTGCAGATCTCCCTCAACGCATTTGCTGAGCAGCTAGCCAGGTGTGGTTTGGTGGTTAACCCAGACAAGTGTGGGTCAGTCTCCTTGGTCCCGTCTGGTCGCCAGCATCAGGTGAAGGTAGTGGATGAGGAGTGTTTTGTCTTAGGACAAACTTCCATCCCTGCCCGATCCGTGTTGGAGGTCTGGCGGTACCTTGGGGTCGACTTCATGGGTGTGGCCACTATAGCCGCAAGCCGTGTGGACCTTGGTGGAGCATTAGCTCGTGTCACCAAGGCTCCATTGAAGCCACAGCAGAAGCTGCGCCTCCTTCGCACGTACTTACTGCCAAAGCTTACCTATGGGTTAGTCTTTGGCAGGCTTACTGCGGGGAGGCTGCTTGAGTTAGATCGTGAAGTTCGCTCTGCTGTGCGCTCTTGGCTAGGCTTTCCACCTGGTGTCCCAAGTGCTTACATCCACGCACCGGTCAAGGCCGGTGGGCTCGGTATTGTCTCTCTTTCTGCCAGCATCCCATCTTTACGCCGCCAGCGCCTGCTTGCCCTTAGGGGCTCAAGCTGGGAGGTCGCCCGCACTGCTGCTGACCTGGACTTTGTCCGGCAGCAGTTGTTGTGGTGCGATCGAGCAACACCAACTGCTCCAAAACCCAGCTCATCTGCTGAGTTCGCTGCTGCACTGCATGAGTCAGTAGATGGTAAAGAACTCCGACAGTGCTCTGAATCCCCCATTTCTACCCAGTGGGTGGAATGGGCTTCAGAGGGCATTGGGGCCCGCGACTATCGCCATTTTCACGCCGTCCGGGTGGCTACACTAGCCACCTCGGTGAGGTGTTCGAGGAGTAGTCGCGGGATGGTTGACACCCTTTGCCGTGCCTGTCGGGGTAAAAAAGAGAATCTATATCATGTAGTGCAGCAGTGTCCTCGTACTCACGGTGGCCGCATTTTACGTCACGATGCGGTTGCCAAGCAGATAGCAGGTGCTTTGTCATCTAGCGGTTGGGATGTTGAAAGGGAGAGACTATACCACATGCCGAGTGACCGGGGCAAGAAGCCAGATATCGTTGCGATCAAGCCCGATGGGTCTGCCATAATCCTGGATGTCCAGGTTGTCAGTGGCAGCGTGGACATGGAGCAGACCTGGCGGGCTAAGAAAAGTAAATATGATAGAAATGATCTGCGCCAAGCGATATCTGAGCTAAAAGGAGTGGCACCTAATAACATCAAGGTCATTGCCGCGACCGTGTCATGGCGCGGGGTGTGGTGCGGGAAAAGCGCCACGGAGTTACTCGAGTTGGGCATCTCGGCAGGAGTACTTCGTGGTATCACCACCCGCGTCCTGAGGGGTTCTTACTTGAACTGGTGGTCATTTTATAGGGGCACTTCCTTTCATCCCATTCTTCCTCCTCGTCCTGCAACTTCCCTTATCCCTAGAGCCGGCGTCGGGTAAACCTGGGCGTCCTCCCCACTTTTTATTTTATTTGTTTATTTTTAATTTAATGGTGTGCCCCCTCCGCCTTTGAGGGGAGTTTTGTAAAAAAAAAAAAAAAAAAAAAAAAAAAAAAAAAAAAAAAAAAAAAATGTGTCATTCCAGACGATAACTGTCCGTAGAATTGTGCTAGAAACTTCAAACAAATTTTAAAATGTTAAGGACACAAAACGAAAGTTCAAGTTCGTTGGCCAGCATGATCGGATTACATCTTCGGCCGTTAATGCCGTTCCCTAGTTGTTTGCATGAAACATTGTCCAAATTCAGATTGAACTACTCTTATGGAAGTATCCCTGTATAAATCATAAACTAAAATTTCTCTACACTATCAATAGCGACTGAAATGTAGAAGATTTCTTCAAAAATTCGCTCATGGGGTCATGCTGCATGACTGGACTTTTTTTTTTTTTTAATCTTGTAGCGATTGTTAATTTTATGTCAGCAACCGAGGAATTTTATAAAAGTACTCGAGTTAGCTTTTTAGATATTTATAATGACTGTGATTAACTTATTAATTGTTGAATATTTTTATTTTTTTAGATTTATATAAGTTGTATGAGTTATTGTTTTAATGTGTTTGTAATTTAATGAGTGTATGGCTTTATAGCGAGCTAATTGCTTAGGCTCAGTGGCGGTCTCGCCTGGTGGTTCTCGGTTGCGCGATTTATGAATCGCATCAAGGGGTGCTTACCTAGAAATAGGTGGGCGCCCCCGGGAGGCCGCCATGGTGAGTCGGGCCCGGGCTCGGTCGGGAAGCCTCGGCCGAGCCGCCTGTTAGGCGGGTTAATGACCAGACTACACTCTTTTATTTCATTATATTGCTATTATTTTAATTAATCTATTTTTCTCTCTCTCCTTTATTGGCTACACAGGAACGTTAATTTACCTACTACGAAATACGTTGACAATTATTGTCCTACATTCTATCATGTTATGACAATATATACGACTCTGATTCTGATATTCTGCAATTCAAAGAAGATTTTGGATTTTTAGTTTTTTTGTGTGCAGTTTTATCGATTTTCGGCAAATATTACTAACATTTAAGTAAAATTGTTAGCATAATTTTGTGCATAAATTGTTTAATGTTTCAGTTCATCCTTGATTTAAACTTCTCTCGACTCAAATTCAGCAGATTATATAACTTTTAGCCATCTTCGGCCTTTTTTTTATGATTTTTTGAGCACATTTTTGGGAATTGGACCAATTTATTGTGCTCAACAAGAGCTGGCCAACAAATTAATTTTTAGTTTTATAAAGCCTAATTTTAAGAACGGAATTTTCATCTCGATCCTAATAAGAGTTATTTCCTGGGGAAGGGGTGTAACTAGGAATTTCCTAGCATGACCAATAACTGCTCTTGAATATGCTGCATTCTAGGCGACAAGTGGAGAATAAATGCGATCAGCGTCAGGGGTTTCGGTCGGAGGAGGCCAGGAAATCGCTCCTACCCCCGCATCCAGGTGAGAGAGAGAGAGAGAGAGAGAGAGAGAGAGAGAGAGAGAGAGAGAGAGAGAGAGAGAGAGAGAGAGAGAGAGAGAGAGAGAGAGAGAGAGAGAGAGAGAGAGAGAGAGAGAGAGAGAGAGAGAGAGAGAGAGAGAGAGAGAGAGAGAGAGAGAGAGAGAGAGAGAGAGAGAGAGAGAGAGAGAGAGAGAGAGAGAGAGAGAGAGAGAGAGAGAGAGAGAGAGAGAGAGAGAGAGAGAGAGAGAGAGAGAGAGAGAGAGAGAGAGAGAGAGAGAGAGAGAGAGAGAGAGAGAGAGAGAGAGAGAGAGAGAGAGAGAGAGAGAGAGAGAGAGAGAGAGAGAGAGAGAGAGAGAGAGAGAGAGAGAGAGAGAGAGAGAGAGAGAGAGAGAGAGAGAGAGAGAGAGAGAGAGAGAGAGAGAGAGAGAGAGAGAGAGAGGAGAGAGAGAGAGAGAGAGAGAGAGAGAGAGAGAGAGAGAGAGAGAGAGAGAGAGAGAGAGAGAGAGAGAGAGAGAGAGAGAGAGAGAGAGAGAGAGAGAGAGAGAGAGAGAGAGAGAGAGAGAGAGAGAGAGAGAGAGAGAGAGAGAGAGAGAGAGAGAGAGAGAGAGAGAGAGAGAGAGAGAGAGAGAGAGAGAGAGAGAGAGAGAGAGAGAGAGAGAGAGACAGAGAGAGAGAGAGAGAGAGAGAGAGAGAGAGAGAGGGAGGAGAGAGAGAGAGAGAGAGAGAGAGAGAGAGAGAGAGAGAGAGAGAGATTGATTGATTGATTGATTGATTAACGATTTATTTATTCTCGCAAATGTTGGTCGTTAACGACCATTCTTACCATTAACGAGAAATGAGTCAGTCACAACAAAAAATATTTAAAAAACCAAAAATAATCTTCTTTTCTGAGGACAAAATGTCTCACAAATAATAAATAATGTAGTACTTTTGCATTTTTTACGTATCATTCTGATATTTTTCATTTGTTTAATATAACATGAATACTTAAATTCGAGTCATTTTTATATACCTAGGTAGTCTTTTTGCAAACTAGAATTATTATATACTTAACAAGTGCATTTTCAACTTCTTTTTAAACTGAACCAAATTTCCAGATTTTTTTATATCGACTGGCAATTCATTATACAATTTAATTGATTTGAATAAAAACGAATTGTGATACACAGTGGTGCGACATCTCGGATGTAAAAAATTTAAATTAGCAAAACGGGTATTAACAGAATGTGAATCAGATAAGACGGAAAATAATTTGAGCAAATATGCAGGTTTATGTGAATTAATAATTTTATACGTAGTTGTAAGAAGTGAATAATCCTGCAGTTTAGCAAAAGGGAGTATTTTTAATTTTTTATATTTATCTACAACTTTATCGTCAAAAGATAGGTTCAGAATGAACCGAATGCACGAATTGAGGGTTCTATGTAATTTCAAAGAAAGTTCATAATTTAAATCACACATTATTGATGCTACTTGATGAAGATGAGGAACAATCAACGTATTACCTAATTTTTGTTTTATTGATGTTGTTTTATACTTGAGAAGTTTTTGAAAACTGTACATATACGAATGCATTTTTTTTTACGACAATATTAGTTTGAATATTCCATGAAAGATTTTCTTCAAGTACAACACCAAGACATTTTATGTTTTTTACAAAGGGCAAATGAATTCCACCAATTTCTGCCTGCATTATTTCCCTTTTGCGAAACGTGGATAGCAATCTAGCATGGCCTGCTATCATGGCAGTACATTTATTGGGATTTAAAACGAGACCATGCTTGTGACACCAATTGTTCAACATAGCTAAATCACTATTAACTTTACAAATAGTTTCGTTCAAATCTCTCACCGAGCTCGAAATATAAAGATTCAAATCATCGGCATATATACTATACTTGCAGTTAGAAATTGCATCCGATATTCGGTTCACTGACAGAGCGAAGGTCAAACTCGATAGAGTTGATCCTTGTGGTGTACCCCTATTTATACATTGCCACTTTGACATGTTACCATTCGCAGTTTTGACGCATTGTTTTCTATCGCTCAAATATGATCGGAACCATGAAATGAAATTCACAGAACAGCCTACAGATTTTAGTACAGATAGGAAAAGATCATGATCGATGCTATTAAAAGCATGACTCATATCCAAACTCACTAAAATGGTGACTTTACTTTCATCAATATTCTTCCTGATTTCATCACATAGTTTAATGAGAGCTGTCTGACAACTATGACCTTTTCTATAACCAGATTGATTAATGTCCAATATTTGATTATCTTCTATATATGATGAAAATTTTGCAAATACAACTTTATCAAATATTTTTGCTAGTAAATTTAATAGATTTATAGGTCTAAAAGAGCTACAAGTATCGTACGGTAATTTTTTGCACAAAGGTAATACATAAGCTTCTTTCCATGATTTAGGTTATTTCCCTTGTTTTAACGATGCATTAAATATATTACATAAAATTTCACTCAATCTGTCTTTGATTAACTTTAGGAGCACACATGAAAGTCCATCAGGTCCAACCGATTTCGATGTTACCCCATTTATAGCGTCGCATACATCTTTAGAAGTTATAATACCCATGTCGAAATTTAGTGCATTACTGCTTGGAGATAAAATATTGTTATAATAATCTAAAATATTTCGATCAATATCTTGTTCATCACCCAAGCTACAAAAATACATATTAAGTTCATCTAGATCTACTTCGGGATCAACTTGATTGACAGATTTAGATTTACTAAAGCCATGTTCTTTCAGCAATGCTTGAAGTTCCTTAGGCGATTTTACTTCTCCAAACTGATCACGAGCAAATTTGTACGAAATCATTGATCTCGCAAATTTTGGTCCTGACAGTGGACCATTCTTACAATTAACGAGAATTACAGAGTACATAATAATAACATAATTGTTTTTCTTCTATATAATGTAAATAAAATTAATAAATATAAATGTTTCGTTTTGCAAACAATGCTTACAAAATCAAAATAGGCCTTCTAACATGTTCTTTCAAGAGTTCATTCAACATGATCAATATCTACTCAATAAATGAACTTTAAGGTTCTTTCTAAAAGTCAGAATCGTACCAACATTCTTTAATTCACTTGGTAAACCACATTGTAGCCAGTTATACTCCTAACCAAAAACGACTTATGAAATGTTTGCGAATGACATAGTGGCGTGCGTAATTTTACATTTTTATCCCTAGTATCTACGGTATGCGTAGGAGCTAATTTCAAGTATTTATCATATAAATATCCAGGTCTATTATTTGAAATGACTCTATACATTGTTGTTAAAATTACATAATCTTGAAAGGCGGCATCCAGGAACTGCAACGATGCCTATCACAGGGAGTATATTCAGGTTCCTATATTCTGCTTGTCAGTAACTAGAAATTTCCTAGCATGTCTTCAATAACTGCTCTTGAATATGCTGCATTCTAGGCGATAATTACAGAATAAATGCGATCAGCGTCTGGGGTTTCGGTCGGAGGAGGCAACGAAATCGCACCTACCCCCATAGGAAGGCGGCATCCAGGAACTAAAACAATGGCTATCAGGTTCCTATATTCTGCTTGTCATTAACTAGGAATTTCCTGGCATGTCTTCAATAACTGCTCTTGAATAGGCCGCATTCTAGGCGATTAGCGGAGAATAAATGCGATCAGCGTCTGGGGTTTCGGTCGGAGGAGGCAACGAAATCGCACCTACCCCCATAGGAAGGCGGCATCCAGGAACTAAAACAATGGCTATCAGGTTCCTATATTCTGCTTGTCAGTAACTTGGAATTTCCTAGCAGTACTTCAATAACTACTCTTGGATAGGCTGCATTCTAGGCGATAAGTGGAGAATAAATGCGAAATAAATGCTAGGAGTCGTACAGGAAATCGCTCCTGTTCCCCGTGAAGGCGGCATTCAGAAACCGTATCTTTTCAGAATCATTTTAACGTAATTTATTAATTTTTATTGGTAATTTGTTCACTATTTCTACTTTTTATCGTTACTTAGGCAACGATTCTTTGATATTGAACTCCACTCCAATTTAATATGTTTATTTATCTAATTTATTATATTTAATTCTTTAATCCATTGAATTTTTTCGTATTTATTACTTTATATTTATTGTTACCAATAAAGTGGTATTTGATTTGATTTCATTTGTGATGTCCATCAGTATATACTCAGTAACTAGGATTTTTTTTGCATGACTTTAATAACTACCCTTGAATTTGCTGTATTCTTGGTGATAAGTAGAGAAAAATAGCGATCAGCTTCAGGAGCTTCGCGAGGGTTCAGGAAACCCCTCCTATTTCCGTTGGAGGCGGCATCTAGGAACCGCAACAATGCCCATCACAGGAAGTATACTCACGTTCCTATATTCTGCTTGTCAGTAACTAGGAATTTTTTTGCATGACTTCAATGACTGCTCTAGAATATGCTGCATTCTAGGGGATAAGGGGAGAATAAATGCGATCAGCGTCAGGGGTTTCGGTTAGAGGAGGCCAGGAAACCGCTCCTATTCCCCGTGGAGGCGGCATCCAGGAACCGTAACAATGCCCATCACAGGGAGTATACTCGGGTTTCTATATTCTGCTTGTCAGTAACTAGGAATTTTCTAGCATGACTTCAATAAATGCTCTTGAATATGCTGCATTCTAGGCGATAAGTGGAGAATAAATGCGATCAGCGTCAGGGGTTTCGGTCGGAGGAGGCCCGGAAATCGCTCCTGGCCCTTTTTTTGTAGTTTGTATCGATTATTTAGCTAATGATAGTGAAATTCAAGTAAGTACATTTTCAGAAAATTTTGCGCAATTCTTTCCTATTTATATTTTGCTAAAAAATATAAATTCGACAACTTTTAGCCGTATTTATTTATTTTTTGAGGTCATCTTTTGAAGTTTTTCCAATTCAATTTGCTCACAAAGTCTTGACCTTATAACGCTAGATTTTTTTTTTTTTTTTTTTGCGCAAGAACGGAATTTTTATCTCAAACCTAAGGAGTGTTATTAACTGGGATCAAACGTGTGTGTGTGAGTGTGAAAATGCACAAAATAGTCGCTCCTATCGCTTTACGAGCTTCGCTGGGGTTCAGGAAACCGCTCCTACCCCCTTCGGAGGCTTCCTCCAGGAACCGTAACAATGCCCATCACAGGGAGTATACTCAGGTTCCTATATTCTGCTTGTCAGTAACTAGGGATTTTCTAGCATGACTTCAATAAGTGCTCTTGAATAGGCTGCATTCTAGGTGATGAGCGGAGAATAAATGCGATCAGCGACAGGGGTTTCAGTCGGAGGAGGCCAGGAAATCGCTCCTACCCCCTTAGGAATGCTACATCCAGGAACCGTAACAATGCCCATCACAGGGAGTATACTCAGGTTTCTATATTCTTCTTGTCATAAACTAGGAATTTCCTAGCATGACTTCAATAACTGCTCTTGAATATGCTGCATTCTAGGGGTGTTCAGGGAAAGGTTACTGGTTCTATACCACTCAGTCAAACCATATATGTTGACCTTGACAAATGTTGACCTTTACAATCTTTCGATCGGATGGTATTGAACACTTTAAGGTCATCAGCAAAAATATGGAAGGAAACTCCGGAGAAAACCTTTGCGGAATTAATAAGGAGAAGAAAAAGGAAAGGACCCTAATCGGGTTTCTGTATTCTGCTTGTCAGTAACTAGGAATTTCCTAGCATGACTTCAATAACTACTCTTGAATATGCTGCATTCTAGGCGATAAGTGGAGAATAAATGCGATCAGCGTCAGGGGTTTCGGTCGGAGGAGGCCAGGAAATCGCTCCTACCCCCGCAAGCCAGACAAGTAAAAGAGCCGCGACGTCCGCGAAGGGCAGTAGAAGCGCTGCCGCGAGGGTTCGTTCCGCCGGCGAGCACCCGATTCCCCTCAGTGTACTCGAAGACCCCACGACGCGCGCACGGAGGCGCCAACATGACCCGCGGCACCGCAGTCTCCGCTCCCTTCGCGCTCGCCCACTTCCTTTTCCTACCCGGTAAGTTCGCTCGATTTCGAAATTTCCCGCACAAAATGCACACTGCAAACGACTTGTCAAAAAATCGCCACAGAAATGGAAAAATAGAAGAAAAAATAAATAGTTTCAAATCTGCCAAAACCTGGAAAACATGTGCCCTATCACAGAGTTCGCTCGATTTCGAAATTTCCCGCACAAAATGCACACTGCAAATGACTTGTCAAAAAATCGCCACAGAAATAGAAAAATAGATGAAAAAAGAAATAGTTCCATATCGGCCAAAACCTGGCAAACACGTGTCCTATCACAGAGTTCGCTCGATTTCGAAATTTCCCGCACAAAATGCACACTGCAAACTTGTCAAAAAATCGTCACAGAAATTGAAAAATAGATGAAATAAGAAATAGTTCCATATCTGTCAAAACCTGGAAAACTTGTGCCCTATCACAGAGTTTGCTCGAATTAAAAATTTCCCGCACAAAATGCACACTGCAAACTTGTCAAAAAATCACCACAGACACAGAAATAGAAAAGTACTTAGATGAAAAATGAAATAGTTCCGTATCGGCCAAAACCTGGAAAACATGTGCCCTATCACAGAGTTCGCTCGATTTCGAAATTTCCCGCACAAAATTCACACTGCAAACTTGTCAAAAAATCGTCACAGAAATAGAAAAAAAAACAGACGAAAAAAAAAGAAAAAGTTCCATGTTTCCCAAAACCTGGAAAACATGTGCCCTATCACAGAGTTCGCTCGATTAAAATATTTCCCACACAAAACGCACACAGCAAACGACTTGTCCAACAATCGCCACAGAAATAGAAAAATAGATGAGAAAAGAAATAGTTCCATATCCGCCAAAACCTGGAAGATGTTGGAAAGATTTCCGATCTATCTCATGCCAAAGCTATACTTTTTGAGCCTATATAATACATATAAAAATTGGTTAAAAAAAAAAAAAATTTAAAAATTCCGAGAATTTTATTTTTTTAAATTTGTCATTTTGCTCCTAATACAGACCATTTTGGAAAGGCAATCCACAGAAAAACTTCCTCAGACCAACTGTTCAAGTCGATTTTGCTTTTATTCTGCTTATCAGCAGAGAAAATTCTGAGTTAACATTAAAAAACGTGGTTTTCTCGATGAATTTGAGGGTTGTCTTGAAAAATGCGGGTTGGGAGCCGGTGTCTTCGTGCTTTCCCGCCGAATCGAAAGATAACACACTCAGATCTCCTCAACTTCGTTGTAACCGAGTTTTAATTTTAACCCATTAATTTTTAGTTTATTTGTTACGACGATAAATTTTTTTCGTTTTTCAATGTTAAGCTTGCTAGTTAAAGTATAAAATTCGGTTATAACGGAGTTGATGAGATCTTCAAGCGTTACCATCCGATTCTGCGTGAAAAAATGCATGGAAACCAAACTCGCATTTTCATTTTCCCATTTTTTATAAAATCCCTCAATTTTATTGGGGAAAAAATGGATCACTTTTTTCTTACATTAAAGCATAATTTTCTCCCCTAATAAGCAGAATAAAAGTAAAATTGACTACAGCGTTGACAAGCTGAGATGTCCAGGAAGTTTTTCCGTTGAACAGCTTTCCAAATTAGTCTGTATTAGGAGCAGAATGTCAAATGGAAAATCACCTAATTCTGGAAAATTTTCCAAATTTGGTTCTAAAGCCTCCTTTTTCACGTATTAGGTTGGATAAAAAAGTATTGGTTCTGCATTTTAGTAGATAGGAAATTTAACGCTCTTTCCACGATGTCCTTATTTTTGAGTTCACACTGAGCCGTTTTAATGTCATCAGGTAAAAAACGCGGGAAGAATCTTGAAAATTAAATAAATGGAAAACAAAGCGTTTAAATAAACATCTCCAGGAGGAACTTTGATCAGAAATTAGCACTGAAATTGACCCTTGAAGTTTTCACAATTAGGTTTGGGACCCCCTGTATAGGCACTAAAGTACTTCATAACACCCATCTCAATTTGCAACATCTTCAATAAGTACCTTAGGGTTTCAAAATGTCAAAAAAATGATTTTTTTCTTCAGATTTTTAGAATAACAAAAACCTACGCCGGTAGCTCGGTTTTGGTTTTTGAAATACGCTTTTTTTTGCCAATATCACACTTTTGAATATAACTTTTACAAACTTCGTTGTAAAATTGTGAAACTTCGTATACTTACGTTTTTGGGGTCGCTGAACTTGAATATGCTGTCAAAACAAGTCGACAGCAACAACTTTTGACAGTTTGGAATCTCAAAATCGTCAAAATCACCTCATAAAATGACAATTTTTCAAAATTCATCGTAAAATTATGAAAGTTCGTGTTTTTACGTATTTCTGTTAGAAGTTCGATCTTTTGACAGCAAATTCGAGTTCAGCGACTCAAAAAAGTATACGAATTTTCATAATTTTACAATGAATTTTGAAAAATTGTCATTTTTTGACATTCCAAATTTCTAATTTGAGATTCCAAATTTTCAAAAGTTGTTGCTGTCGACTTGTTTTGACTGTATATTCGAGTTCGGCGACCCCAAAAACGTAAGTATACGAAGTTTCACAATTTTACACAGAAGTTTGTAAAAGTTATAGTCAAAAGTCTGATATTGGCAAAAAAGTGTATTTCAAAAACCAAAATCGAGCTACCGACGTAGGTTTTTGCTATGCAAAAAATCTGAAAAAAATTCAGGGGTCATTTTTTTTGACATTTTAAACCAAATTTCGGGTGGAGGTCATCAAACTTCCGACTTTCTCAAATAGCGGGCACTCTACATAGGTACTAAAGTAGGTACTTCATAACACTCATCTCAATTTGCAACATCTTTAATATATACCTATTATAATTTTATCAAAATTAAACAAGAAATAATATTATGTAGAATCAATCACATTGCTGGTGAGCAGATCGTAAGGAGTAACATCGGTATGTAATAATTAAAATAAAGTTTATAACGATTGCATTAAATTGAATAAACTTGGTTTTCGTGATATAATTTCTAATATTGAAATTGTTTGATAAAACACACACACACAAATAATATTATTTAATAAAACTTAAAGTGATCCATCGCAGGCCCATGAAGAGGCCACTCTCAAGTATTAAAATTAATTACTTACTGGTTAAAAATAATTACTGGTTATATGCTTCAATTAGGATACGCAACCATTAATAAAGAATTTAAAAAGCCACAGTTCCTTTGAGCCTGACGGCTAAAATTAAAAAACATGAATATGCTTTAGCCGTACACGACTCACTCCTCGTCGATTCTCTGAACCCGACCCCCCATCGGCCTCTGAACTCTGTTTATCATTCTGCCTCATCCTAAAACATGGAATCATGTTTTAGCTCCTCGCTCTCACTTTATTATAGAAATGATCACGACCATTGAGCTCTTGTGAGATGATGATCTCCTAATAGAAACTCGCGAGTAAACATTCACTTTATTATAGAAATGATCACGACGATTGAGCTCTTGTGAGATGATGATCTCCTAATAGAAACTCGCGAGTAAACATTCACTTTATTATAGAAAGAGGCTAAAGAGGCTACATACGAAATTACAGCTTCCTATAGTGTAAAGTATAGAAATTACCTATTAAAATAATTTAACCACCGCTTCACAAATCTAACCGTTCTCGCAATATTCGGATCACCTGCTATGAATCACATAATCGAAACACCAGCTCAATGAAATCATCAGAAATTAACAAGCGGTTGCAATCATGTTCACAATATCAATAATTGAGAATGATCACCTGTGTGTAAACAATTATTCATATAACCATGCTCATAACTCAGCTTGTTGGCCACGCACTTCGCAGTAGTTAATATAGTATGGTTGGATAAATCGAGAGCTTTCGAACGAATGGTCAACGAATTTTGTGAGATGAAAAACGACGAAGTATCATATCCCTAGCAACGACTCGGTTGTAAGCGGAAATCATCACAATTATTGGCGCTACTTTCGTTGCACTCTCGTGGGACATTTTTCGGTAGTTAGGTCACGGCTAAAGCATATTCATGCTAAAAAAAGTAATAAAATGATCAAATTTGATATTTTCTGAAAACATACGGGTGAACAATGAGTTTCACAGAGATGCGTTGCTGAGCTTAATGAAACACCTGTGTTTCAAATAACTGAACAATTTCAAATCAAATCAAATATCACTTTATTGGCAACAATAAATATAAAGTAATATATACAAAAAATTCCAATGGATTAAAGAATTAAATATAATAAGATAGATAAATAAACAAATTTAATAGATACCGTTGCCCACCGAAGAATAAGTTGAAGAACTTGTGCTTCTAAGTGGAGTTCGATAATAAATAATATCAAAGAATCGTTGTCAAAGTAACGATAAACAAGCAGAAATAGTGAACAAATTGCCAATAAACCATTAATAAATTACGTTAAAATGATTCTGAAAAGTCAGTCATACAGATATATATACCTATATATATATATATATATATATATATATATATATATATATATATATATATATATATAAAAGAAACATAATCACCCAGAAAAAACTCCACCACTATAAGTTATCAACTATCTTCCTTTTAAATGATGATAGACTATTAAAACTAAATGAATGACTATTGAAATATTAATGCCATTGTCAAACTTTAATACATGCATTTCTTCTATAGAACTCTGTATTAATCCTTGGGAAGAGTAGACGAGAGATATTGAAATTGCGAGTGGAATCAGAATCAGAAATATGTTCATTTCTTACACCAGTGCAGTATACGTGAACACAAGGCATTTATTATGCTTGTTTTGAATTTGACTTTGAAATACGGGGCAATTAAAAAACTCGGCGCTCCGCGCCTCGCCAGGGGGCAAGCCCCCTGGACCCCCGGTTACCTCTATTTACATACTTCGGACGAAATTATTGAAACACAGAATGTGTTTGCGTTGTCGCGCAACCAAGTGACAACCAAACAAGCGTCATTGTTTACTATTCATTTATAACATCAATTTATATAGTTATAGTATGAAACTACGAAAATTGCGTTGTCGCGCAACCAAGTGACAACCAAACAAGCGTCATTGTTTACTATTCATTTATAACATCAATTTATATAGTTATAGTATGAAACTACGAAAAAAAAAAAAAAAAAACGAAATAAATTCGTGATAAATCAAGAGCTTTCCAACGAATGGTGAACGATTTCTGTGCGATTAAAATGGCGGAAATTCCATTTCCCTACCAACGGCTCGGTTGTACGTGAAAATCATCCGTCACACATTTCGTTCCCATCCCGCGTTCCATTTTCGGCTAGTTAGTCCATGGCTAAAACACATTCTGTGTTAAAATGTTATTGCTGTCGGATCAATTAATAGTAACGGGTGCGCATGCGAAAACGTGAACTTCTTCAAACATTGATTTCTCATGATCTATTGTTCAGATTTCGTTCGAACTTGGGGGAGGGATTGGGGGGGGGGGGGGGGGGGGGGGGGGTAGTTGGGTACATGTTACAGGATGGTGCTCCATTATGTTTTATGGTAATTGGTTGGTTGATGCGGGTTTTAAGCGTGCGTAAAACTTGGTTGACACAAGCAAAACTCCGTTGCCGTGTCGTGTCGTTGGGCCGTCGGTATAGTGTGCCCAGGGGCCTATTTCATAAAGTGACACGTACAAGTTGTAAAAACTGAGTGTGCAAGCGTTTCATAAAGACTTGTAATGCACTGTGAAAATTAACAAGTGTACAGGCGAATTCGGACAAGTTTCAAGTGTTTCCCCATCATTTTGAACAAGTCACTATTTTACAGTTATAAAAAATGGCCGACTTTTAACCAACGTCCATTCACCTATAAACTTGTTATTTTGCAGCATTGTGAGTTGACAATTTTTCGGTGTTTAATATGTGGGAATCATCTTCTGCTGAAAATACAGACAAGAAAGAAGCAATCAGCGTAGAAGACTTTTTCGGCCACGAACAAAAGCTCATTTTGTGGGATTTTTGAGTTTAACGAGAGATTTAGGATGTCTTCCGAGACCCTTGAAAGATTCAAATGGTGCATGACCCTGTGCAATTTTTCCCTGATCGGGTATTGAGGATCTCCCTATCATTGAAGAACAAAGAGAAGTGTGGAGATCATCTCGAAGTTACAGATGACATTCCTAACCCAGTAGCATTAAGACTTGATGAACTGAATAACCATTTCCGCTGAAAGAAGGAGAAAAATCCGATTATGCCAGCCATTAGAATAAGTTGAAATCAAATACCCACTTTCTCCACTTTTCAGTTATAATTTGTCTGTCTTCCTGTCATTAGGTACACCTTGTCATGTACGATTTTTATATTATGATTCGCTGACAAAACTTCAATTTCGGCATCCCACTTGACGTTGTTTGTCCCCACACGCCATTTTTCTTTTCTGCTACCCTTGTAAACTTAACTTCTACAAGTGTAACTTTTCTGCACTTGTACTCTTTGTTTTGGTGATACATTTGTTCTAGTTTACCGTGCAATACAAGTACCTGTACTTGTTAATTTGTACACTTGTAACTTGTTGTTTTATGAAAAAGGCCCCAGGTCTTCACTAGTCCTACTACTAGTATATCTATGGAGGTCCTTTGGGGCTCCTTGAAAACAATTACTAGGTACGGATCATCTGAGGGGCCTGTGAGGCTTATTTCTTTCATTTTCAACCTAAGGTGGAAGTACCAGTGATTGTCAGGGGACCCAGTGATTGACATCTTACCAAGACGTTTTGATAATAAGGCATATAAAAGTGTTTTAAGGTCTTGATCCATTTGAATTTTGAGGCAAAATACCTTCTCAGTGAAGTATAAAGGCGGGAAAAGGTTTCTGGCGGGGTTTTGTGAAATCTGGAGAAGGTTTTCCTACAGAACCTCGTGTTGTAATTTCTTTGGTGCTGTTTCTTGTGATTTTGCTAAGTAGGTATTTTCTGCTTCACCATGCCCGCCACATTTTCAAATTCGATTGTATCCATGGTTTTTCGCAATCAGTTTTTTGTGCCATTTACGCTATCATTTTTTAAAATAAATAATCAAAGATAACATGTGAAAATGCAAATGTCAATTACTAGTTGCCAATCTGATGCTCCCCTCAGTGATTGACAGCGCTGTAAATATGGATCTCTATTCGTTCTTCTCATTCGTTCTTTATTTTTTATGTTTATATAAATACAAAGCAACTTACAAGCTGCTAGTTTACCATTAGAATCGTACTGTGCCTATGGTATCAAGAAAACATTGTACCTATTTTTTGATGAAACATCCGGTGATATTTTCAACTTTGTCTTTATGAATACTCATATTAATTTTATATTTAGATTAATAAAACTAAGTTCAAATACTCAATTTATTTGAAAATGTTGAAATAAAATGTTTTGTTGATACAAGGAATCATTTATTGCAGAAGAACTGCTGTGTCAACCATAGGGTGTCAATCACAGGTACATCAAAAAATGTGACTGTCAAATACTGAGTCAAAATACTGATTTCAAAAAAACCAATTTATGATGTTTTGTGGCTTGAATTAGTTATTTTTTCAATACCGAGCAGTTTGAAGACATCCTGATGCAGCAATAGATGTAAGCTTCATGTTTTAACAAACTTAAAAAACAACTAAATTGCTTGTCAAAGTCAAAATGCCTCTTAAGGTGTCAAACACTGGCCCCACCAACCTGCCGTTTTTTTCGAAACTCCAAAATTTTTCGACGTTTTTAAAAAGTGTAAAATTTTGGGGTCCTGGAGTTGTGAAGGTTTGATTGAAACCTTTTGAGAGGTGCAAAATGCAATCTAGATAGAAATAATAAGCCTTTGTGTAATACTTTGCAGCGTTTTGGACTCTACGCATCTTGAAACGTAAACAAAGAAATTTTGAGTGGGGTTGAAAATGTTTTCTTGGTCGATTACAAAGGTTCCTATTGAAAATGATAAACCAAAAGTCATATTTAGATCTGAAGGTGGTGATCCTTCAATTTGGTCCTTATTTTTGATACGAGTACCTAGTTATCTGAATTCGTATGACCTCCTAGTGTATGGCTCATTTTAAAGAATAAAACTCAATAATTTCTTCTCCAGTCATTCCGGTGTCGTCCCTTATGTGATAAAATGACGGAAACGGAAGGAAGTTCTCGAAATAACAAAAGCTGTTTGTTCACTAACTTCATTCGTAGGTGCAGGAATGTTTATGAAAACATCGGTTTTAGATCAACAACCTAATGATTTCGCCTACCTATTAGTCATACCTTTCAACATTTTTATCAGGTCCTCTATTTTGAATTCTATAACTGTTTCTTGTATGGGCTAGAGGTCTTGGTAGAGATACAATTTTCTATATTTGATTGAATATAGATTTAAAACGCTGCAAATTATTACACAAAGGCCTTTCTGTACAGATAGCCCTTCTACGCAGATCATTGGTCTACAATCTTTATTATTCAGCCCCATTTGGGTGCCCGCTATTTTGAGAAAGGTGGAATTTTGGTGACCTCCACCCGAAATTTGGTTTAAAATGTCAAAAAACTGATCCCTGAATTTTTTCAGATTTTTTGCATAACAAAAACCTAGGTTTGGGACCCCCTGTATAGGCACTAAAGTACTTCATAACACCCATCTCAATTTGCAACATCTTCAATAAGTACCTTAGGGTTTCAAAATGTCAAAAAAATGATTTTTTTCTTCAGATTTTTAGAATAACAAAAACCTACGCCGGTAGCTCGATTTTTGTTTTTGAAATACGCTTTTTTTGCCAATATCAGACTTTTGAATATAACTTTTACAAACTTCTTTGTTTAATTGAGAAACTTCATATACTTACGTTTTTGGGGTCGCTGAACTCGAATATGCAGTCAAAACAAGTCGACAGCAACAACTTTTGATAGTTTGGAATCTCAAAATCGTGTCAAAAAAGATAATTTTTCAAAATTCATTGTAAAATTATAAAAATTCATATTCTTATGTTTTTTGAGTCGCTGAACTCGAATTTGCGGCCGAAAAAAAAATCAAAATTCTAGAAATCAGAAATACGTAAAACTACGAATTTTCATAATTTTACAATGAATTTTGAAAAATTGCCATGATTTTGACATTGTGAGATTCCAAACTATCAAAAGTTGTTGCTGTCGACTTGTTTTGACTGCATATTCGAGTTCAGCGACTCCGAAGTTTTACAATTTTACAAAGAGGTTTGTAAAATTTATATTCAAAAGTCTGATATTGGCAAAAAAAGCGTATTTCAAAAACCAAAATCGAGCTACCGGCGTAGGTTTTTGTTATGCAAAAAATCTGAAAAAATTCAAAAAACAAAAAACAGTAAAACGGCAGGTCAAAAAGGAATGAAATAAGCCTCAGAGGCCCCATCAGCTATTCAGTGGTCCTCCGAACCTCGTAATTGTTTTTGAGGTGTCCCGAACGAGCTCCATTGAATTTCAGCAACGTGAGTCGATTAGAAAATAAATTAGCCTTGGAGGTTTCAAAGCTGATAAGAATAACTCGAGAACTGAGAATATTATAGCAATATAAAATAACCAAGTGACTTAGAAAGAGTAACGCTTAGACCACCAGTTTCAACGATCCTTTGTGCGCAAATTGAAAAGAACCAGAAATTTATGATCAAACTCTACATGCACATATCAAAAAGCGTTAAACTCAAGGAATTTCAAAACGAATTTCCAAGAAGGAAATTTTGGATTCATGGCACTAGCTTCATTTTCTTAGAAAATTGGTTATTCTTGTTAAAGTTTACTGTTACAATATTCCTAGTCGAGGTTACCGATTCTAAGTGAAAAATGTACATGTAAAAATCCATTTGGGCACATAGTTGATTATATGATTCTTCTACGATTCAAAAGTGAAGAAATAATATACGAGTACATTGTGATTAAAAAAAATTCAAAGTCTTAATATCATTCATTTTCAGACCCGTTCACCATTAAACCGCTGAAATTCGTTAATAAGTGGTTATTTTAAAGGGTCAGTGTCTGGCAGACATCGTATACCCACAAGCCTTAGAAATAGTAGTATACACATGGAGGGCTAGGTTACTTGGGTTTTTCATTCTATCTCATTAAATTTCAGTTGGTGCTTGCCCAGTTCAATGCCATTATACTTCTGACGTATTATTGTTCATAGTAGATATCAGCTCTTGTTAAATATAGAGAGCCTAAAAGCGTAGGTGTTTAGCTCTTAGGTAGGTATGTGTCGACGTCTATGCAATTATATTTGTGATAATTATAAGCAAGTCTAATTATCCAACTTTTATACAATGTCAATTAAGAAATAAAAAACTTTTGTGCAATCATTTGAAGCTGTTTTTACCTTACGGTATTTTTACTTACGTTTTTTCTTGGCATTTCATAGTGCTCGCGTATTATATAGGAACCCAACGCTAATTATTTATAGGCAACTAGATGGGATCGCTCGCTCGTCCGAGTGGTGAATGTAGATCACAGCGTACCATCACATACATTTTTAATCAATTGCCTCAGTCTTGCCAGGGAAATACTTTCTACAGATATACCTATCAACCACACCCAGAGATTTATCGAATAAAATTTGCTTGAGAAATTTCTCGGTTAATTAGCGAGGTTCCCCAAATTCCATCTATAGATAAGCTATCATCCTCAGAGAAACCCCGTTCCATAGTGAACCATTTTTACTGGAACGGGAACCAAATTAGCACTCATCAGCTGAGTAGTGTGGTTTCTCAAGTTGTAATATTAAATTCAGAAAAGCCCTGTTCCAAGAGCTCACTTTTCTTATAAGAATGAATGGATGTAGTTATATTCTGCTACACCCAGAGAGATACCATTCCTAAGTTCAGCATCTTAAGTTGAATAGGAACACAATTAGCTACAATGCTATTGATGGAATGTACAATGAACCGCTGTAAACACAGAAAGAGTTCGTAAAAGAGAGGGATACAATGTTCACAAATGTGTGATTGTACTCAAGAGAATTTAAAAACCACAGGAATCAGGGTGGGTAATTCGTAATTTTTACCCAGCAGTCCCAAACAGGCGCCAATTAAAATTCCAGCAATCAAGTTTTATTCAATATAACTTTAGTTACGTCAAAACACTTCCCGACCAACATTGCTGCAGTTAATTAGGCGTTTTTAATATTAATGTTTAAAGATATATATTTACGAATAAAAACTTTTCGGCTCAACACACAAAAATCGTTTTGGCATCGTTGAATTTGTTATCGAAAGCCGAGTTCACAATGAAGGAGTAAGTCTAGAAGATTGTAATGTAGCCTAAAACCATCCATGGAACTTGCTCGTCAATTTGCACCTACTCGGGTCATTCTCATTTCATTTGCCGCTTTCATGCCCCCGACGACAAATTCTCACAATTCTGGACCAAAACTAGCGATTTTGGGGGAAAAAGGGTAGTACAAGTTGGGAGATCAACGAAGTAATAATTTGACTGCCCAAAATCCCCTTTAACCAATACACAGTGATGATGAATGAAACCTGAAATCCTGGAAACTCAGGAGTGTTACTGTCCCCTCCTACCTAACACGTGAGTAGAAGTTAGGTAGTTACGAAACAATGACAATCTAGAACTGGCCAGGGTTACTAGCTGCAGTAAGTTGGTTCCTCTTTATTTAGAGTAAGGATTTACATTTTTAAGATTTTTCCCAACCCGTGAAAAACTAGTTTTTCAGTCAGTCCCCCATATCTCTTCTCAATGGGACCTCAGGAGTGTTATCATTTTTGCAATCAAGAAAGCTGATGGAAAATGGCGGGAACAGTCAGATGTGAAGGTTATATTGTCCAGTTGAAGATGTGAGACTGTAGTGGAGTGCTTGGAGTTGCAGCAGTTTTTACAGCGAAAGAAGCCTAAAAACATGTTGAGTATTTTTATTTTCAATCATGAGTATTACACTAATTAGGAGTGTTGTTAGAGCTTAAACAAAATAATCTGATATCAACAACCACACTGCTTGGTGACAGGTTTCAAACAGTAGCCATCCCCGAGTTTTGTCACTCCATCATCCCGTGTGACGCCATTTTTACTGGAAATTCTCATGAGTGTTACCTCTCAGGAGTGTGACCAAGGATGGGTAACACTCCTGATAATACGGTAACACTAATAGGGTAACACTCCTGAGATTTAAGCTCAATTAGACTGCCTTCAACATGAATTCTGTAAAATCTGAATATTACGTTTGAACGTGATTCTTTTGTACTTACTTGAGCCCCGACAACAATTTTGCCAAAGTCATCCATTTTACAGAAATCAATTTTTGAAATCTGGTAACACTCATGAGTTGGATATCATGTTTTTTAATACAAAAAAATATATAAAATACATCAATGAAAAACTCACTGTTCATCTATGGAACACAAATCTGCAATGTACAATGAGTTGTATTTGCCGATATAACTTCATTTTCGAGCACTTTCATATTTCACGTCACTGAGGTTCTCAAACGACCCAAAGCGGCAAATGAAATGAGAATGACCCCCCCCCCCCCCCCCACCTGCATGGGAATCGCTGCAACCTTTTTGGATATTTAGAGCCGACAAACAATCAAACCAATTTTCTCTCTTATAATACATATAAGTATAGAAATCCCTTGGCTAATTTTAGCAACAAGAAGTTCCTGACCAAATTTTTCACGCAAAGGAACTGTGCACTAAGTATTTCCACAATTTTTATTCAATTTTGGAAAACAGTTTTGAGATTTCGCGGGTTTGTCGATTGACTCTTAGTAATCAAAACTACCACACTGCAATGTCGATCTCATTTCGATATTTTGTTCAGTTTGGCTGATTTGATTAAAATGAAAGGAAGTTATGATCTCAGACACAGCATCTCAAGCAGTCGAGAATTTTTTTTTTTTTTTTGAAGCCGGAGCTTAGCTTAGCTTTTGAAAAAACTGCCAAATAAGTGGGAAAATCGATAAAAAGTGAAAAATACAACAAGGAAATAAATTATTAGCCTACTTTTCCGACATGAATGTCAATGTTAAGGGTATATGAACCAAATGGAAAAAAGTTCCAGTCATGCAGCATGATCGTATGAGCGAATTTTCGTAAATCATCGTATTATATAATATTGGATTGTTTTGAAATTTGAGCTTTTTGAGTGCAAGTAAATTGTTAACTATTGATTTTATTGCAAAAAACGTATTCTAAATAATAATCTCCAGTTTAAATAGAGGTTTTAAATTTTTAGATTTTTTGCAGTTTTCATCGATTTTTTAGCAAATTTTAATGAATTTTAAGTACATTTTACAGCATAATTTTTTACATAAATTTTTGAATGTTTTATTTCATAGTTAATAGACTTTATTGAAGCAATAGTCTACCAGCAAATGTGAATTAAACGATTTTTAGCCGTTTTTAGCTATTTTGCGTGATTTTTTTAGTACATTTTTTGAAAATTGACCAATTTAATGTGCTCAAAAAGTGTTGTCCAACGAACTCATCCTTTCTTTTGAAATACTTGATTTTTTGGCGAAAGAACGAAGTTTTTATCTCAATTCTATCGGGAGTTATATATATATATATATTTGGACAACTGGTAACTGCTTTAATATTCGTTATATATATATATATGTATATATATATATATATATATATATATATATATATATATATATATATATATATTAATCACTTGATTAGTGGCTCTAAGAGAGCTAATATATGAAACAAAAAGAAGGAAACACAGAAATACACTACACAGACTAGTTTTAATATTTCGGCTTGGATGCCTTTTTCAAAATACAAGAGAAAAAAAAAACTGTCCTAAGCAACTCAAGTTTCTTTGCCAACGTTGTAATTCTGTGAATTAACTCTTCAAAAAATTTATTTTTCTCTTGTATTTTGAAAAAGGCATCCAAGCCGAAATATTAAAACTAGTCTGTGTAGTGTATTTCTGTGTTTCCTTCTTTTTGTTTCATATATATATATATAAAAGCGTTAAAATCCAGGAATCATTTCAGAATGCCTCAAAACAGATTTCGATGAAGAAAATTTTTGAAAATTTTTATTTTAAAATTTTTGGAGCCATTGCAACAGCTTTATTTTCTAAGAAAATTCGCTAAAAGGTGAAGGGAAAAAAAAAAATAAATAAAAAAATAAAAAAAATAAAGAAATAATCCTGAGAGTCAGTTGGTGCATTAGTTATGAAATGAATTTTGTACGCAGAGCGCACTCATTTCGAGTTTTGCTCCTGTGTTGTTGTTCATTACGATCATTTTCCTCCGATTACTGAATTCTACTACGTCCTTTTCCCAAACTAGAAATATGAATGTACTGATTTGAACCCCACCTTGGATTTGAGAGGTTTTGCCGCTGGAGTACATAAATCTCAATATAATATTTCAATAATATAATATAATACTTCTCAAAGGCGCGTCTGAATACTGTGATAGGCTGACAAACAGATCCGTTTTTCGATACATTCTTCGCTATTTGGTAGGCTCTCACTTACATACGTATTTCAAAATTTATCTGGCTTTTGAACATTGAAATTAACTTGTTCCCATTATTTCAGCGATGGACCCAATCGAGATAGCTCACTACCCAGTTCGATTTCTATTTTTTACTCGTAAGTAATTTTTGCCTGAAAACAAAGACTTAAAAACCGGTGTGACGTCCAGCTTGTGTAACCTTAGTTTGATCGTTGTGAACGTCCTCATTCTATTTAGGGATGCATTTGTTTTGTCTATTGCAATTGTGATCGTCCGAAATTTGAAGTCAATTGTGTAATTTTGTATTATTTTTTCCGTCGAACGTAACTTGTGTTATTGTCCATGAATGAGCATGTAGAATTGTGGTGTTTTTGTTACCTTTAGAATATGTTTGAAAAGTGATGTCCTTTTTGATAGTGATATGTTGGAATGGATTTACGGAATAATTAAGTTGCATGTGACATTATTGATACAATAATTATTGAAGGTGATATGAAATGGTACGTGGATAATGCATTTGGAATAAATCATAGTTAGTACTTATAGAACTATTCCTGACTTACGGGAAGATGGACTTATCAACTTTAAATGTTTTGGTCTTTCTGACGTAGGAATGTGTTCCAGAAATCAATTAAATTTGTTATATAATTAAAAAAGTTTAGAAAATGGAATTTTCATGCAATGTTGTATTCAAAATCCGTTTTTGACGTGTTAAGCATTCTGAATCGATATATTCATATACCTATACTTTGTACATATACACATTTATATATATATGTTACTTATACAGGAGTTCATACCTTGGAGTGTGCAAATACTTCATAATTTGATTTTTCAAGTGAATTTTCGTTTAAACCCTTAGTTTTTGAGTTTTTTTCTTGTTTATTAGCTCATACCTTCCAAATAGCAGCGACTCCCTCAAATGACAGTACAAAATTAAAAATAAGAACTACGTTGGACAGGCCATTAAATTTCCTTTCACAATTAGGCTATTTGATTGTTATCAAGATATTCTCAATTCAATTGTTTTCTTGATATTTTTAAATTTGATTATTAGATTTAAACTCCCGGAAGAAGCAAACATGCACACTCCCAATCATTCGTTTGCCGTTTGCCCGCTCGCGCTCCTGCAAATGTCTGCTAGTCTCGCGGTCCAAAGGTAGACAAGATGAGAATTTTTGATTCAGATCAAAAGAACGGATCGAAACATTCATGCCTACAAAATTCCAATTTCATAGGTTTAGAAGTAAAGAAATTCGTCGTAAAGAATGGTCTGAAACGGATTTGTGCAGAGGTACTGTTCATTATTTATTTTTTTCATGCTTGGGTTGAACCAAACCCCCTGAATCAATTGCACTAGGTCGTCCCTCTATTGACAAAGCTCAGCTTCAGAGGAACGTCCTAAAAACTCGTTTTGAAAGATTTGATTCATTTTCATTCAAGAATCAAACGAGAAACCTCAACTGCAGGAAAACCCTGAAAGTTCACAGGTCGTTCACATCGTCAACAATCACAAACTTCCGTGACGAAAGGTGAAAGAAAATCAACATTTAATTGATCCGCGGAGAGGACATTTATCATTTAAGGCGAAAACGATGACGATTTGTTGAAACTTGAAAATAATGGATGAGGGTTTCGTCTACATGCTACGGTATTTTCCCCATGGCTTCTGCTTAGATTCATGAATAATAACCCTTACCAGAACTCAACGAGTTCACCATTTGCAGAAAGAATAAAAAAAGCTGTTGCAAAGTTTTTACTTTTCCAACATGTGCAATTTGTCTTTGTGTGATTGCTGTGTTTGCTTCCGCGTCTAATTATAGCGATAACAGAGAGGAACAGAGAAAAATTGGAATCATTTTTGGAATGTATATATCTATACTATTTATAAGAATGAAACTCCGTCTGTCTGTCTGTCTGTCTGTCTGTCGTGTCTATGCACGGCCAAACGGCTGAGTGGGGGGAGTCTACGAGTGGGGGGATCTTCTTGGGATTTTCCGAAAGGTGGAACGAGCGAATTTAAAATTTTCTAACCCCAGCCGAACCATGGGCCGTAGGGCGGGAGGGGGGTCGAAGTAAGAATTAATGTGCGCTTTTTGGACTTCCCCGCTTCCTCTACCCCTCTAAACGGCCGTTGAAAATTCCGGAAAAATACCGGTTTCGTAGGATTTTGAACGAGGAAGACGACGGCGCGATCGGATCGCGAAAAAAGTATCGAGACATGCGTCAAAAAAATGCGAGAGTACGGACCCGTTTTCTCGAAAAGTCCGACGAAAAACTAGGTTTTTTCCGATTAAAATATACCCCATAAAGGTACGTTTTTCGGAACGGTTTTCGCGGGCGAAATACAGCTTTGGGTCCGCCGAATCTGAATCCGAAATCGGATCGAGCAGCATCCCTTACAGAAGTTAAACCTACGTTTAGGGAACCTCCCCTACATTTTTCAATTGTAATACATCGCATCTGCGCAGCCACACTTTGCGAGCGAAGCGAGCAACATTTTCTACATGTCACACTTTGCGAGCGAAGCGAGCAATATTCCCTACATGCCACACTTTGCGAGCGAAGCGAGCAATTTAATGGGGGGTCCGGAGCGGCTAGTTAAAAATAATAATTATTATTATTATTTTTCTAAATATACATTTTCGGACTTACTCAAAAACAATCACCCGGAATAGTTCATCAACACATCAACCAAAGAATTCAACAAATGAGGGAAAAATTACAAACAGATGAAGGAGGCGGCGCTGGGGAAACAGAAAGCGCACGCTTGATCTTACCTTTTATGGGAAAAACAACTACAAGGTTAAGCACTTATTTTCGGACACGAACAAAATGTAAATTCGGGTATATTCCAGTAACAAAAATTGGTGAGCTCATTTGTATAAAAAAAACATAAAACCATCAAAATCGCCACAGGGAATGTACAAAATTACATGCGAATGTTTAAAAGAATACGTAGGGGAATCCGGGAGACCGTATAAAGATAGAGTAGCAGAACATTTCAGAAGGAGAGCAAATTCGGAAGTAGGCGACCGCAGGAAGCAGTTTCCAATCCATAATATCTCTCCAGAATCTGCAACTTTAGTGGAAGTGGAGCCACGCTATTACCATCGGAAAGTTAAAGAAGGGCTCCATATTCAAATGATTGACCCGGACAAAATACCACATCTATTTTTAGTGAAATGATTCAGAAACTCGTAAACGAGTTCCACTATCTGCTTTACAAGCAGATACCAAGTTACATGGATATGTCTTTGATTGGGGATTTCATAACGGTTGTCCTCGAGAGTTGTAAACAAATCCTTCAACTTTGGACTGTAGGCGACGAAATGTAGGATACAGACTTTATTTTATTATTCTTGGAGGCACAAAAAGCCTACTATGCATACTATTAAAGTTATTTCTGCAATACAGAAGCTATCATTTTTATGTTCATGATAGCCTGATTTTTCTTCTTCTTTTTAGCTTCTCCAGCCGGTTTGAGTGTTCCTCGAGCACTTTCTTCATACTGGTAATTTTCTGTTCCTCAGCCAAGCATTCTTTGTTGTAGAAGACTTCTGCAGGTGCCTACTGGTTCTTTGCTGGTTGATATGCTGCAAAATTTGCAGCATATTAACCGGAACGATATTCTTATTGGGAATTTCTCAAATCGGGGGTTGTTTGCACTTTGAAACAAATTAATATCCTCGACAAGCAGGCCGATTGAATTGTCACCGGTTATAGGAGATTTAACGGACATTGATGGTTCTGGTTGTATCTTCTTATTGGGAAATTCCCGAATCGAGGGGTTGTTTGCACTTGGAAACACATTAATATGCCTGGTGAAGCTGGCCGATTGAATTTCCACCGGTTATAGGAAAATTTACGCACATAGAAGGTTCTGGGTGTAGCGGTTTCTTGAGTTCGCTCTTCCGTTTTCTCCCAGTTCCTCCTTTCGCGTTGTTACTACTTGAAGACATCTAAATTAATAATTAAGCACAACCAAAGACTATTTTTGAAAAAACACAAATTCGAATTCGTTGAGCGCAACTACTAATTCATGTCTAGTACAAATATGATGTCATACGCAAATCAGTGTCATCGCAAAATTTAGTTTCCGCCAAACGAAAATTGTTTATAGTCCAATCAACTTAGTTTAGGAATGTAGCCAGGTACGTAAGGAGGGGGAAATTGGTAGCTTGAGATGTGAACATTTATCACATAAATCTTCCATTTTTTACATGAATTTTTAAATTTTTTTACGAACAGTAAAGCATTTGCCTAATTTATGATCAGTGTGAATGAATTGGGTTTCAATTTTACCCCCTTAGTACATTTCAATGATCATAAGTACAAGCATGTGATTAGAGGAAGCTATTTAGTTGCCAAGCGAGTGATAGTTCTGCTGCAATCATGACATCCGTCTGATAGCGATGTAATACTCGAATACTTCACATACGGTAAACCTCACTTTCAAATTGTGGTCTGTGCTCTCCAACAAACTAGCGAACTGACCGCCACTGCTTCAATAAGGTAGCGGATTGAGCTCCAGAAAGAGCACCAAGGACGTAACAATAAGGAAACGAAATGCATTTGAAGAAAAAAGAAACCATCGCGTGTAACGAGAGCCACTAGATATATTTTTATTTTATTTCTTGCTCTCAAAAGAGGCTGTTTAATGGTTCAGTCCGAATGCCGAAGAAAGGAATTGGAGTCCTTGGTTGGACACCTATAATTTTCCGAAGTACCTACTTTGATTACCTGGTAATTATTTCGAGCGCTCATAGTTCTTCAGGATTGTGATTGTTGATGCCGTTTTTACGTCATCACCGGAGAGAATATGAAGTTGATGATCAAGTATTTACGCGGTATCAGATTTAACGTGATAGTGTGAGGAGGGGGGGGGGGGGGCTTCCCGACCTTGCAATGGAAAGTCACGTAAAGAAGGTTATAGAACAATAGAGCTTCATAAACCTCAAATAACACTTTTAAGAAAAACAGTTGTATTTTGTTTGTGTATTTAGCAATTTCATCCTTATAAATCAATGGCATCTGTGTTTCTTAATGGGCAGAGGTGATGCTAATTGTAATAACAAATGTATAAAAATACAGAATTATTTCATTAACCAAAGCCATATAACCTTCAGAAGAACGCATAAATTTCGAGGTTTTTTCCCTTACAGCTAGTTTCTAATTCATGTTGCATATTTCCTGATTCGATATTTGACAAACTTGCTTATCAGCAGTTGTATTCGTTGGCAAAGCAACAACCTACCTACTTTGTTTAGGCACTTTTAACCAACAGCGAATCTGGTAGGATGTACGTACCTACCTACTTACCTAAGTAGTTTCGTTTCTTGGTGTAGCAACAACCTGCCTTGTTTACTTTGACAAACTATCAAATCTCTCCTTTTATTAATTCAATATAACAAGTAAAGCTTCCCCAGATAAGCATAGTACTACGAACTTATTATAAAACGCTGATGAAAAGCTACCTGAGCAATGGCGACGTACCTACACTGCAGTACAGACTTCTGAGGAATTTTCAATAATTTTTCCTTCAATATTTTTCAGGTTAATTAATCTCAAAGCCTTTACGAAGGAAGTTCTTTAGTTTTCAGTCACTGATTAACTACAATAGTCAGTAGGTTCCTATAGTCCAAATAAAAACTCATTCACCGTTAGATTGGTATCGTTGGCTACAACCTACAATCAATAATCGCAACTTCATCGTAACTATTTAGTTGAATTGAAACTTTCTATTGCTACAATACTACTTTTGCAAAACAAAACTGTAAAAACATGGCTTTATAACTACGAATTAGGTTGACGTGAGACGGCAAACTTCTTGTGAAAAATAGGTTGGTCGAGTTGCGATTCACTGACATTGGGGAGTCATGGCCGACTTTGGATGAAACGCTAACCTACTCCAGGCGTGACGTTACGAGAATATGGGCTATAACACATCCCCTTATTCCTAATACTGGATTTGCATTAGATATAAGTCTATAATGCGGTAAAAACTCACTTAATGGCCATTACTGGAACTTTCGTTATACTATGCATTAAAGTGCAACAATTTTTACTTAGCAATTCGTCAGGAAATAATACGTAAGTTCTTGACGTGCAGGATCCAAACACTTCAGAGTGGACGAATACAAAAACGTGAATTTCATGAATGACATCTTTCTTTCAATCCAACGCCCGTAATTTGCTCAAAATTGGAATGAAGTTGTATCTATCACGAATAGATCAGCTATCTCTTCTTTGCATTCTGGAAGGTAGTAGGAACCTTTTTGGATATTGTGACATTGGAAGACTTTCTCAAGATTCTCTTGTAGCTTTGTCCTTGATTAGTTTGATGATAAGCAATAATGATTGCTAATTTCGAAAATTTCAATTTACTTCATGATTATGAAGAAGCTGTATTATACCACGATGTTTAAATGCAAACTTTACTACCAGCCTTTAACTATTAATAATGGATCATTAATATCGCTGATCGATCATTAATGCCGCTGGATCATTTATTGCTCGTTTTCATCCGTGATTTTTTCAGTTGAAAACTAAAAGTAAAATCATGTCTTACAAGTATGAATAACTGCTATTATTGATCAGTTCATAATAAAAACATAGACACAGTGAACGTATATATTTTGAAACTACATTTCGAAATGTAGTTCCCCAAATCGTACGATTTTTTTTTTTTTTTTTCTTTTTTTTTGGGCATTTCAACATATTGTACACAGCCATACAGTAATTATGATATATGTAACATTATTTAATGAATTTTCCTTTATATTGTTATGTTACATGTTGACATAAACTTATATATTTTACAGTAAATTGAAATGTTTGTGGATGATAATATCACTGCATATTCTAAAAGAATGTTTGTTTTTCTTTACAATTCACTAAAGAAGGTAGCTCTGTGATTTTCAAATTCGGGGCATTCCATGATTGCGTTTTTGAGGATTCTATTTGGATGTCCACTTTTTGACATTGCTGGTCTTCATGTACGTTTATGCGGTGCAGGTATGCATCACATAATCCGTGATTTGTTCTCATTCGAAATATCGTACGTGCCATGGACTTTCCGATATCTTTATTTGTGAACCAAGGTACACGGGGGGGGGGGGGGGGGGGGGGGGGGGGGGGGGGGGGGGGGGGGTTAAATTCTCTTGTAGCTTTGTCCATTTGGTGATTGTTCGAATTCTTGCTTCCATTTATCATTATAACTTTTCTTTAGAATGCCAATCAACTCTTCGACCATAGGAATTTCCAATACCGTCCCCGCTAAAGATCCTTCCTTCGCCGGCTGATCAGCTAGTTCATTCATCGTCAGTCCAGCATGAGCTTTCCCCAGATGAATTCTACTTCTTTATTGCTCTCGCTACAAGATAGTAATAGTTGGAGTAATCGAACAATCAAGTTGTTTTTTGCTTTACGAACGCCGCTGGTTTTGAGGATTTGCAACGTGCTTAAAGAGTCGTTGCATATCAGATAAGATCCCCTGTTAACGCTCTCTGTGCCGATGAATTCTAAGGCTTTCACTATAGCAATCCCCTCGGCGTTAAAAGATGTTGAGGTGTGGGGCAGCTTGAATTTCCTATTATATCCCGTTGTTGCAACGTAAAATGCGCATCCTACTGTCCGGTGTTTTTTTACGATATACCTACCGTACGAGGTTTTTTACTTTAAAAAACCCCTTTGTCAATGTGTGAACTACCTTAGGGGTTCTTAGGTATACGTAAAGTTTTTTATTCGTGCTGTTTACTTTCAAGTAGGAACTTTATTGCTAATTTAGGTGAGCTGTTAACGTGTCGAATCATATGAGTTCATTTCATTTACATGAGTTGATAAATCAAAATTTTTACGACTGCCAGGTATTCATTCGCTTCTCGACTTACAGAATTTGGAAGACCGATACCTACTTAGCTCATATAATGTCAAAACATGTTTTACATGAGTAAAACATGTTTTACTACACATGTATTAGTATAGGTAGTTGATTCCAGAGAGGGAACGACCATATTCCATACAGATAACGAAATGGTGACGTCACACACTAGTTAGCCAATCAAGCAGCGTTCTCAGCGCCTTCCCCTTCTCTTGATTCAAAAATTAGATTTTAATTATGAAAAGAAATTCTATTGACATGTTTCATGATAAATTGTGAATTAGAGGTGGCCTACAGTATAGTAAAATAAAGTTCAGGCCGAATTTCAGATGAGTGCAAGTAAGTTAGTTACAATTTCTAAGTGGGAAAAATTTATATATAGGGAACAGTAAGGCAATGCCCACTTAAATTTTTGAAGTGTGAGTTCAATTCGAAGTTCTAGAATTGAAGATAGACTTCCAAAATTTAAGTGCGTAGTTCTTTACTGTTCCCTATATATATATATATATATATATATATATATATATATATATTTATATATATATATATATATACATACATACATACATATATATATATATATACATAGTTGATTGAAATCGAAGATTTCGGGTGATTTTTGAGGTGCGGCCTAAAAAAATCACCCGAAATCTTCGATTTCAATCAACTATATGATTCACGGTCAACAATTATATCAAACATATATATATATATATATATATATATATATATATATATATATATATATATATATATATATATATTTCTAACTGCCTTAGGTTATTGGCAAAACGGAAGTTAGTGAAAAAACGTCTATTTCCACGAAAAATAGAGAGTTAGAATGTCAAATCGATTTCGACGGTTAGACCAACATCAGTAACAAACAATAACTGAAGACACATTCATCTTATAGTCACTACACATTCATTTTATTGTCACAGGTGAAGGGAGATTGAATCCCAATAGTCAAGAGAAAGGTCATGAGGTACAACCAATTGAGTGCTAGCAAAGTGAAGGGGGATTATAGCTAATCAGATGAAGTGAAAGGAGAGGAAGAATCACTGGTTTCAACAGTTTGAAGGGATAATTCCAAGCTTTATAGAAATGGGCTTATCAGTGGTGAAATATATTGAGGGATATCCTCATTTAAATATTTACTTTGGACAAAAATGAAGAAATTCTCCAAACTGTCTATCTGTCAAATCAAAATTGTAACCATGATTGGATTCCTTAAGATGTTTCACAAATGATGACTTACCCTTATTTTCCTTAAAATCCTCCTGATGCTCGTCTATTCTTTCCCTGAATTTCCTACCAGTTTGACCGCAATATTCGTAGCCACAAGAACATTTTAGTTTATAAACCCCACTTTTATCCTGAACATTGATTTTGTCCTTAACGGATCCTGGTAATGCTTTAAGACTCTTTTAGCGAATTTTTGAAGAAAATTAAGCTATTGCTCTCGCCTCAAAATTTGTAGAATGTGAATTTTTGAAAAAAAAAATTATGCAGAAATCCGTTTCAGGCTATTCTGAATCATATTCTGAAGTTTAACGCATTTTTTTATGTATGTATATATGTATGTATATATGTATATATGTATGTATGTATGTATGTGTCATTCCAGACGATAACTGTCCGTAGAATTGTGCTAGAAACTTCAAACAAATTTTAAAATGTTAAGGACACAAAACGAAAGTTCAAGTTCGTTGGCCAGCTTGATCGGATTACATCTTCGGGTTGAAATTTTCAAAAATGTAGTCAAAAATTTCAAAATAGCCTGTTTTTTGCGATTTGTCGTGCGAAATAATTTTTTCAGCATACTAACATGTGGTATATTCGGAATCAGCGTAAAATTTCCTATAATAATATGTATCAAGTTTTCAAAAATTTCAAAGTTGAAAAATCAGTCAAAAATCGAAATAATGCCGTTCGCTAGTTGTAAAAATCGGTAATATTTGCATGAAACATTGTCCAAATTCAGATTGAACTACTCTTATGGAAGTATCCCTGTATAACCAATCCTAGAACCATGCTGTTTAAAACGTAGGTAGTAGGTGCTTGTTAAAAAAAAAAAAAAAAAAAATGTAATCACAACTGATGAGTTTACTCTGTGAAATATTCCGTCCTCCGATTCTCTCGGTCGCTCTCTTTAATGTTTTACGCTCAACTGTTTTAGGACTTGATGTAGCTTTAATACTGACTGTGGCTTAGGAAATACCAGCCATGAAATTATGAAGAAGTTCTATTTATGTACGTACTAGCACGCAGACCCAAGGCCTCGCTCGGCTTGGCCGTCAGTAACATTAATCTCAAGGCCTCCCTCCATCGAAATCTATGAATATTTACCGACATTTGTCTTTAAATCTACAAGATTAGATTAATAATAATAAAGTATGAGCACCTCCTATTTATTTTTAATAATTTGATTCCATGCTTGTCTATCAAAATCATAAACTTAAATTTCTCAACACGATCAATAGCGACTGAAATGTCGAAGATTTCTTCAAAAATTCGCTCATGGGGTCATGCTGCATGACTGGACTTTTAGTTTTACAACCTACTTATTATAAATGTCCACTACCTGAATCTCTTCTTTGTAATCACCATCGTAAATTTCATGATCTACCGCATTTCCGAGCTGTAACAACGACTCGAGCACAGGAAACCTTCATTGCAACAAAGTGGGAACGTTGACAAAAACACTGAAATGGTCAGTAAATTGGATCCGCGCATTGTCGCCATTGTAGGGTCAAGAACGGTGTGGGCATAAGCGGGGAGACAAGTCACTGTGATAGTATGTTGGTGACATTGAGCCTGAGAATTCTTTCTGGTAGCAATTAAGGAAACTTGCGTTAAGTACGACGCCGGCGGTTCCATCCTCCAGTCCTCGATGCCATTAGGAACCTAAGAGAAAACGCTAGGTCGTCCCTTATCTTGCAGACTGCCATGGTACGTCGGAAGAGGCAGATTCAGAACTAAATATCATTACCTCGTATAAGGGCAGTAGGGAATTCTTTATGATAATGAGATTTATCAAGCTTTATAAAAAAGGCCTTCTGTCCTTAAATTGGTTTTGACAGCGAAATGTCTTAGTCGACAGGTTAACCGGAAATTTTGTTACGGAAGTTTTGTTACACTAAGAAAAAACGTCACGCAACCTATAAACAGTTTAGGTGTTGTTTTGACATTTTCATGTCTTTCATATGGCACATAACAAAAAAATCGTCACGAAAAAAATTGTCCCAAGTGGCCACAACGATGATTATGACCATCAGAAATGACGTTGACCATTCATAGGTAAACACATGAAAATGTCCCAATGCGTTGCAGACTCGTATGCAAGCGTTTTTTTTTTAACATGTATCATGTTTTAGCCCTGGGGTCCTAGCAAATTTTGCGAGTCAATTTTTTTCCGCGCACGAAAAAAAATTACAGTGATTTCCGCCTACAACCGAGTCGTTGCTAGGGAAATGGTACTTCGTCGTTTTTCATCCCACAAAATTCGTTGACCATTCGTTCGAAAGCTCTCGATTTATCCAACAATATTATGTTAACTACTGCGAAGTGCGTGTCCAACAAACTGAGTTATGAGCATGGTTATATAAATAATTGTTTACACACAGGTGATCATTCTCAATATTGATATTGTGAACATGATTGCAACCGCTTGGAATCGAGGAGAAAACATGATACATGGTTGAAATTTTTGGTTCTAGAACAGAAATTTATGTAGGAATTTGGACTAGGATCCTACTAACTATTGTAGTTAATCAGTGTCAGAAAACTAAAGAACTTTATTCGTTTAGGATTCGAGAATAACTATTAACCTGAAAAATAGTAAAGAAAAGATGGTTGAAAATTCCTCAGGTGTCTGTACTGCTGTGTAGGTACCTGGCCATTGCTCAGGTATTTCTTTTGATTTTCACGTACAACCAAGCCGTTAATCTTGGTTATAGTAATTGTAGACGCGCACCATTACAGAAAATTACCTACCTGTGAATTCATATTCGTGGAAGAATTGGGCATCGTCGAGACTGGCTTACAGCAAATTCAGTAATTGTGTGTCAATAATTATTTTGATTTCTAACTGTTATTTTATTTAAAACAATGAAAAACATTGATATTACTGAGACATTTTCAATGCTCATAGCTCTTCTCTCATAAGAGAGAAAGTACGAGCGGCCTGCCGCGTTTTTGAAAATTAAATTTAAAATTTTTTACGTTTATGTTGGTAACGATGGTTTTTAATTTTAATTAAACTTCAAGGTTTCTCCCCAGGAACCGGGTCTTCCTCAGGGAGCACACTTCAAAGAAACACTCAGAACAATATACCCTCAACATAACAACAACCAGTCCCAATATTATTCAATGCCTTACATGAAAGAGGTGGCAGAACAAATTACAAAGATTTTTGAGCTCTATAAACACGTCAAAATTGCATTTCGAACACTCAACACAAACAGACCACTATTTTCAAAACTAAAAAGATTTCCCACCAAAAGAACAAACTTCGGACTTGGTCTACCAGATCCCTTGTGGTAGTGGTGGGTGTGAAAAAGTGTATTTGGGAGAAACGTGTCAGTCCGCTCGGCGACGTTTTTCAAAACATGAATCACAACATCTACGACAACAAGATACAAAAAACGCGTTGGTTGCCCATTGAAGATCTTTAGGACATACTATGAACTTCAAAAATTTCAAAATTGTAGGAAGAGAATCACATTTGCACAAAAGGATATTTCTAGAAATGGTTAAGATAAAAAATTTAAATTTAAATTGAATTAACTTCCGTAAAGACACTCAAAACTTGAGCAAAATTTACTCGTATTTGATTGATGGACGGTAAATTTATAATTACCGTCACCAGTGAACTATGTAAAACATACGGGAAAAAACATCGTTACCAACATGAACGTAAAGAATTTTAAATTTGCTTTTCAATAGAACTCATTACTTTAAATTTGATTATTAAAAACAACAAAAAGATTACAACAAGTAAGTAAATATTTTACATTTCTGAATCTCCCTGAAGAAGCGCCAGTTCCTTGGGAGAAATGTTGGAGTTTAATTTAAAAAAAAAAAAAAAAAAAAAAAAAAAAAAAAAAAAAAAAAAAAAAAAAAAAAAAAAAAAAACAATTTAAGGACGGAAGGCTTTTTTTATAAAGCTTGTTATAATCTGAACTGTCCGAATAAAAAGACGTTATGATTCGATTTATCTACTGCAAAACAATTGATTGATTATGATTTTCTTAGCTATAAAAATAATCACGTCTTTAATGCGGACCAGTAACAGAGGAGCTTTTTCGGCTGCTTTTTTTCCTTTCGTTGGGACCAATTTGATTAAAATTCCAGGACGTGTGCGGGTTACTTTTGCTAAGTCCCCTACAAATATTAACGCCGTAGAATTAAGGGTAGCTTGTGCATCAGTTGGAATTTCATAAATACCAATTTTACGGGATTTTTACTTTTCTAGCGCTCCTTGACGATAAGAGAAAGTTATGCCATCGGCCCGAGATTCCACATTGGCCCAACATTTGTGACAGGTCCCGTCAGAATCCAAGAGAATGCGCGTCCGTCGCTATCGCGCCGGGCGTCATAGTCAAGTTCTTGAAATGCTGAGTTTGGGGATAGATGGGGATCCGAAAACCGGAAAACCAATCTTCTCTGAACATAGCACATATGCTATTAGTACGAGTTGTATCTCTTATGGAATACTGTCACACCACCCTCCTCTCTCGAGGATTTAGGCCCTCTGTACCTCTGGGGGGTACCTAAGTCCTTGATATGGTAGCAGAGCGTGGTTACCTGGATGACACATGGTTATACCGAGTACATCCAGGTCCACTATTATTGAGGGCTATATGTTTAAGAAGAAACATGGCCCGGGGTTTCCAGAAGGAATTCCCTTTATTACCCTTTGGTACATAAATAATTTCATTGGCCATTGACTTATAATTTCTCAATTTTTTCCCCTTATATAATTTCTATTTCCATACCTAAGGTCTTTGCCTTTATTATAAGGGCATAGTTCCCAATTATTATTTCCAGGGCTTAGATCCCAATTTAAGTCCCCAACGTTGGGCATATATTTTTGTATCTATTTTATTTTCCTAAAGGTATAAGTCTCCATAGTTAAGCCACCGTTTATTCCCGTTTGTTCCAATCTTCGATTGGGAGTTAATTACCTAATGAATACTTCATATGAAGATTCATCAACATGAAGCTATTGATTAATGAGAATCAGTTCTCAACCAGTAAACTATTCCACCTGGTTTACATACTTGCTCTTCTATCAAGTATGTCTTTAAGAGGAGGAGTGTGACAGTTACCGTCAGAATCCAAGAGAATGCGCGTCCGTCGCTATCGCGCCGGGCGTCATTGTCAAGTTCTTGAAATGCTGCGATTGGCGATAGATGGAGATCCGAGAACAGGAAAACCAATCTTCTTCGAACATAGCACGTATGCTATTACTAGTTGTACGAGTTGTACTCGTAGTACGAGTTGTATCTCTTATGGTACTGTCACACCCCTCTCTATCTATGAGTGTGGATTTAGGTCCCCATTGCACCACGGGGCGCCTAAGTCCATTACATGGTAGCAGAGCGTGGTTAGGATTATGTACGGCTAACGCCTAGTAATCCGATCCACTATTTTTGGGGCGTTAATGTTGCAGAAGAAATATAGCCCAGGTTTCCAGAAGGAATACCCATTATACTCCCTTGGATACATAAATACTTTCATTGGTTCTTGAAAATTAATTTCTCAATTTTTCCCCTCGTATTATTTCTATTTAACATACTTAATTTTCAAGGGCATTGTTCCCAAACCCAGGGCATCGTTCCCATAGTGGGCACCTTCCACTGTAAGTCTCCAAAGTTGAGCAAGTTAATTCCCCAGGGCATAGTTCCCATTTTCGTAAGTCCCCAAAGTGGGCAGCTCCCTACTGTAAGTCTCCTGGTTGAGCAAGTTATATTATTCCCGATTGTTCCAATCTTTCATTGGGGGTTGACTACCTAATGAATACTTCATATGAAGATTCATTGACAATCCATCCTGTTTTAATTTCACCTTTTTATCCTCAATCGCCAATGCAGCTATTTATTAGTGAGCATCAGTTCTCAACCAGTAAACTATTCCACCTAGTTTACATACTTGCTCTTCTATCAAGTATGTCTTTAAGAGGAGGAGTGTGACAGTTCCCGTCAGAATCCAAGAGAATGCGCGTCCGTCGCTATCGCGCCGGGCGTCATTGTCATGTTCTTGAAATGCTGCGATTGGCGATAGATGGGGATCCGAGAACAGGAAAACCAATCTTCTTCAAACATAGCACATATGCTATTAGTACGATTTGTATCTCTTATGGAATACTATCACACCCTCCTCTCTCGAGGATTTAGGCCCCCTGTACCTTTGGGGGGTACCAAAGTCCTTGATACATTGAAGACACACTATTGCGATTCAATGCATACATGTATGTGCGCGCCTCTGGTACGAGGTAAAAAGTTCCAGTCACGATCGTATGAACGAATTTTCGTAATATATTATATTACCTATAATATGTTACATGGTTGGGAAATTGTTAATTAGGTTCTAATTGTATCGCAAGAATGCCTCAAAACGGATTTCAATGAAGAACTATGTCGAAAATTTTGATTTTAAAAATTTCCGAGCCATTGGAACAGCTTCATGTTCTACGAAAATGCGCTAAAAAAGGCTTTTGTATTCACTTTGTTTATTTGTATGTAAAAGGGCTCTAACTCATGAACAGCCGGGCCGAGTTTGACAGTATGGGTCGCAAACTGATCGAACAACTGAACCGAGATTCCTATTTGCCTTTTTACGTTATATTATTGTTGTTTTCAGGGCCCTAGGATGAATGAATTTATCCTTGTCTGATCATCATTAATTTTAAAAATATTCCATGAAATGTTCTGAGCTTGTGTAGGTTAGGTAGACCCCAAATAAAATCCTAAGAAGTTCGCCGTTCGTGGATCACTAGTATTTTATGCTCAGAGGAAAACGTAAAAACACAACATTATACTCAAGAATAATACTAAAAATCGTCATTTGACGTTTCTTTCTTTACTCTTGACAATTTGTGTTATATATTGCAGTGTCCATGTCCATCCATCACATTTTGAATTCTATGTACGTGCTTTTGAGGCGTAAGCCAACGAAACTTGAATGGAATAATTTCTTTTTCCTTCACAATAGTTCGACTATCGTTCATCATTGAAATAATAAACCAATTCGGGGAGTTCCCGTCGTAAATTTCGTGGGCCTCAACGCGACTCGTCACCTACCCGAGCCAGCTCTCGCTGTATGCTGGAATCCGCCCTCCAATGAGCCCCGCTTTGATTAACAGTTGAAAGACCATTCACGTGGGCGTTCGTGTCCGGGAGTCCGAAGAAAAAACGACCGCGGGCAAGAAAAGAAATTGCAATTATGTTTCAGTCGATGGCGATGAAGGGGTTCCATTATTATGCCAAGCTCCGACTTCTTTTGAATGTCCACCTATATACCTTTTGTACTGACATTTGAAAGGGAATAGCATTATCATTTTGAAATCCGTTTTTTATTCACTCACCACTGCCAGTGGGACAAAAACCAAGTCTCCCAATAGCAACAAGAAATAAAAATGTAACACGCAGTTGTAAAATGCCGCACGTAATGTTTTTCTCAGTCGAATGGATGTATCTCATTTTCTGAGGTACCCACTTGACTATCGTGTTGATATTTAATTGAGTATTTCTAAGTTGACGTTATCAAGTGGCGTTGATGTGTTTTCATTCGAATAAGCGATCATTTTATATGACAATGACAATACGAAGCAGTAATTTGGCATGTAGCCTCCTTTGGACTTACACTTGACGCAAATATATAAACTGTATGAACGATATGTAAACAGCTTCCCAGAGTGGTAGCGCCAGTTTTTATGGGGTCGAAGCTGTTCAACTACTTGCTTTCTTCCATCAAGATGCTCGACAGAAAGTCCTTCCGAGCGTTCCTGAAGAGGACCCTATTGGATAACCCTTGTTATTCCGTTAATGAGTTTTTTGACATAGTTCTTCTATATTGTTTCTTGTTTCTTTTAAATTGCTTTTTCTCATGACTTATACTTATTATTAGTACATAGTTTCAGTGATCATGACTGTGACTTGTGTAAGGGCTTCAAGCCCAACTCACCTATAATGACTATTATTATTATTTTTTTTAAATAGAATTTAAGCCGCGTCTCAAAAGGACACTGCAACGGGCACGATTCTAAGGGGAGCCATGCTGACTGTCCGTCACTAAACGGATTGCCATCACGGACTCCACTGGCAGATCGGAGGGGGAGAAATAATAATAACCCGCAAAGCGAGGCATCGCCGCACTCTGCCTCAAGGGATACAGCGATGACCGCTTTGTAACCCCTACAGCGGATAAAAATACCCTGTAATAAAATCTAAACTACGACTAGATGATCCTTACAAATACATAAAATATTATCGATAAATATATAATGATAAATACTATACATCTTAGTTAAATAAAGGTATGACTGGATGTACATAAATAAATGAATTTATCACAGATCAGAATATCACAGTTCGTTGTAAAGCTCACTGGCTTTCAGGTACTCCAACAGGGACAGGACATTGTCTGGTCCTGACAGAACATCCACCTACTAGGGGGGGTGAAAGCTGGACCCTGAGGTCCATGAGGGCTGGGCAATCCTCCAAAAAGTGGCGGATAGACTATTCACCCCACTTTTCCTACACACAACATCACGAGCTACTGGATCTAGCAGGTGTCTGTGAGTAAAACGGGTATGGCCAGTGGCTACACGATTGACCACTATTCGGTCCCTCCTTGGAAGGTGGGTCACGAAAGGATCAACCGGGCAAAGGTCCTGAAGGACTCCACGCAGACCAGTGACCTCGCCGTGCCATTGCTCGAGCCAGATGGAATTGGCTTTATGCTGCATGTAGGAGATTTGATTCTCAATGCGCATAGGCAACATCATTGGAGTCATCACCAATGGCTCTCCTTGCTAGGGCATCAGCACACTCATTGCCGTGAATACCTACATGGCTTGGCACCCACATAAAAGTGATGTTTGTGCCTAATGTTGTGGCTCTGTGTAGTGAAACACGCAGGCTTTGTATTAGGGGATCATATGAATATGTGTCCCTAATCACCTCGATGTTACTCAGTGAATCACTACAGATCACATAATTTCCAACTCCCAATAGCTGACAGTCACGAACAGTCACTGCCCACAGCTCTGCTGTGAACACAGACGCAACAGTGATAGGCGTCTAATGACGGAAGTTGGGGCTCCATAGAGCAAGGCCAACGCCATCATTCGTTTTTGAGCCATCAGTGAATAAGAGAGTGTGTCCAGCATATCACTGGATTGCCTCTGAGTAAGCATTATTATGATTATTATTATAAATAGGACTAGGATCAGCTGAGTGACTACTAAAGCTTATTTCTATGATATTTATCATACGAAGCTGTAATTTGGCATGTAGTCTCCTTAGGACTTGCACTTTACGCAGAATAGGGCCGGGGTACCGCTAAGTGGCTACTAAAGCTAATTTCTAGGTTAGCGGTCTTTGAGACTTATACTTGAAGGTGCATAGAGCCAGCGTACCGCTGAGTGGCTACTAAAGCTAATTTCTAGGTTATTTGTCGTACCAAGCTGTAATTTGACATGCAGCCTCTTTGAGACTTTTACTCGAGGGTGCATAGAGCCAGCGTACCGCTGAGTGGCTACTAAAGCTAATTCCAAGGTAATTTGTCGTACCAAGCAAAGCGGTTCCTATTTGCCATATGGATCAAAATTCCTTCTTGGTGATATATCGCTGATCTGAATGGACTCACCGTTTTTCTATAATTTTCTAATGATTTCTGCTTACAGCGAGGCCTTTCCTAGAGAAATGTAACCGTTGGTTTTCATCCGACTGAATTAGTTCTCCACTCGTTGGAAAAACCTCAATTTATGCTGAAATCATACGTTACTTAAACAGTTCCGAAAATGAAAGTAGGTGAGCTACACGCAAAGTCATTAATGAAGTATAGGTAAACAATCCCCGTCATATAATAACGTGACTTGGTAGTAACCAGGCTGGTTTACTACGTGTTCCATTAACCAAGTGAAAAATGAAGGGGAATGCCTTTATATAGGTAGGGACATTAAAATACGAATGAAATTATGGGCTCTTTCCTCATCAGCTTAATGAGCTAAATTCTCTCCTGTTCACCCTAGGATGTTGGGATTTGATTGGTTCTCTGGAACATTAAGAATCAATTGAAATTATGGGCTTTTGCTGATCAGCTGAGTGAGCTGAATTCTCTCCTATTATTCATCCTAGGAAGATTGAATTCGAAAGGATGATTTCCTGGGACATTAAGAGATGAATGACATGATGGGTTCTTTCCACATCAGCTGAGTGAGCTAAATACTCTCCTGTTCCTAGGAAGTTGATAGAGAAACTTTCTTCGACATCAAGAGATGATTGAAATTATGGGCTCTTCCTTCATCATATGAATGAGCTAAGCTCTCTTCTCTTCACCCTAGGAAGTTAAAATTTGATATAGACTCTCTGAGACATTAGTTGACGAATGAAATTCGCTCCATTCTGATCAGTTAAGTGAGCTCAATTCTCTCCTGTTCACCCTATTGGAAGTTGAAACTTGATGGAGAAACCCTCTGAGACATCAAGAGACGAATTTGAACTTATGGGTACACCCCGATCAGCTAAGTGATCTAATTTCTCTTCTATTCACCCTAGGAAGTTGGTAGGGAGACTCTCTGGGACAGTAAGAGACAACCGAAATTATAGTCCCCACCCTGATCAGCTGATTGGGGTGGTTTGGCAAGTTAAAATCCTGTCTTTCTTGGCTCACAGAGGCTCCGTTCCAAACTTTTAGCTTTGTAGGATAAATAGTATAGAAATTGGATGTTTTCTATCACTAAATTGGCTCACGCTGCTGATTATCAATGAAGATTTTTGCAACCAGTTTATTTTGAATAACTAGCTGATCATTTTGCGACCCATACCGTTAAATTCGGTCTTGCCGTTCTCGAGCTAAAGCCCTTTTACAAATAATCAGACAAAGTGATACAATAACGCTTAAAAAGAAAAAAAAGTAAATAGCTGAAAATGCCCTTTCAATGAATGCCTTGTTTATTTGTCAGTTCTTTGCCTTTGCATGTGTACTAAAAGTGTACCATCTTGGGAAGCCGATTGCTACAATATATGCAATTGGTGAAAAGAAAAACTTTTCTTATAATCAAAATGGGATGTTTTTCCATTGAAGACTATCTCAATCATCTCACTTTATGCTCTTTCAAAAAGGATTTCCATCCCGATATGGTGTTTTTTATTTTTATTTTTTTAAATTTTTTTATTGTATCTCTGAAACACGGTATGTTTCATATTTCAGTACCATCGTACCATCAAGGACAATAACTATTGATTAAATTGTTTATTTATGTATCTAATCTGCGAAAATAAATTATCATTGATATTGAAATGTTGTGTGTGGTGTATATTTGTTTTAAAATATGAAATGAGAAGCCAAAAGACATACACATGCCATAATTTTCTTCAGCGGTAAAATTTGTTTTTTTATATACCAATGTCCATTTGTAGAGCGATTTCTCTCCATGTATATGGGATATAAGAGGTACATACTACAGATGAAAATCTCATTTTTCTTTGAGGTTGGTTATAGAGTGACTCAGCGATACCGTCTTTAGGAATTTCGAAAGTCTCTACTTGGATTCTGTAAGACGTGAAAGGTGTCCATGTGACATGCGAAGTACCATAGAAAAGCTCTCGTCAGGAAGCGTGTTTATTTTAGAATGTGATCGCATAGCGAGGTTTACCGCTCTACTTTTATTTGTTCATTTTTATCACAGTCACCTTATAAGTATGTTCCAATAGTGCCTACGAATATAAAGAGTGTGGCACATAGCTTCCTCGTATCCGTAACATGAATGTATAGGTGAATGAAATATTTGAAATAATCCTGAATTATTAATCCATTATTTTATAAAATTATTAATAATCATCTGGATAGCCGGGCCTTACTATCCAGGATTTATCTTTCCGTGTGCTACGACTCTCAGCGCGCAATAGTCGTCTTTTCCACATATATCTTTCGCCCCAACCAATTATCTATGGAATCGACCTCTCCAGCGCCTACCTCGTTCGATAAATTTGCTTCTGGATGGCTACCCGAATTTTTTGTGGCTTCGATGTATTTATTCATTCATTGTGGACTCTAAAATCTCTACTCACTTCGTGCTCCGTAATGTTCCAATTGTATTAATTTCTGTACTGTTATGTACAAGGTGTCCCAAAAGTAATCCTTCCCCTCCCCGCTCAACCATAACCTTTCGTGTTATCGAAGTGAAACTTGGAAAGCATTTTCAGAGTTTCCGATTCTAGTTGTAAGCTGTAGTGTTAGGCTGACCCAGACAATTTATTATTATTCTTACGTTGCTGAGACTACGTTATTTGCGTGGACTACACCAAACTCAATCAGTTTGTGAAGAGAGAACAACTCTTGCTTCCATCAGTTGAAGAATCGTTGGCAAAATTAGAAGGAGGACAATTTTTCAGTAAGCTCGATTGTGTAAATGGGTTTTGGCAGATTCCTCTGGACGAGAATTCCTACAAATTGACTACTTTCATAACTCCGTTTGGGAGGCACTCAGTTCACATCTGAAGAGTATAAAACATTTTCAAAGGAATATGGGTTCACAGCAACTGCCAGTAGTCCTCACTTCCCGCAGTCAAATGGTGAAGCAGAGAAGGCTGTAGCCATTGCAAAAAAATATCCTGCTAAAGAACGCGGATCCAAACCTACAGGAATACAAAACTAGCATCTGGCCTATCCCCAGCTGAGCTGTTGTACGGAAGGAAATTAAGAACCACCCTTCCCTCAATGAAAGATTTTGAAAAGGTTAGGTAGCAGGATATCCGTCAGTTCAAGGAAGATGATAAGAGAATTAAAGATAAGTATAAGAATAATTATGATAAGGAAAGGGCGTGAAAGTGTTGAAGGAGCTGGTCTGCGAAGAGGGGGTATGTGTGAATGATATCCGGAAAAGAGGAAAGATTTTTGAGAAGCTCCAACACCCACGATCGTACTTGGGCAGTTTGGAAAATGGATCGCAACTCAGGAGAAATCGATGGCATCTAGTACCTTTACCAAAAGTAACCTCACAGGATAGGGAACGTTGAAGAAGATTCACCTGGGCAGTGTTCAAAGAAGTATGCAACCCAGACGACTAGGTGACTAGGTGCCTAGAAGGTTCGCAAACGAATGAACTAAGAAAGCTGTGCCGAGAAAGGGAGATGTAGTGTTAGTCTGGCCCAGACAATTTATTATTATTCTTACGTTGCTGAGTGACCAGCTGTTATAATGTATGTTTATGTCAGAGATAGAAATTATAAAATTAATTGATGCTTGAATCTCACTTGTGTAGTTCTGTGTTTATAGTTTAGTTTAGTATTTAGTGCTAGTGCATAAGCTTTAAAAAAAAAAAAAAAAAACAGGAAAAAGATTCAAAATTTATAGACTACCCAAAGGGAGGAGTTTGGGTACTTCGAGGAAAAAAAAGTCCAGTCATGCAGCATGACCCTATGAGCGAATTTTTGAAGATGTTTCATGCAAATATTACCGATTTTTACAACTAGCGAACGGCATTATTTCGATTTTTGACTGATTTTTCAACTTTGAAATTTTTGAAAACTTGATACATATTCTTATAGGAAATTTTACGCTGATTCCGAATATACCACATGTTAGTATGCTGAAAAAATTATTTCGCACAAAAAATCGCAAAAAACAGGCTATTTTGAAATTTTTGACTACATTTTTGAAAATTTCAACCCGAAGATGTAATCCGATCATGCTGGCCAACGAACTTGAACTTTCGTTTTGTGTCCTGAACATTTTAAAATTTGTTTGAAGTTTCTAGCACAATTCTACGGACAGTTATCGTCTGGAATGACACATACACACATACATACATATATACATACATACATACATATATACATACATAAAAAAATGCGTTAAACTTCAGAATATGATTCAGAATAGCCTGAAACGGATTTCTGCATAAGTTTTTTTCAAAAATTCACATTCTACAAATTTTGAGGCGAGAGCAATAGCTTAATTTTCTTCAAAAATTCGCTAAAAAAATTCTCTGGGCAATTAAACGCTTCACTACCATAGGTAAATTGGCGGTCAGGTAAAATCACTCGCCCCTGAGGTTGCAGAGAGCATAGGGAAGTAAGGGTTGAACCTTGAAACCTAGCGTTTTTCAAAATGGTGGAGCAATACTCAAAACGACGTCCACCAACTTATCCACCATACTCTGGACTTGAGGCTTCAATGGTACTATATTGGCATTGACCAGACCCCCGCAATTTATGCTATCCAAAGTCGTCTTATACTGTGAAACCCGATTATCCCAAGTGAAGCCAGCTTTATCGAGTTCATATAGCCTCAAAAAGCAATGCCTCATAATTTATCCCACCAAACAAGAGCTTTTTGAAAATGTCCACTCTCGTGTGAACAACCCCAACCTCCCGACGCACAAAGGCATCAGGGGCGTTTTGAGCCAGGAAGAGCAATGACTTGAATGAGCGGATCTGTACTCGTTCCATCAGCTCAAATGGACCAAATCCATAGACTTCGGATCCGTAAAAAACGGTTGCCACCACTGAAGAAAATAGCCTTTTCCATAGGCGTTACCTCTAGTGAGTTACAACGAGCTTCATGGAAGATCTGTTTGACAGTACCCACTGCAACAAGCCCTTCCTAAACTGCTACTTTTGCTTGGTAAATAGAGTTGACTGTATTCTAACGATACTATATTGCGAGTGTACTCCCCGAAAGTGAATTGAGTAGGAAACGATTGAGCAGATTTTTCTTTGCGAGTTGAAAAGGCTTGATGATACAGGTGGGTCCTGTGATTAATGGTAGCTATACGCCCATATTTTCAATATGCTCCGGTTGTATTTTGGAATGACTCGGTTATTTGGATATTCCATACTTAAATAATAATATCCTAAGTTAAAATAAAACTCGTTTCCCGTCATGGGAGTTCCGTTGCAATTACTTTATAGTTACATTTTAGGCCCTGCGCAAAAATATACGTTAGTCTCTCGATTTAAATTTGATTCCCTTTCAATGAATCGCACCTATGACATCTCTCGTCAACTCTACCGTAAATCTCAACACGTAACGCAGACGGGCGATTTTTAAAATTAACAGATCTTGAAATGTAATTCAACAAATTTTGAGAGGGGAAAAATTTGGTTTTCCCTTGTTGTATTGAAAAAATAAAATAAATAAAGACACAATATTGAAATGAACCGAAAAAAGGTTCTATGGTAAAAAGGTTTTTTTTATATTCATTTATTCGTTTTATACAAATTGTAAATGTACCAGAACTATAATGAAATGGGAATGGTGTATATATCTTGAAATTTCATCTGTGTTTGATGTCACAGAACGTTATCTTCATGTTATCTTCTGTTTCTGTTCCCAATATTATTTCCTGTGATGTTTTTTCGGTTCGGAGAGGCTTTCCCCCCGTGTTTGGCCGGTCAGGGCCTGAGGGCCCCGACCGGCCCGGGCCCACCCACCATGACGGCTCCCGGGGCCACCAGCTTATTTCTGAACAGGCAGCCCTTCTTCTAGAGACTCTCCACACATCCTGAAGAATTGATCGTCAAGGAGGCCGCCCCCGAACCGGCCAAAAAACCCCGACCCCTTCCAGCTGTTTTCTCTTGTTTTTCTTTCTTTGTTTTTCCTTCTTTCTTATTTTCCAAAACGTTCGCTTGAACGACTAATAGTCTTTAGTAGGTATGTACTTTTCATTATGTCTATCTCAGATGTCTATCTCACTTTTTTCCAAAAATTCAACTAAAGAGGAGTCACTGTCAAGGAGGTCGCCCCCGGGCCGACCAGAACAACCTAACTATTCTCATTAACGATTTCACCTATACTCCATCAAATCTTCACATTACTATTATTTAAAAATGCTAAAAGGCTTAGTTTAAAGTTTAGTTTAAGGCTTAGTAAAAAGGTTAGAAGGTCTTCAAAACGACACTAAAAACACGAATGGTTTCTCCGGAGATAGCTAGATATTAATCACTGTCACTGAGAACATGAAAAAAGCTGATGTTTTTCACATTAGTAATTAGGCGCGAGGTTTTCTTTCGAAGTTCCTTCAACAACAATTAGTAGCGAGGTAAATGGGGTGGTTAGCTTGAAAATAGATTAACGAAGCGCGATTATTTGCTGGAGAGTTTATTCCGTTCATACGACGGAAACAGTCCGAATACTCGTGCTAAGAGATTCCTAAATGATTTCTGGATGATTTTTAAGTAATGTACGAGTGCTAGAAACCGCCGTTGAGTTTGTCGTGCGCTCAACTAGTATGAATACACTATATGAATACACTGTATGACACTGTATGTTTCGTGTGGCTATTATGGCAAAAGCAAATGCCAAAATACAATATAAAAAACAAAACGGACGGTAGACCTACGGTTCTACAGTCAGATCATTTATTTATTTATTTCAAAAAGTACAGAGGACCTGGGTCCCACCGAGCGTACTTATAAAAAATTAACAAGGAAACAATAACGGGCGTCTTATTTTTTAAGTTAATACTAATCAAACTAGAAAAATTTAAATTAAAAATAAAACTAAATAAAAGAGAGAAAGGTACTAATTAATGAGAATAGAGAAGAGATCATTGAGAAGAAGGAGTAATAGATAAAGAAGATAATAATGAGAAGAGATAAATGAAGAAGGAAATGAGGTAAAATCAAGAAGTTAACAGATGGTAAAAAAAGGAAGGAAGGGAAGGCTACTAAGACTGCAAAGTGGGCCGAGTAGGTGGGTCTTTCTGACAGCCCTAGGAAGGGTGTTCCATAGCTGCACACCACTCACCCTTATACTAGACGCTGCAAAGGAAGTGTAGTGCTGAGGCATTGCAAGATTTTTGGATCTCTCAGATTGGGTTTGTATGAACAGACCACCAAGATAACCCGGACGGATTCCCAAGGTGAATTTAAATATGAAGCAGAGCAAATCTATCTTCATAAGGTCATCAACGCCGCAGCCAATCAGGGAGCCATAGGAAGGGCTTATTTAATAATGATTAATTTTACACATTATTAGTTCATTATGGTTACTTAGCAATATCAGTTTATAACTGAGCGTAATAAGTCAGCTTTCCTTGACACTACAGATGCTTAGGGATTATGAGATGCTGTGATAAAATGAGAGCATTCCAAAAAGTGGCTAACGATTTTTCTGCTATGAAAACTTAGGGAGTTACACTTCCCTAGTAACGCATTGGTTGCACGTGAAAATCAATAGAACCCCACCGTGACGTGACGCTCGTGACGTGACGAAAACAAAAATGGAAACGTCGTCTTGATCATTATTAAATGATTAAACAATAATAATAAGGATGGAAATTCTTTTTAAAAGAGTGTAAAGTGAAATGATTGAGATAGTCTTCAATAGAAAAATTGATTTCGATTGAAAATCGTTATCCACTCGTTGGAAAGCTCTTAATTTATTTGAAACGACACAGTATCTCACGCTGCCAATTTCTCCCTCTATACGTAAATTATTTGAACGTTACATTTTTTGGGTGGAAAGAAATTTCACAAATTGTATACATTGACTCCCAGCCAAAAGACATATAATATCTAGGTCAAAAATGATTTGGTTAATAATAATATGTAAATGGAAAAAAGGAAATCATTGGAGTATTGTGGTGAAACTCTAAGGCCAATCGTCACACCATACTCCCACATTTGATATTGGTGTAGTAGGTATATCTCTGTAGAATCGAACGTCATCAAGGACATTCACGTGCTTTTTTTCAGAACCACGCACAGTAATAAAGGAATGAAAGGTATCGAATATATCAAAAAAATTTTATCCAGTGAAAACTCAGTTGGAATAACAGTGCAGTGGATTCCAAGCCACGTCCACTTGCACGGTAATGACAAAGCTGACAAGGCTGCGAAACAGAGTGCAGCTCTGAATAACTCAAAATTAGAAGTACGTTGAAATATTATTCCTTATGTTCTGCAAGTGATCCATAAATTGATGATGCGTGGCTGGCAATCATGGTATCAGAAAACAGCTTTAGAGTGATTTGAGGAATATCTGTGGAGTGATTTAGTTCGTATTTGATTGAGAAATTGTTGAATTTGATTGGGAAATCGACTTAATTGATATAGATATTTCACAATTTGATTGGGAAATCGTTAATTGATTGGAACACCGAATCAATATTATTAAATTGAATATTATTAATTAAATGTTGAATTAGATTGGGAAATTGACGGATTCGACTGAAAAATTATTGAAAATGATTAAGAAATTGATTAATTCAATAGTGAAAATGTTCTCTTTATTAGATCACTGTTAAATATGATTGAGAAATTTACTGATTGAGAAGTTGTTCAATTTTATTGATGAATATTGAAGAATTAAATTAGGAAAATTTTGAATTTGATTGGGGAATAGACGGATTTAACCGAGAAATTGTTCAATTCGATTAAGAAATTGTTGGGCTTGATTGGAAAAATGTTGAATTTGATTACGTAAATGTGAATTTCATTGGAAAATTGACGGATTCTGCTAAGACATTGTTGAATTTGATTTGAAAATTTTTAAATTTGATTGGGAGAATGTTGAATTTGATTTGGTAAATGTTGGATTTGATTGAAAAATTGTCGAATTTGAATAGGAAAATATTAATTTTATTAGAAAAAAACTAGTCTAGAACATATTGAATGTGGAAGATTAGGTAAGTTAAAGAAATTTCCGTGACGTTTTTTTAGTTTATGTGCCATAGCAAGACATAAACGCTTGCATACAAGTCTGCAACACATTGGGGCATTTTTTATGTCTTTAGTTGAACACAATTATGTGTTGCAGACTCGTATGCAAGCTCTCAGAGCCACTCAGCTGATCCCGAACCTGGGCATCGTCACGTATAAATGTGCTAAAGAGACTACATACGAAATTACAGCTTCCTAGAGTGTAAAACATAGAAATTAGTTTTAAGAGCCACTCATCTGATCCGGACCCTGGGCATCGTCAAGTAAATGTCCTAAAGAGGCTACATACGAAATTACAGCTTCCTAGAGGGTAAAGCATAGAAATTACCTATTAAAATGATTTAACCACCGCTTCACAAATCAAACCGTTCTCGCAATGTTTGGATCACCTGCTATGAATCAAATCATCGAAACACCAGCTCAATGAAATCATCAGAAATTAACAAGCGGTGGCAATCATGTTCACAATATCAATTATTGAGAATGATCACCTGAGTGTACACAATTATTCAAATAACCTTGCTCATAACTCAGCTTGTTGGCCACGCACTTCGCAGTAGTTAACACAATATGGTTGGATAAATCGAGAGCTTCCGAACGAATGGTCAACGAATTTTGTGGGGTGAAAAACGTCGAAGTACCATTTCCCTAGCAACGACTCGGTTGTAAGCGGAAATCATTAAAATATTTTCGTGAGCAATTTTCCGTGACTTTTTTTAGTTTATGTGCCATAGCAAAGACATAAAATGTCAAAATGTCCATTTTATCTGATTAATGTAGGTAACTAATTTCAAGGTTAATGTAGTAAATGTCAATTTTATATTTTATATTTGATGGGAAATCCATGGATTTGATTGAAAAGAAAAGGTTGACTTTGATTGTGGAATTTGATTGGAATTGTTGAGTTTTGTTGGAAAAATATTGAATTTTATTACATACAGTTTGAATTTGATTGGGAAATTGACGGATTTGGCTAATACATTGTTGAATTTGATTGGAAATTTTATTAATTTGAATCGGATAATGTTGAATTTTACTAGGTAAATGTTGGATTTGATTGGTAAATTTTCGAATTTGATTAGGAAAACAATTATTTTATTGGGAAAATATTCAATTTTATCAGGTTAATTTTAGTAATGTATATATTAACGCCAATTTGATGGGAAATCCATGGAGTTGATTGAAAAGAAAACTCGGCCCTGCGGCTAAAATGCTGAAACATGGAACGTGTTTTTCTTATCAATGGACTATAACGCGCATAACTAATCTTTCGTTGAAGTACAATAATACATTGGTAAGTTACCAATCTTCAGTAAAATGAGACCTTTCCAACGAATGGTGAACGACTTTTCGTCAATCGTGTTATTACCATCTCAACCAAGTGACACCAAATCAAGGCTTACAAGCGGCACAATAATAATAACCATAGCGGCATAATAATAATAATAGTAAATAATATTGTTTACTAACCATTTAAATCATCGCATTATTGGATTAATATCTTGTAAATACATATAAAACTACGACATGAATGTCTTACTAATCTTCAGTAAAATGAGAGCTTTCCGACGAATGGTGAACGATTTCTGTGCGATGAACACTGCGGAAGTTCCGGGAGAAGGTAAATCGTCACGTGACTCAATAGCTACGCGAAAATTTTCAAATGTATGAGGTAAAGAGTACAATAACATTTCCCTATCAACGGCTTGGTTGTTCGTGAAACTCATAAGAAAATTTGTGTGACAGTTTTTCAGTTTTTCGTGACATAAAAACGTGACACTTTTGGCCGGCTAAAGTACGTTCCATGGTAAAAGAGGTTTAGGGTTGATTGCGGAATTTGATTGGGCAATCGTTGAGCTTGGGTTGGTACAATTTTGAATTTGATTGAATAAATGTTGAATTTGATTGGGAAATCGTTTAATTTGATTGGAAAAGAGTTGAATTTGATCAGGTAATATTTGAATTTGATTGGGAAAGGGTCTGTACAGTAATGGCGAACAAGAGGGTCGATGACTCGATCGATATTCGGCGATCGGGTAACGCACCGCGTTCGTCAGCTGTCGCGAAGAGACCGGGACGAAAGTCGTAGCCGGCCGTGACTCAACGGAAGGTCAGCGTTCTCGTGTCCCGTCACACCGCTCGCCCTGCCAACAGATGGGAGCCGGCGGCATCCTCGACCTCCAGTAGGCGGACGGCTATCGGGTTCCGATGCGTCTCGAATGATGTTGAGGATTTCAAGAGCTCATGTTGCATAGAACCCTAAATCAGAGTTGGGAAAAATGTGCTTACAAGTACAAGTACTGGTACAATACTCGAAAAATCGGAAGTACAATTACAAGTACCTGATGTACTTGTACTTGAAATAAAATAAGGAAGTACAAGTATTTAGAAGTGAGATTAGAGAGTTTTTGGCGACCTCAACTCAACGTCACCCGTTACCGTAGTCTTGAGGGAGCAAACGAAGATGCTAACCCAAAAGGAGCCGGGAGAACGGTTGCCTTAAATTTTGATGTCACGTTAACGGTGGTTGGGTAACGCGTTATTTTTTCCCAGCTATCTTGTTGTCTACTGGTTGTCTAATCGACTTCTTTATTTCGATGTGAAATGCCGATTTTCAATCCTAAATTCGAATTTCATGTTAATCTCAGTACAAATACGGGATAGTTTCTCATTGTTAGTTTTCAATTCGTAAACAAGGCATGGATTTAACGCAAAGATAGTAAGCCTCATGTGGGAAACACCGCGATTTAGTTGCACTTTTAGGTCTTTAGTCGTTATGAACTTCATGTTTTTGGGTTTTCGGTTGGGTAATATATCAAGAAATATGAAAAAGTATACATCTCTATGACAATGAACCAGGATTTTACCTGATAATCATCAGTGGAGGCAGCACTTCACGCAATGTTCACGAGAAAACAGCTGAGATCAGGCTAACTAAGAACAATACTGCGAAGAAGTAGAGTCTTAAAACTCAGGTTCCTCATTTAAAATATGTGAAATTATAATAAAAACAAAGCTCTGATCTACCAAATAGAGCCTGTGCGCAAAAGAACGGATTTTTTTCGATCGAATTGAAGGCTAGTAAAGCGCGACGTAGGAGGCGGACTTCAGATGGCACATTTGGTTTCTATCTACGCGACTTGAAACGAAAAATAACCAAGTTTGAGGGGTGTTCAAAAACCTACCCGCTATCAACAAAATTAGTTGGTAAAGAGGCATTTGAAAAGAAAAACTACTATTATTTATTTCACCAGTATTCAAGTAATTTTGAGGAGCCCAGTAGTGTTACATTTACAGGAAGGTTAGGCTGGTGTCGTGTGCCTTTAGGTCCCCAAACGGGTGACGTTAAATGAGCCATTCTAACGTACGACGTTGCTAACGTACCCTCAAGGTCACGTCCTCTTGGGTACGGTAGGGTGACGTTAAGGGTACGCTAGTGGTCACCAAAAACTCTCTAATAATTCTAAATAAAAACAGTTGATTTGATAATCACTTTTACGCACTGATTTATTATTACCTATACAGAACGTAAGAGAAATTTAAATTAAGAATGACAAATTATTCCCGAGCATGCCCCAGACCTCCCAAAAATAAAAGAGCATCGGACCATCCAATTGATTATAATACCTAATGGCTGCAGAATTCATTCAAGAGTATCTTGCTTGGTAGGTAGTTGTAATTATTGATTCTCTTCAATTGATATGGGATGTACGCGACATTAGCAACGTTTTGTATAACCAATTCGAGAATAACTTGAAAACTGAAATTAGAATGTTAGTCAAATGATATATTCCCAAAAGTACAAGTACAAAAGTATTTGTAATGATTAATCTTAGTACAAGTACAAGTACATCTGGGATTGTACTTGCCCAGGTGGCAATGGTGGTTGCATGCTGTATTCGATTGACAAAGTGACCACTCAGATCAGCTGAGTGAGCTCGGGGGCTCATTTCCCTCCTAACAGACCTTGAAGGCTGAAATTTGGTATTGAGCCTCTATTTATAGGCCTACTGTGAACGACTGACCAAGTGACGATCCACCCTGTTCAGCTAAATGAGCTAGGGAGCTCATTTCTCTCCTCTCATAATAGACGGAGAAGGCTGAAATTCGGTATTTAGCTTCATTACTACGAGAGAAAATATAATACACGATTTTCATTTATTGGTTGCAACAGAAAATAGACATTAACTTTTGTTTTATAGAAGATCATATATATGTTTTCCAATAGATTGTCTAGAATTTTAAAAAAATTATAAATCTCAAGGAAGAAAAATACTAGTTATTCGCTCATTGACTCTCAACGGTTAGGACGTGTCCACTGTTAATTATCTGAAATCTTCAACAATCCATAAATATTAATCACTCTCAACTCGGCAGGTAAGTAACTGCTTGAGTTACAAATAGGAATTCGTTACTATTTGTAACCTGGCCCTATGTGCCTTAGAACTAAAACAAGGTCATCAAACTCTTGTAGGCGAGTTCTTGCTTGGAGAGGTTATGATACGCCAGATAGAGGGAGAGATGGGGAAGGCATAAGGCCCTGGCCGTCTGTCTTGAATTGGTGCATAAAAGAAACATCACTGATTTCAGGCGGTCTACGGAAAGTTGTCCCTGTTAACAGTAGGACGCCATGAGCAAATTTTCTTTTTTTTCACGATTTTGAGTCAATCATTTTTTAAATTGGGGTATGAGCTGGGCATAGAAGTTTTCTGCATTGTACCTATTCAAGACATTTCGAGACATGAGCGGTCTTTCTTGGGTGGTTGCGATAATATTTAAAATTTGTAGAACCACCCTGATCAGCTGAGTAAGGGATTGCATTTCTCCTGATCGGATATGTTGCTAGTGACAGTCATTTGATTTGTTGGAACAGAATTTCGGAATGGAGGGTTGGGGAAATAATGACTTCAATGATAAATATTGAAATGATGACTGGGTGTGTAATTTAAACATCATGCTTATATTGAATACTGAGGCTGTATAAGCACAAAGTACGCTCAAATTATATTTACATAATTATAATCCATAAAATTATGAAAATTCGCTGATGTGGAACTACCGTACAACTGACTTTTTATTCACTCATACACCAATCAATTTATTTGCGTATAGGGCGAGACGATTTTTAATATTCATTTTTCACTTAATTTAATATGGTGTGATTAAAGCAACAAATGAAATAAATAAAGTATTCTTCAGGATAGAATTCTCATCTGTCCATGAATTTCGTTCGGGATCTCCGATTTTAACGGTTTCAACAAAAGATTTCCGATCCAGTAAACCACCTTGACCTTACATTTTTTTATACCCGAAGTGGCTGACGTCGGCCATCGGTGAAAAAACGATATCCTCATGGGAAAGAAAGCGGTTATGTAAAGATGCCTCTTCTATGAAAAAAAAGACGTTATGGATGACACCTTATTGTGTAACGCCCTGTATATACATAACGTATAAATACGGAGGATTCTAGTAGTTTTCATTCTTCAGTTACGCGATTGTTCCACATTACAGACTTTAAACGAATTAGGATCGATTAGGATGCGTTACTATGAAGTTGGTTTCAATTTTGATGCACCTACCATGTAAATCTGTGATCTACCGAAATAGAGCCCTAGATAAAAATAAGTGAAATGCTAAAACCCGATATGAAATGCAAGGAAAAAATGCCCAACCGAAATCCCGAAAGGACTATTGTGTGCCAGCGGCTGAAAATCCCGTTTCAAGACCTTGAACTAAAAATCGTCGCACACGGCCGATTTGGCACATGCAGTAGTAGCAAGTGCGATAATTCAACTACCGGGTATTTTAGTGTAAGCGAGAAATATTCGGGTGATTTGGCATCTGAAAGAAATTCCGTGCAAGGTTGAGGAGGGAAAATTGGCACTAAGAGCAGTTAAATATCTTATATTCACACACGAACAAGGACATGGTTTGTTCATTAAGCACACACCGAACCTGACGATTTTCATAGACTAAATCATACGCCGGTTATTAGAGAGTTGTTGTTCTTCCCGTACGATTTTTCCCCGTTAACGCGTAGAGCAGCGTCTAGAGCAAGCAACTGCAGATGCTAGCTCTTCACGTATTTCTACACGTATGTACACGAATAACCAAACGCTATCGTCACGCTAAAGTCTCTGTAGTATTTCAATGTCAACGATTCACTTGAATTCGAGATCGAGTTGAAGAAGATTGAATTCATTTTAGGTATATTTACACACTGCTTTATCGGCTATCTTCACAGGTATTGAATAGCTAGGTTCGAGTGTAGACCGACCTAAGAAAAAATTGTATTCACCAACGCCCCTATCATGTCATTGAATACATCGGTTCTCGTCTGATTCACCGAAGTTAAGCAACATCGGACTTGTTTATTGGGTGACCGCCCTATAGTACCGCAATTTCGGCATCTTTTTTATTTTTTGTTCCATCATTCAATGTTCAATCTATTTACAACAAGTTTTCTTATTCAGGCTTCGCGGAATAGTTATGAGTCGGTTCCATAACCAGAGTGGGTACCTAGCCTGTTATTGAACTGACAACACCTTTTATGCAAAATCGTATTATTTAAACACAAACCTGCTTGTTGTCTGATTCATTATGTTGGCAGATTCAACTTTGTTGTACGAAATGTACAAGCAGATGCCTATAAAAAACTGACCCTAGGTACCTACTTTGGAAGCGGATAAGTTTCGACAACTGTATTCACTCCCAAGTAGGTTAACAGGATATCTGGCCGTTGGACTATGTAGGTGATCAACAGGAATTGCCTTAATAGTACAATAATTATATTCATCATATGTTTAACTTTAAATTAGAAAATTTAGGTTTGAAGACAGTCAGAAGGAGAACCAATGCATATTCTTAAAATTGTGGTCATTTTGACATTTTCATGTCTTGGCTTTGGCACATAAACTAAAAAAACGTCACGGAAAATAATTGCTCACGAAAATTGCTCACGAAAATTGTCCCAAGTGGCCACAACGATGATTATGACCATCAGAAATGACGTTTTTACCTAATGATCCCACGATTCTGAGATTTGGTATGTGGGCCCTTGAGGGACTTCTGAACACAACTGACCGATTACAGATCAGCTGAGTGGCTCTAGAATCCAGTTTTTTCCCTAATGATCCCACGATTCTGAGATTTGGTATGTAGCCCCTTGAGGGACTTCTGAACACAACTGACCGATCCAAGATCAGCTGAGTGGCTCTAGAATCCAGTTTTTTCCCTAATGATCCCACGATTCTGAGATTTGGTATGTGGGCCCTTGAGGGACTTCTGAACACAACTGACCGATCCCAGATCAGCTGAGTGGCTCTAGAATCCAGTTTTTTCCCTAATGATCCCACGATTCTGAGATTTGGTATGTGGGCCCTTGAGGGACTTCTGAACACAACTGACCGATCCCAGATCAGCTGAGTGGCTCTAGAATCCAGTTTTTTCCCTAATGATCCCACGATTCTGAGATTTGGTATGTAGCCCCTTGAGGGACTTCTGAACACAACTGACCGATTACAGATCAGCTGAGTGGCTCTAGAATTCAGTTTTTTCCCTGATGATAAGAAAATAATAAAGAAAACACACATGAAAATGTCCCAATGTGTTGCAGACTCGTATGCAAGCATTTGTAATTTCAGTAAGTGATTGGTTGCTCACGAATAAACTAGTGGGGTTCTGAATCGTGTTGACGATATACATACATGTTTCGAGTAGGTAGTAGCCACACGGCTACTACCTAAAAATTTAGGTGGACAAAAGTCATTTGCAAAATGTCCCTCAATTGAATGTTCGTTGTTTAGTGATACAGCTGATGGTGCCAGAAATAGCGTGACTCGAGTCAACAGATCTTTTCTAATCGGCAATTGGAAGGTTTCAAGTAATTTGTGTCAGGTTATGATGACTACGCGTAGGATGGGATTTCAACAAAAGCTTATGGCCGTTTTAATGTCATAAGGTACAAAACAGAAAAAATCTTAAAAATTGAATAATTTGAAAAACAGCGTTTGAAAAGAAATTTTCTAGCAGTAACTTTCGATCAGAAATGAGCTCTAAAATCGATTCCTTGAGTTTGTCCCTCAATAGAAAATTTTAATGGTTATTTTTTATTTGCTCAATTGAAAGATCTTTATGAGAGCTTTCTAAAAAGGTGCTATATGTAGGAAATTTGACCAGTAAAAAGGTTCTTGAAATTCATTTGCACGATGACGTCACGACCCCCGCCCTCAGCTCCCTTGCATTACTTCGTCACGCGTGATCTTCCTACTGGATTATTAGCCAAACTAAATGGTATTTTGAGCTAAAAATTTTAAACTAGGGGGTTTTGAAGTGCGCAGAATTCGAATCTGAGGTCGAAAGTGTGAAATTCCAACACATGAAAGTTCCCCGTTTCTGTAGACACACTGTATAACCGCCAAAGTGAAATAAAATTATTAACAGATTGTACAAAAATGAAGGTTTGCGCATGCGCAGTTGGTGTTTCAGTATTTTTGTGTACACGGGTAGAAAATTACGGGAAGCACAAAAACTCTCTATTAGCGTTTCTCTCTGATATACACAATTACTGATCGGCTGTTATGGTGTCCTTGAATTTTCCTTGAGTTTCCTGTATATTCCATTTCCCAGCTGTTTTTTTATGCTTGCAACTGTCAACATCAATCAAAATGACCATCAAGCACAGATATAATAATCACAAATCGAAGTTAGTCTCATGCATCTTCCTCTGTTTGGATTCACACGTGAGGCGGGTTTCAGAGAATGAGGTGAGACCTTGGCTACCAATGAAGAAGATAAGGAGAAATAACTTATAGTTACGTGGGAATGTATTTAAATTGACAGTAATATTTTTAAATAATTTTCTACTAGACACGTTGAAGGTGAATCAATAGCGTACCAAGATTCGTCATCTGAAGATAAGGAAGTTCTGTATGCGTGGAAGGGATTGAAAAATTGTTTCCTCCTCTACTCCAAACTGAAAATTTCCATTTGATTATTCCGTAACAAAAATTTTGATCAATTTTGGTTTACTATTTTCGATAATAAACCATTCCAATTGACCATGAAAACAAAAATTCTTAACCCACCCTCAAAATTCGTTGGTTTACATTTCAAGATGCGTAGAATCCAAAAAGTTTCATTCATGCAGAATGTTTGTAAATTGTCGTATTCTAAATTGTTATGACATTTCAGCTTTTTAACTACAAGAGATGGTTAAATAGTTATTTTATGGAAAAAAAAGAAAAAAATCATTCAAAATAATAATCTGCTATTCAAAAAGAGATTTCAGATTTTTAGCTATATTGCAGTTTTTATCGATTTTTTAGCACTTTTTAATGACATGTAAATTAATTTTTGAGTGAATTTTGTACATAACTTTTTTAATGTTCTATTTTATAGTTAATAAACTTTCTTTGAGTAATATTCTGCTAAAATAAAATTTAACAATAAATTATTTAACGTTGTTAGTCTAAGTGATTTTTTAAAGCACATTTTATGAAATTTGACCAATTTAATGTGTTCTAAAAGTGTTGGCCAACAAACTCATCCTTTCGTTTGGAAAGCTTGATTTTTCGGCGCAAGACCGGAATTTTTATCTTCATCCTAAGGAGTGTCATGGTCTGGTATGACACATAAATACATAAATAAATAAATTAAAAAAGAAATATATAAATACATATATATTCTTCTTAGGCTTCTATGAGATCACTTCCAAGTAAGGCCTTCAAGAAGAATGTCAAGAATCTATTACTTCAAGCTGAACTTCATTGCGAGAACGACTTTTTTTAAATGTCCTTTTAAGGCAATATCTTCGATGACCGTTATACCTATAATATCATGATTCAAATTATTTATTTACTGTGTAATGTCTCGTTATATGTTTTTCTTGCAGCCAATGATTTTCTTGTCAGTAGCCGAGGAATTTTATAAAAGTACTCGCGCTAGCTTTTTATATAATTTTTCTGTGATAGAATTGTTGATAAAATTATTGTTAACCATTAGATCTGATATATTCTTCTTCTTATTTTTGACATGGATATGTCTTTTGGCTGGGGGTCAAGGAATTTTTCGCGACACTTTTTTTTCTCCACGGGTCAACGAACTTATCGCGACACTATTTTTTCTCCACACAAAATGCAACGCTCCGGCACTTTAGATTATTATTAACTCGAAAAGTGAAGGCTATTAATTTAGAAATCAATGAGGTACTACCGCAATGTACTTCTACAAAATATGCATGGACAACTGATGATTTAACTCCTGCGTTAAACAGCAGGTCTCAATTATTTTGTTTTAGCATGGAACAGCGGAACAGCGGGATTTTTTACTTTCCCAACATCCCAACAGAGTGGAAAGTGATGTCCATTTTTACTTTCCCAACAGAGTGGAAAGTAATGTCCATTTTTACTTTCCCAACAGAGTGGAAAGTAATGTCCATTTTTACTTTCCCAACAGAGTGGAAAGTAATGTCCATTTTTACTTTCCCAACATCCCAACAGAGTGGAAAGTAATGTCCATTTTCACTTTCCCAACATCCCAACAGAGTGGAAAGTAATGTCCATTTTCACTTTCCCAACATTCCTACAGAGTGGAAAGTAATGTCCATTTTTACTTTCCCAACAGAGTGTAAAGTAAGTAATGTCTACAACTTTGACATATCCATGATCTATTGTTTTTCCCCCTCAAGGGAGAAATATATATATGGGTTTCTTCTGACTACTGGTTTGGTGTGGTGATTGAACTGTGTGTAGACACATTTTGAAGTAGCCACATTTCGGATTATATACACTTTTTATTTTTGTGCGTCAGATATTTTGTTGTTAATAATTGTATGAATGAATGTTTTGTGTGCGTGTAATTTATAGATTGACTGGCTGGTATACTTTATTTAATTAATTTCGGCCTGGGGGTCCCGGTTGGCCTGGGGGTGGTCTCGCCTGTGGTTTTCTCATGATTCGATTACTAAGCCGTATCTAGGGGTGCTCACCTAGCAATGGGTGGGCACCCTCAGGAGGCCGCCATGGTGGGTCGGGTCCGGGCTCGGCCGGGGCGCCCTAGCCGAGCCACCCTATGGGCTGATGTTTGAGTCTGCTGGAATTCGCAAAAAATTATCACATTCGTAAAAGCTGCTATAATTTTACTGATATACGTTACATCAGCTGAAGGCAGACTACTTGACATGTTTTCATTTGCCAAGTCTACCTCAATATATTTTTATGAGCTGCAGGCGAGGGAGCTGTAGGTACTCATCATAGTGGAAATCTCTTTAACAGTAGTACCGGTTTCTTATATACACTCACGTACACCGATCTACCTGCAGTACCTGAGGTGTGGAAAACTCCGCTACACACTTCCCGTAGAAGTTGGTAACTTCGGCCAGGTGGAGTAACTTCGGCCATTTTGGAATTTTTGCGGGAAGTTGTGTTGTGCACTCTGTAGGGGACATTTTGAAGTATTCAAAATTATGTCATCTGTTAGTCTGGTTACGAAAGTGCCTTCCCCAGCTGTTATTACGATATTCTCGACAACTGTTGATGATCAGGGAATAAACTATTGTTTATAATTTTTCACAGTTTTCATAAACATTGTCAAACAAACTGCTGTATGTAAATAACGATAGACAGTACAGCCAAGTTTGTAATATATTTTGTTCTGGTACCTGTCCTGAACAAATGCAGCTAATTTTGTTTGATATCAGACCAACTCAGTCTACTCAGAGGACAATAATGTTCAAAATCTTGTATACAAAGGGTAACTTCGGCCATGTCTTCTTATATGTTATTTACCTAGAAAATGCAGTCAAAGGAGTTCAGAGAGGCAAGATCTCAATTTGTGAAGCCTCAGTAAAGTATGCTGTATCCATTAACTAAAAAATCTACATCCCCGTAAGACAGGTAGCCCTTTGTTGATTCCCTATGAAGATGAAAACGTTATTGTTGGTGTGTTGAAATGCGCGGAATTGGGTTCCCCGCTGACTACCGCCGAGACATCCACAATATTGTGAAGGGGTGTTTGGACAGCCAGGGCAGAGTGATTCCTAAATTCACTAACAATCCAGGGAAGTTTTGGGTGAAAAATCTCATTTCTCGCCAAGCTGATGTTCTTTCTGTTAGAATGGGGGATAATATACAACGGGCTCGAGCAGCAGTAAAGTGTGGTTGATAGTACTAAATACTATCAATACTACTGGTTCTATCAAGAATTATTTTCAAACCTCGCGATAACGTAGTCAGTACCTACTTCCTTATTTTATATTTTCGTAACATTTTACTCTTCAATAAAGGCTGTTTTATACTAGGCTTGTAAGTATATTTTTTCAGTTCCCAAGGAAAGCAACAAAAATATTTTTTTTTAAACTTGAAACTTGGCCGAAGTTATTGTAGGACACTGTTAACATCGTATTTTCCCAATTTTAAATTGGTGACCAAAGTTACTAGAACTGTGCCACTAACTTCGGCCACAATTTGAGTTTTCAATAATTCAACTGGGGAGTTAAAATGTCAAATCTAGCGGCATTTGAAACCTGAGATGTGAGGCTATCTAAATTATTTTTTTCATAATTGTAGAACTAAATTGTCATGGTAAAATCAATGAAAAACAGCAAAAAGTGGCCGAAGTTAACAACTTCTACGGTATCCATTCAATCTCACCGGCTCTAAATCCGTAGAGAAGGTCAGTAAAACTCAACAAAGAGTTTATCAGTCTTCGCTTAGGTAGTCCGAGTCTGCTCATGAAATATTAATAAACTCACACTGCCTCATCTCAACAAGGCCTATCTCTAGAAAGGTTTTCTCTAATGCTCCTTTCTGTTACTGTCAAGTTGAAATGAATTCAGTTCAGAAGCCATTATCGGATGAGAACGATGTGTAAATGTTTTCGCTTCATGAATTATTTAACCGATTTATCCAATTTTTCTGTTAATATTTGGCTCTAAACCTCAGGGTTCTTCTGAATTAATTGCAAATTGGATTACCTACTTGAGGTAGTAATTACATAGTTTTTAGTACAAGTGACGCTCAATGGTTATTTTCTGTTTTGGCAATTACAACGTCAAAATCATTCAATTGGGAAATGTAAAAATGATGCTTGATATGTAATTTACGCATGCGCAGAGTGGAGTATTGATTTGATAACAATGAAGTTGGTAGGGGACCATCAACAGCTTCACAACACATCCCTGAAAATGTCATCTAATTAGGATGAAAACTACGAAAATTGAGCTAGTTACAAGGATTATACTGTCTCGCATGCCAGCAGCTACTAACGATACAATCATGTTAACATTTAAATAGATTAATCAGATCGTCTTCTTCCAACTATCCTACAAATTTGTGCGAGGTTAAACGACAAGGGCGTGAGTAAATGATGCTTGATGGAATTTACGTTTGTGCATGCGCAGATTTAGGAATAATGAAATTAGTAGAGGATCGTCTACAGCCTAACCAGTATACTTATACTGCAAATGATATCAAAATCGGATGAAAATGTGGAAATTAAACTTGTTACAAGGATTTGTGGACACATGAGACACAAACATACACACACACAGACTGACAAAAATGAAACGGAAGGTGTTCAGAATCGCGAATAACGTAAAAGACGAATGGAAATTTTGATTTTGGGGACATGATATTTCGTCTCCCGCAAGGGAAACAATACTTCCTTGAGCCACGGCTACACATTGGAGGAACGTGGAACACGCTCTATATATCAAATTTCAGCTTTAGGTTGATTAGCAAAGAACATAGGTTGGTATGCTAGAACGACCCTCGAAGTTAGAGGGACGTTTGAGGGCCTTAGAACATTTGAGGGCATCCCTCCAGTAGAAGATCCTAATGCAAAGACAACCCTTAGTTCAAATGTTGGAGGGGCACCCTTACTATGGAGGGTCGCCCCTCTAACGGCCCTCAAACCCCCGTTCAATGCAAAGACACAATTTGTGGGGCCCCTCCGAATTTCCACCAGTCACGTATCGAGATTTAAGGGCTACCTTCCAAAAGTGAGGGTGGTCCTGCGATCCCTCGAGAGTCTTTCCTTGCTGTAATTCGTCCCTATTTTCCCGTTTCTACATTGTTTGGAATGTAATTATGTCGAAAGATTGAGAAATATGTAAATCCTTACATTTGATTTGAGGCTTTAATGGATTTATTGTTCCTAAAATTCGTCCCAATTTTCACCTAAGATGCTTGTGAAATGTACAATACTTTCCACCTTCTGTCTTTTTTTGAAAAATAATAGATGGCCAAAAGGTGATATATTTGATCAGAGGCCTTAATGGATTCCTAATCCGTCTCAATTTTTACTTGAGATGCTTGTGAAGCGTACAATACTTAAAATCTTCTCACTCTGTTTGGAAAGTAAAAATGGCCAAAAGGTGAAGAAATATATAAATTTGATTTGATTGGATGAAGTTGTAATGGACTCCTGGAAGCTGCATAAAAACAGCATCTAATTCCTCGTTTCAAATAATTTTTTTTTTCAATTACGAGCGTTGAGACGCACATAATGATAATACATAAATCTCCCAATTAGTAAATTAAATATAACAGACCCTTATTGGTGTCACACACTCTGTCCCAAAAAGACACACATGTCACAGAAACATTTTATTAGTGGCCCTATTGTTGTGTTCATATCGAGATGGAACTTTTGAAAATGTAACAAACATAACATATCACACAATAAAAAATACCTCTCACAGCAAAATGAACGAAAGACGAACGCAGACAGCTTGTTGACGAGCAGTTCAATGAGATGGTGGTGGTGGATTTCTATTTCTGCCTCAGTCTACACAACCGTGATAGGTGTAGGTAGGTAGTTGAGAAATAAGGCTACTTAATAAACATGTTCTTCAGATTTCCGACCCGCCACGCATGGAAAGTTTTATAGGCAAAGCAATGAAGCTAACAGCCCATCAAACCACCCTCCAAGCAAGCCACCATCCTCTAACTGTAAGGGTTACACTACATTTTATTTCAAGGGCCTCCCTTAAACCACCCTCCAAGAACTCAAACATCCCTCCAATTTCGACGGTCGTTCTAGCATACCACCCTTAGATCCGGATCCCACCCAGCTGATCTAGACGCCCAAAGGGCACCACCAGTCAGCTTCATAGGTTGAAAGGCAAAAATATTAGATCTGACGCTATTTTAGTCATATTTCTTTGTGGCAGTATTTTGTGACTTTTTCACATTTAGGTCCAGGTAAAAGCCTATCCCACGCTAAAACTAAATTACATGGTTACATTACGGAAATGCTTATAGTTTTGTCAGCATTAAGACTGTAAAATATGAGAGTTTGAGAATATTAAAGATTTTTGCAGAAAAAATATATTGAAACTAAAGAAATAACAATTTATTATTCTTATGTTGGTACTGGCAGAGAAGTGTGTAGTTCGAACTCTTTAAATTATTATTAGAAATAACGTCGAGCAGTTCGTGGCGTCACGGCACACTCAGTCTTAGCTTTAGGCGTGCAAGTGCGAAAAATAGTTTCACAGTTGAGTATCATAATATAAGTTGGCACTGGCACCACCATGGAGGAGCCAAGAGCGATTTGAATCTGTCGGACACGCTGCATATGAAACCGATGCACTTGGGCGAGGCCAAGAATCGTACACTTCCGCAAATTTGGTTTTGGCTACCCGTGGATACGTATATATACGACCATATATCCCACGTTGAGCGACGAGAGATATCCCTTACGAGCCCTATACTAACTTACTTAATTCCGGTAGTAATTTATAATCTTTTAGCGAATTTTCGTAGAAAATAAAGATACTGCAATAGCTCCAAAAAACTTAAAATCAAAATTTTCGAATTTTTTTACTGAAATCCGTTTTGAGGCATTCTGAAGCAAATCCTAGAGTTTACCGCTATTGTGTGTGTGTGTGTCAAGGATCTCAAAAATGAAAAAATTGCGCATTGCGCACTTGCACAAACGTGCGTAATTCACATCACCATCGTTATTTTAAATGGGAACTCCCATTTTTTTATTGCAGATTTGAATTTTACGTACAATTTAATTTCATTTCATTTAAAACGAGTTTTTTGCCATAAACTTGGTAGACAACAAGTTCTTTACACTTGAAGAGCTCAAATTTCAAAACAATTAACATGATATAATACGATAACTATAGAAAATTTGCTCTTACGCTCATGCTGCATGACTGGAACTTTAACTTAATTATTTCCTTCCAGTAGGTGTCTACGTCTATGCAGCCATATTTGGATAATGAACATAGAGTACAGTGTGTAGTTATAGGATAGCGATCTGCTTAGAATTGCTGTCGAATACAGAAATATACTTTTGGGCAATCATTTACAGCGTATTATGTAAGGTTGTTATATTAATTGCATATTAAATAAGAACCCTATGTAATTCTGATGGGTATGTTGGGACCTCATAAGTAGGAAACCTCATTAATTTCCTTCCAGTAGGTGTCTAAGTCTATGCAGCCATATTTGGATAAACACCATAGACTATAAGAGAAGTTATAGGCCATCGATATGCTTAGAAATGCTGTATAATACAGAAATAATATATCTTGGTGCAATCATTTACAGCGTATTATGTAAGGTAGTTACATTAGTTGCATATTAGTAAAGAACCCTATAGAATTCTGATTGGTATATTGGGACACCTCGTAAGTAGGAACCTCATTAATTTCCTTCCGGTAGGTGTCTACGTCTATGCAGCCATATTTGGATAATGCACCATAGACTACAGTTAGTACAGGCCAGCGATATGCTTAGAAATTCTGTACCTATAATACAGAAATAATATACCTTTGTGCAATCATTTATGGCGTATTATGTAAGGCAGTTACATTAGTTGCATATTAGTTAGGAACGCTATAGAATTCTGATTGGTATATTGGGACACTTCATAAGTACCGATTTCAAATGACAAACCGTTACGATGACAGTCGAATGATTTGGTTACCTAAGCAAAGTGCCAATGGGAGACATTCGCGAGATGAACCCATCTATCTAGTAGGCACCGAATTGGTCGGGCTCCTTGGTCGGCAGTACAAAACTGATTACAGGTCTCGAAGCATCACTCGTAACTCCATCCAAGGAATGAGCATAGTCGACTTCAATGATGCTGCGCCGATAGACTGCACGACTGCACCTCGAGGGAAAAGACATTATAAAATCCCTTACAACACATTGAGCTTTCTCTTGGCCGTTTTGGAACAATAATGCTTTGCCGTTTCCATGTCGTAGCTTTCCCTCTGAAGGGTTCTGCGAGGGCTAGATCTCGAGCACCTCGCATCAGAATGACACGCGATCACGAAGTACGTGATCTCTATTAGGCCAATCCTTATAGACCTCAATAAGTTTTGTGGTAATCCTGCAGAGCTGTAAGCACTTCGGAACCCTTTAAATTACCTTTATGATTTCGTTCATTCAACTGGATATTATCCATCCGACGCGACGGCAGGTAAAGTTGGTTGCGTATGAAGTCTGCCGTTCCTCAATGGGTCTCTGAAATTGAGAAGCTCAAGCTAGAGCGCAGCACGAAAACAACGACCTTACCGATTTACTCTTCATTTAACGAATTTCCGAGGTAAATGAAGCTATAGCAATGGCTCCAAAAATGTTAAATCAAAGTTTTCTAAAAATTTCTTCAATAAAATCCGTTTTGAGGCATTCTGAAACAAATCTCAGAGTTTAACACTTTTTCACATGTTTATTTGTTTATTTGAATAGATATGGGCGTAGCCCAATTACAATTTACATGACAAAAAATAGATGTATGTAACAAAACAGAAAAGTTCATGACATGGATACTGGAGTTTATGAAATTACTTAAACTTAACAAAAATTACAAGGTACAGGAAAAATACACCAACAAACACGAATTTCAATAAAGAAGGTCCCCGGAAATGAGAAATAAAAACCGAACTAAACATTAAATTAGGGACAAAACCTGCTTCTTGAAGAAACCTAGACTGGAGGTGAACAGATCTAAATCATCGGACAATGAAGCTAAATAATTTATATGTCTCTGAATTCTAGTAATAGGGCTATTCAATAAATAATTAGTGTGGGTGTGAGGAATAGAGAAAATGAAATGGTGGCGCATGTTGTAGTTGGGGACATTTGAATTAAATAAGGATAAGTGAGGGAGTAACAGTCGATTCCACCATTGAACAGCTTGACAACGAATGCTGCATCCATCCACCTTCGTCTAGTCTCTAACGGAGACAGACCACTTATGCAAATCATCGTTTCATGTAAAGAGTCACCACTGATCGGCACTCCCACTCTAAATGCTAAAAATCTTAGAAATTTATTCTGGATCTTCTCCAATCTAACTCTAGCTATATTATAAAAAGGAGACCAAACTATAGCGCAATATTCAATCGTGGATCGGACAAGTGCGGTGTATAGAAGAGTTAGGGCGATAGCATTGGTAAAATCTGATGTCGTATATGATTGATGTAATCGATGTGATTGATAACCAGCCCCAAAGCCATGGATTTCCATTGACAAGTTATAGAAGAACCTCTTCAGAAAAAAAACTTTTATGTTAGGGACTTCCGGTACCTTTCCGTTATACCCCCCACCACAATCTGTTTCACGACTGTTTCACGTCCGCCCGATGTTTCTAGGCACCGGTAATGATCCCTTTACTCATTTTAATTAATGTTCGCTCAGTTTGAGGGAGTAAAGAGGCATTGGTGAATTCTTGGAAAAACAAGAGGGTAACGTCATTGACCACGGGCGCTGCGCGCTTGCTTGGGTCCTAATGAGAAACTATTTCCCCGGGGACATTCTATGACCGCGAACGTGACGGAAGCCGTGCAAAGGTGGCGATGTAAAAGTTTTGCAAATTCATGAAAGAATTTTTGCGAATTCATGTGGAGGCAATCAAACCACAACCACGCCAGATTGTTTCAACAAATCCTCACCGACATCCGCAACTTCTGAAAACACATTCTTTTTTTCCTTCTTTTTTTTTTTAATTATATAATTTCTTCCCAGAGCTTGAAATTGTCACCAATTCTACGTAAATATGTAATCTAAGTAAGAAGGAATGCCTAGAAACATCGGGCGGGCGTGGGGGTATAACGTAAAAGTACCGGATTTTCTTTACAATAATATCACTGCCTCTAAAAATTGCTTTGCGGCTTACAGAGGTGCTGAGTATAAAATTATATTATGCAATTTAATAAATTCTCACTGTCACAAAAAATGTTAAAACCCCGACTATTCCATCAGATGGCCTTCACTATATTCCTTCAATAAAGGAGCGAAATCATAGTATCATATTGGACTTCATTGAGCATTGTATTTGCATTTAACATTACCGTAAGAGTTCATCAATTAACTGGTCATTGACCAGATTCTTCACGAAGTTTAAACTTTACAGTGTTGTCATCAAAGACAATACAGCCAATTCTAGGTGTCCCAGGACTCTACTGGCAAAACTTCTAGTCGATATTATGGAAATGGTACCCACCATTCAATTTACCGCCCTGAATACCATGGGAAGTGGTACCAAACAATTACAAGATACAAGTACAAGTTAATAGATATTAACTTAATGTTATGTCGCTGACTCGATCCTTGCCACCCTTGAACCCCAGAGTGAGACTGAAATCTAATGTATATTCAAATTTTATGTGACAATGTGTTGGAGGAAAATAATAAATTCTCTACCTTCTCGAAGGTATTAAAAGAATTCCACTGATTTGGTTGACTTCTATTTTTCGCGAGTAGACGTCCTGGAAACCCGAGCAGTTTTGATAGAGTCGGTTCAACTTCGTGACTAGTCCTGAAATTTCCTAAAAAGGCGCTGACTTCGACCAAGTCTCTTCTTGGCCAAATGTATTCGACAGTGAGTTCACCTCTTTTTAGAGTTCAGTGTGATGTGATACCGTGAGAAGCGGTCTAGATTCCGTCTAATAAGATTCATAAGCCGGAAGATTCCCTGCAAGAACAAATACGCATATATTACGATCGCGCCACTGCGGTCGTGCACTGAGTGACCATGAGCTTCAGGGTTCTCTTTTCTGTTCGGTGGTCCTAATGTCCAAATACATATCAGATTTGTTGCACGGAAGTTAGGAACGTTGACGCCAACCCACTCTAGTGGCGATTCGGGAAACCAATCAGTTTAGTGGGGAGAGTAAATACTCCTTTCTGGGTGTGCATAAAGAGGGAATTTTTGCAGTCTTTCTAGCGCAAGCAAACTAGAAGCTATGCAGTGAGTTGTACTGTACGTATAGGGAATCGTCGTCCGATTGAATGGGACGATTCGAAAGTCATACTAACGTGACTAGACTGCGCTGCAAGTCTTCGTTTAAGCCCGAATGATAGAATGCCTTACTATACTAACGTGTAATGTATTCTTTCATAATGAAGAAGTATTAAATAATCAATTATTTGAACTTTGTGGCTTAATTTTTTCACTAGAAATAAATGGTAGCAAGAGGGAAGCCTATTGGAGTTGATCCAAAGGGGTGGAGCCCAAGCATGAGGAAAAAACGCATACAAATCCGTTTCAGACCATTCTTATAATCTGAAACCAAAGATCAGACCGAATCCGTGAACGAAATCATAGGTGTGTGTGTCTGTGTGCAATTTCAGTCTAGTTGTGCTGCAAACCTTGGAAATTTCGAATTTTTCGCGAGGTGGGGGGGGTGGATTAGATAATTACCTATTGTTTTAAGCGCTACTCAAGGTGCAAATCTTGACCGATTTTCGTGATTCTCATTTTATTCCATTATGAATTCGATTTAGTTTTGGAACGTATGTCAATTCAAATCAATTCCATTTTATTGAATAACCCGTAGGTATTACAAGGAGTTCCTAAAATACAGCACTGCATTAAAAAATAGCACGTGATATCTTGCCTTCATGTCTGCCTCAACAATGTTGGACTTTTACGTATTGTGTATCAAATTATTAAGGCCCGTTTACACGAGCGATTTTTTCCGGCAATAATTGCAGAAAAAAGTATTGCACAACTATTTCAAAAAAGTTGGACAACTATTCTCTCCTCGAAAAAATTGCCGAAGATTGCACGCAATTAATTGACGGGAGTTGTACAACATTTCAGGCCCACGAGCCCTCTCGGCAACTGTTGCATCGTGTTGAAATGAAGTCCAAGGGGTTTGGAAAATTATTGCACTATTGCGGCAATTTTTCGGCCTTGGGTCGGGAGAGGGAACGAAACAGCCAATCACATTGAGAGTTTATTTGTGCAGTATGGCCTTATGAGCAAATATTGACGTGAAACTGCACTGATGGGGTGCAGCATTGCCTCATGAGAGAATTTTAACGTAGGAAAGATAGGAGTTTATTTGTGCAGCATGGCCTTATGAGCAAATATTGACGTGAAACTGCACTGATGGGGTGCAGCATGGCCTTATGAGCGAATACTGACGTGAAACTGCACTGATGGGGTGCAGCAGTGCCTCATGAGAGAATTTTAACATAGAAAGATAGGAGTTTATGTGTGCAGCATGGCCTTATGAGCAAATATTGACGTGACAGAATTTCAGAGGTGAGAGCCAACCCACATTCTCTCTGGCTCAGAAACTGGCGCTGCCAAATTCCCCTCTTTTTCCTTTGGTTGGCAGCAACAGCGACGACGACCACAGCAGCAGCGACGACCACCTCTTCACCGTCCATGGCGCGAACTGTTGTCGCCCGTGTAAACGAAAAAAAATTGAGCAATTTCTATTGCTCAACTTTTTGGTGCAACACAGTGCAATTAATTCCTTGCAACATCTTGACGCAACACGAGGCAATTTTATTGCTTCGTGTTGTGTACAACTTTTCTAGTGCAATTTTTTTGGAGTTGCGCAACTTTTGTTGCTTGTGTAATCGGCCCTTTACTTATATAGGTCTACATAATTTACGGATAATAAATTAGCACTGCATAGTTGACATAGATCATAATCAATAATGCCTACACTCCACTGCCAAATTTCAATAATAATTCCGAGTCATTGCCGAAATTTCCAAAGCGGTGTTCATATTAATTCTATCTCTTGTAGATTTTCATCTTCTTCTTGACCTGTTTTCTGGAAATGTTGGGAGGGGACGGAGGAGGAGTATTCAGATTAATCTCCACTTCTGACCAAGTAAGTAGATGTAGACTCCTCCAACGTACTTCATCCATAGTGATAAAAATGAATGATAAGTTTCTTTCCATCAACCAGTAGTTCATCTCCAATCAATACGGCATGCTTCCCGTCTTTTCTTGCTTGAATCAACTTGGGCAAGATGATGCTTCCTAAATTCCCGTGTTCATCTGTCGTAGAACTCGCATGTATTAAATTGGGATCCCTTGAACTTGTAAATGTTCTGGCGTACTTTAGATTTAGAGAAATTATTAGCAAAATGAATGTGAACTGGTCTACTTCTGGAAGGTTGGATGATGCCTAAACGTCCTACACCTATAACTTCATAATTCTCAAGAACGCAATTTAATTCCGTTCTAAAAATGTCCATCACCTTCTCGTCCGATTTTCGTGATTCTTATTTTGTTCAATTACGAATTCGATTTACCTCTGGAACGTATTTCAGGAATTTCAAATTTCATAAAGGGAGGGAGTGAATGGAGGGGGTTATAGAAATAAAACATGATGTTCTAACTGTGCTCGTCAAATTTTCGTGATCATTTTTAGCGAATTTTTGTAGAAAATTAATTTTGATCATTATGAATTTGGTCTAGTTTTGGAAAATATATCAGGAGTTTCAAATGGAAATTTACTGTCGGTGGAGGGGGTCAATGGGGTGGGGGGAGGAGGAATAATTCACAGAATTCTTCTCATTAGACAAAGTTCTATGATTTTCGTTCGTTCTGCTGAAGTAAGATCACGAGATTTTTCTAGTTGCATGTACACTTTTATCCACGAGGCTGTTCCAACGGATAATGAACATTATTCTTACACCTTGGATAGGTTTAACCATTAATGGTAGTGAAACATTGGCTACAACTAAAGCAGCAATAAAACGAAATAAACTAAATTAATCCAACGAAGTTTTTAAAACCCATCTCCATGAACCCTAGTTCCATGAAATTAAAAAGTTACAACGTTGAATCGACTTCGATGGTTATGTCATGAACATAACAAATAATAATAATATTATTCTACTCGCGTTTTGTTGTTGATTTTCTTCATTCTTGCCGCAGAAATCTATATCTTATGTTTTGACACTGGCGTTTTCGTTTGTCTGCTCTATTTCTTGACTCATGTTTCACTACAAACAACACAATGATTATTATTCTTCTTCTCTCTTTTATGGCCTCGTTTATGGAAACATAATAAAACTGGCAAAAATTTTTGCAAAGCATGGAGGAAGTATTGCATAAGCTAGTAGGTAAATCAGGTTTTTTTGTTGTTGTTTTGCCTTGACCCGCTCAAAGCTACCCCAGAAATGTAGCGTTCTCCCGACAGAGCGCTCTCGTGTACCTCCTGTGCGTATGGTCTATAGTGGCACTTAGGAAAATGTTCTTATAGAATCTTTTGATGGATATCTACCTAAAATCGCGGAATCATGGACAATGGAATAAGTAGGGTAAACCTGTACACTTACATTCGAACGCTCATTAAAATTGACGTCATCATCCTGGAGCTGTTTTTTCGCTTGAAAACGCACGAAAATAGCTGAGATATGGTTGATTTTAAGCTCCAAACCGGCCTATCCTGAAGCTTTTTTGCTTGGAAACGCACGCACACAGTAAAATTACATGATGCCCCATAAATCAACCTTATATAATAATTACTATAGTAATAAGTAGCTGATTAAAATACTTAATATAGTCAATTAAGCGTAGCAGCAGCGGAGAGGAGGTGGCATCAAAGTTGTAAGTTTACAATGTATCATAGATAACCTATAATGGAGATGCGCCCCAAAAGCACGAAACGCACACAAATTGGCCAAAAGACCCTTCACCATCGTATTGACATTTTTATACGCCTGTTCGCTGGCTGCCACACCACCAGTGCGCGCCAAATTAATGCATTTTTCAGCTCCCGACTATGGTTTTTTTAATTCCTTTATTTACTAACTAAAAAGCACTACTAACTATGTAATTCTACTGTGTGTGACTGAGTTTCCAAGCAAAAAAGCTTCAGGATAGGCCGGTTTGGAGCTTAAAATCAACCATTTCTTTGTTATTTTTGTGCGTTTATATGCGAAAAAAACAGCTACAGGATGATGACGTCAATTTTAATGAGCGTTCGAATGTAATTGCACAGGTTTACCCTACTGGAATATTCCTCTACACAACACTATGTGTTGCCGAAAATGGGATATAAAATATGGATAACAAGATCATTAATGGTGCCGTTTTTATCAATCCTGTTGGAAGCTTAAGTGTGAAAATTCTCCTTAAAGACGAACAGAAGAAAAGTGAATAAGAAGATTATTAATTTTATCTGCTTTGTTCAGTAGTTTTTGCTTATCCATAACTACGTCAACTGGGATCATGAAGAAGAAGAAAATCGAAAGAACGAAATGTTGGTTTTTAGTTTAGTAAATTGTATTGCCCTTTTGAGAGAATGGAAAATTTAAAATATACTTCATAACAATGAATTTCTACTAGTAATAAAAATTAATTTGCACTATCTCTTCAGTTGAGAACGACTGGACCGGATTGGCTAATTATTTTCCTTCTTCTTCTTCTCATTATTATTATTATTACTATTTTATGTGCGAAAACGTTCATCGTAGGTTTTTGGGATGCCGGTCTCATCATTAGCCGAGTGAGCTCTGCGAATAATATATTTTTCCAAGATCTAGAATAAGAAAGAGATTGAGGAAACACTTGAATTCATTTGATTCATTTAGAGAGAAATTAAGTTCAATGATACGATTCACATCACCCAGAGCAAAAATACTCCAGAAGACTCCAGACTTGTGACAGAAGGGTGGGAGGGAGGGGGGTAGTCAAACGACTGTGAATCGCAAAGCAACTTTAGTGTGCAACATAGGGGAAATTGGACTTTCGAGTTCATCCTTAATTCTTCAAATGTATAGATCGCAGATTGTTACAAATATCTCGAGCGGACCGGAGAGTACATGTACGAGTGGACCAGTTAGTGACAGCCTGGACATGGAACTTGGACTATTGGTTGGACGCATTAGCTGTAGTGAGGAATCAATACCACTTATGCTACAAAAAATGCAAGTACTGCTTGAAAATTAATATATTTGTATGAATAGCAGAGCAGTACTTGAAAATCATTGGACTTTTTGGGTGGTACTGTTTCAAGCTGAGGAACTGATATGTAAATTCCCTTTTAGATCCAAATTTTGTGTGATTTAAACGATATTTGCATAAAGTTTCTGAAAACTCTGAACTTGGTATTAGAACCTCTTGAAACTCATACGGTGGATACAGCTTTCGTACAAGTACGCAACCACGAGAGACATTTAATGTCTTTGCGCCCCCTTTCCCCTTCCTATAAAACCCCGTATTGTATTCTAGAGCCACTCAGCTGATCTGGGGTCGGTCAGTTGTGTTCAGAAGTCCCTCAAGGGCCCACATACCAAATCTCAGAATCGTGGGATCATTAGGGAAAAAACTGGATTCTAGATCCACTCAGCTGATCTGGGATCGGTCAGTTGTGTTCAGAAGTCCCTCAAGGGCCCACATACCAAATCTCAGAATCTTGGGATCATTAGGGAAAAAACTGGATTCTGGAGCCACTCAGCTGATCTGGGATCGGTCAGTTGTGTTCAGAAGTCCCTCAAGGGCCCACATACCAAATCTCAGAATCGTGGGATCATTAAGGAAAAAACTGGATTCTAGAGCCACTCAGCTGATCTGGGATCGGTCAGTTGTGTTCAGAAGTCCCTCAAGGGCCCACATACCAAATCTCAGAATCTTGGGATCATTAGGGAAAAAACTGGATTCTGGAGCCACTCAGCTGATCTGGGATCGGTCAGTTGTGTTCAGAAGTCCCTCAACGGCCCACATACCAAATCTCAGAATCGTGGGATCATTAGGGAAAAAACTGGATTCTAGAGCCACTCAGCTGATCTGGGATCGGTCAGTTGTGTTCAGAAGTCCCTCAAGGGGCTACATACCAAATCTCAGAATCGTGGGATCATTAGGGAATCTCCGCGTAACGCTCACCGCGTGACGCTCACCGCGTGACGCTCTCCCGCGTGATGCTCCCCCGCGTGACGATTTTTCATTTATGTGCCATAGTAAAGACATAAAATGTCAATAACAGAAAATAATATTTTCATGGCGGCAGCATCTGTGCAATTACTCAACATGAAAGCACATGGAAATTCTTGCCTTATTTCATCCAAGACTAAAATTATAGTTAATTCGAAGTCGCATTGATTTAAACCGTGAGTACTGTCAAGAAAAATGCAGTCGTTACCAAACTTCTCAAGCATGGTTAGTTTGCGAAAATCAGAATGAAATTGCCAGATGAGAGTTCAGGTTGAGAGACCAAAAGACAGGTTTGTTGTTTGTAAAAACGCTCGACCTGATTTCCATGATTTTGGGTGACCCATGAATGAACACTTAGTAGTCATTTGGTAACGTACAGCTTCATTGTTCAAATTAAATTCTTGTTGGATATTCCAAAAGTCTTTGCTTGTTAGTAAATGAATAAAATTAACTTCTTCACTCTGAACCGACGTTCTGATGCTTCTTAAAATTTCTTTAAATTGAACACCTGCGACGGTTTTTGAGGCAATTCCTATCTTTTCCTCTTTTGTCAAGTGGTGGCAACCCAATTCTTGTTCATGTCCAACATGAGTGTTGATAAATTTTACGACCACGGAACCGCTACTGAGATTGGTACTCGCTATACTCGTAATTTGAGCAGGACAACAGGACTTGCTCTTGTTGCTTCCTAGCAGTTTTAGATGGCGTTTACCCAAACCACGAGGTGAGAAAAATCCATCTCTATGGCGGCAGTATTGGATGGTTTTCGTGCTTTGACTTTGGGAGACACCTCTTTGGACGTTGGACAAACTGAGTTGATGTGTCTCTCTCAAGAAAAGAGAGAATTCTCGCCATCGAAAGCTAGGTGCTTTTGTGAAATGTCTATGTTGTGGACTTCAGTAAAATGTTGACTAAGTTCGTCGCGACCACTTCCAGATTTACCGCACAATTGACAATCATATTTCTTAGATTTCTGGTCAGCATTTCTTAAATGAGTCTTTTCGTGAACTTTCACGTTGCTCGTTTTGTCACTGTGGTAATTGCACACTGAACATCGGGGCATTTTATGGAATTTCGAAAAACGAACGGCACGCGGGATAAATTGACAAACGGGAAAAGGATATGCATAAGTATAAGGGATAAGAATGAAGTATAAGTATAAAAGTATAGTATGAATAAAGTATAAGTACAAAAGTGTAGTATACGTATAAGTATAAAGTATTTAGTGTTCTATTTCTCAGTGGGTAAAGCAGGGTAAAGGTAAAAACTGCTGGAATGACGGGGACCTAGAAGATGACATATCTATAGCTTCGTTCTCAGTGTGTGTTCTTCGAGTTCGGAACGGTTCTGGGCAAGCGCAGTCGAGTTTTGTCGTTCGCAGTGCCAGAACGCCCAGTTCTGGAACGTCAAGAACGCCGAGTTCGGCATTCGCAGTGTTTTGCGAACCGGGTTCCGAACGGTTCTGACAGTCCCCGTTTTTTTCGGAACTGTCAGAACTCAAACGTAAGGACGTAGTTAACGCATGCGCATTTCACATTTTTCGGATCTCGTGGAGTAAACAACTCTTTTCTTAATCGAAATCATACTTAATCATGCTTTAGTCTCCGTACGTTGGTATCTATAAGTAGGTACCTATTCTATGATCGAAATGTCAACTAGCTCGTCTGTTGGATCTCGTCTACATCCACGAAACTCAAATTTTTTCGAGTATACTCCTCAGTCGTGGAAATTTTTATTTTATTTTATTGCGGTGGGGTAATAGTTAAATAATATTCTCGGGCATAATAATTAATATATTCACGGGCACTAAAAATATTCTGAAAAGGTGCACCAGAAGGTATCACGAGTTGAGTGAGGTTACAAACAACAACACAGGTTATTCCACTCCTAAGTTCTGAAATTTCCAATAATAAGCTTATGTGATCGTATAGCAAAAAATTTTTATAACCCCCCCTCAAACTTTGTCACTTTACGTTTCAAGGTGCGTAGAATCCAAATTTGAAATGTCCGTCCGCCGTCCGGGCCATAAAAGGCCTTAGAATTGACTTAAAAAATCTGTTCTTTCACACATAGACTCCACTTGGGGTCTAGTTGGTCCTAACATCTCGCCAGCTCGATCGCTCCACTCTCATGGGTGGTATGAGCCAAAAATAGGTGAAAAAGTGTCTTTTTTTGTATATTTCAAGTTGTATAGAAATTGGAGATTTATGAGTGAAAAGAATATGTTAGCTACTAATTTTATGAAGAAAAAAAAAGTATTCTAAATGATACTCTTCTATTCAAAAAGAGATTTTGGATTTTAGGCTATTTTTTGCAATTTTATAGATTTAAAAAAAAAAATTTAATGAAGTTCAAGTTTTTAGCATAATTTCGTACATAAATTTTTGAATGTTCTATTTCATAGTTGATAAACTTTATTTGACCAATCTTATGCTAAAAAATATCAATTTAACAATTCTTAGCCATTTTCAGTGATTTTGTCAGCACATTTTTTGAAATTTGACCAATTAGATGATATCAATATACAGTATAAGTAACACTTTTATGTGTTGGAAAGATGACTTGGTAATAAATTTGTTTGTTTATCAACTATATTAAAAAGCGTAATATTGTGAGATTCCGCTGTTGTAATGGATTGAACCCATTTGTGAGGTCCGAAGCTCAGGGTTCCGATACTAAATATACTATAAGCGGCGTTTAATAATATTATGGACCAGAGATCTACGTAGAAGGGCTGTCTAATACATAAATAATAAACCTTTGTGTAATAATTTGCAGCGTTTTTTTATTTCATCTTTATCCAGAAATGAGGTCAAAGAGGAACAATCAAGAAAGGCCGGAACAGGTATTCGGCTGGAATCGCGTTATTTCGTTGGTAGATTACGTTTGAATACTTCTAGGTTTTTCCCAATTCTTAATGAATTACTAACTTCAATTCATTATATCCACACGTTTTTCGAAGAAGAAAGGTCTGGAGAATGTAATAAAACTGTAGTTGTTATTCAACTTGTAGTTTGAGGGAAATGGTAGCATCACAAAGTCAGATTTATGATAAACAGGTACGCACTTGCCCCCCTGACCCTAAAATTATTAACGGACACAAAGAAAGTTCAACAAACACAGACAGTTACTCGGAAGCAAACGAGAAAACAAAAACGAAAAATGTTGAAGCCAGAATGTTCCTTCTTACTCCAAGTGGAAATGAGTTTAATGAATTTTTAACTACTTCCAAGTACGAGGTTCATAACGGCCTAAAATATATCTGGTCATTAAGGTGCTTAGCGATTATCCTAATGTAGTTAGTCGTACAATTACAGTCCAAGGCGAAAAAATACAATGGAATGCAAAGAAGATCTCATGGTTCGTATTCACTCGCACATGACGAATTACATAGGAAATTCGTAGATGCTCGGATCCCACATTACAGCGGCGGCTCTCATGTACGTACGTGGGGCAAGTGCGTTTTCAACTTTCAACCCGAAAAATAATAAAAATAAAATGAACCAATGTCGGTAGATTTTAGGTACAATTTAAAATGAATTGTTAATGAAAAATAAGACGCCGCAAAATAGATAATTTTTAGCAACTCAACATGAATTCCTGAGTTGATAAAATGGTCAATAAACTCATACACTTGTTGGCTGTCCTCTGATTCGCTGTCGGTTGAGGAATGAGGTTTGCGCGAGAGAGAATTTGAAGAAGATTTGTTTTGCTGGTGTCATCTGGTGGTAGTAGTCCAAACGAGTTGATATTAGGGCCCTTCACACCTACACTCAAGAGTCGACGACTGAATGGGACACTCAAGTCTCGAATCAAAAGTATTAGTGTAAACGGCAATTCTGCGTGGACCTTGGAACGAAGCTGGCGTGCGGGGGGCTTCGACGGTTTTGAGCGCACTCCAACCAAACGTCAAGAGTGTCAGTGGGAATCACAGTTATGCGTGAGGGTAAAAGTGGGGTTAGAAACGTAGATCACCGCGTTCACGACACCATCCCTAACCATCCCCAATTTTGATAACATTTCTAATATGAGGCATGAAGTTGATGTATTTTTTCACGCTGAGTCGAATGCCACCAGCCCCAGCTCTCTAGGATCAATATTAATCGAGAAAAAGCAATTTTTATGTTAAAAATGCCCAATTTTGATCAAATTTCTAATATGGGGCATGAAGTTGATGTATTTTTTTCACGCTGAGCCGAATGCCACCAGCCCCAGCTCTCTAGGATAGAACTTCTTACTACAGCCATATCAGGATAGCACTGATGACGCTTGGGCGTGTGGTGAAAAATTTCCAATTTTTCCTCCTTCCACACGCCACTGAGGAGTGAGGTTAAAACTGGAAGTTTATCCTTTACACGTACACTTTAGAGTGGACTAACCTAGGTGCCGAGCTTTCGTGCGGTTAAGAGTGAGGTGTCCATAAACAACACACTCTTGCGTGGCCCACTCTTGAACGGCAGACGCCTGACCGACAGCTCTGAGCGCACGCAAGAGCGGGAAGACAAAAATTTGGAGTGTGGAGTTTTAACCGCACTCAAACTTCGACTCAAGAGTGTCCCGTTCAGTCGTCGACTCTAGAGTGTACGTGTGAGGGGCCCTATTGGCTGCTCTACTGGACCTCGGAGAAGACCACGGCAAAATGAACGCGCTCTACCGATTCACTGTCAGGTCTCTGATGCTGCGTGCCTTTGCCATGGAGGATATTTGACCCTGATCCGTACAGCTGCACCCTCATACCTGGACTGTTATATTGAAAATTTATTCCTTTTAACGTATATCTGTAATTTCGAGAAGATATAACAAGAACAACCCTAGCTGGTAATCTATCGAGTAAAACCAAAAAAGTTTGGTCGAATCGCGTGGTCACATATAAAATTCGGTGCACACAAAGTTAAGGATGGGATAAACGAACTTGAGGCCATCATTGAGGAGAAGAGTCTATCAGCAGGTAGTAGATGAATAACTTGATATAATTTAAGAAAACACCTGTTTTCTTTGTCCTGCGACCTCCGCACAACTACGTTCCAATTTTTGAGAAATAGTCGTTTCGTAAAATTGAACTAGGAAATGGTAATATGACATGAAACTATTGGAAGATGGTCAAAGGGCTTCAGATAATTTCTTCTAAGCAAAACAATATTTAAGAATCTTTCTAGTCGCAAAAACCAATGCCTATTTCAATCCAATTCAACTATCATCATCTACTACCCACTACTAACATTCATTCATATCCGTACATTTTACCTAAAGTTATTCCATAAATATGTAAATGACACCGATAAATTTAGGAAAGCTGTGTTTATTAAATTTTTGAATCTATAATTATTTGCACATTGTAATCTATTATAGTATAGGAATTTATATTATACTAGAGGCCTGTTAGGGCTTGGAAAGCCCTAATCTAGAACGCGATCAAGATAAGCACAGAGTCGAACGGCGACACTTGAGGCCGTCTAACACCGAAATCGGTCCGCGAAGTTCTTCAAAATTTCAAAGATCGTTCAGAAATAACTCTCCTAGATGTTAGTAACTACACTGCGTTTCTTACTTACCGTGGCAACTGTTGTTACTGCCACAGAATAATAAACAGAGAGTCTCCCTATCAAATTTCAAATACCTACAGTGAACAGGAAAAAATTTAGCTCACTCAGCTGATCAGAAAAGACCCCATCTTTTCACTCGTCTCTTAATGTTCCAGAGAGTTATCAAATTTCAACTTCCTACATTGAACAGGAAAGAATTTAGCTCACTCAGCTGATCAGAAAAGACCCCATCACTTCACTCGTCTCTTAATGTCCCAGAGAGTCTACCTATCAAATTTCAACTTCCTACAGTGAACAGGAAAGAATTTAGCTCACTCAGCAGATCAGAAAAGACCCCATCACTTCACTCGTCTCTTAATGTTCCAGAGAGTTATCAAATTTCAACTTCCTACAATGCACAGGAAAGAATTTAGCTCACTCAGCTGATCAGAAAAGACCCCATCACTTCACTCGTCTCTTAATGTTCCAGAAAGTTATCAAATTTCAACTTCCTACAGTGAACAGGAAAGAATTTAGCTCACTCAGCTGATCAGAAAAGTCCCCATCTTTTCACTCGTCTCTTAATGTCCCAGAGAGGTTACCTATCAAATTTCAACTTCCTACAGTGAACAGGAAAGAATTTAGCTCACTCAGCTGATCAGAAAAGACCCCATCACTTCACTCGTCTCTTAATGTTCCAGAAAGTTATCAAATTTCAACTTCCTACAGTGAACAGGAAAGAATTTAGCTCACTCAGCTGATCAGAAAAGACCCCATCACTACGTTTCTTACTTACCGACACCTGGGGCCGTGCTGATTCGGAATTATGTATAAAGACCGTTCGGAATTATATATAAAGTCCGCTAAGTTCTTCAGTTTCAATTTTTCGTTCAGAAATAACTCTCCTACGTTTCTTACTTACCGTGAATTGATAGCAACTGTTGTTACCGCCACAGCCTAATAAACAACTCTCGTTGATAAGGACCGCCTAGAACACGATCAAGGCGGGTATAGAGAGGAACGGCGACACTTTTGCAACAAAATTGGGGCCGTGCTGATTCGAATGAGCCATCCAACACTGAAATCGGACCGGAGGATATTTGACCCTGATCCGTACAGCTGCACCCTCATACCTGGACTATTACCTATATTGAAAATTTATTCCTTTTAACGTATATCTGTAATTTCGAGAATTCTCTTTCCTATTTCAATCCAATTCAACTATCATCATCTACTACCCACTACTACCATTCATTCATATACGTACATTTCATCTAAAGTTATTCCATATATATGTAAATGACACCTATAAATTTAGGAAAGCTGTGTTTATTAAATTTTTGAATCTATAATTATTTGCACATTGTAATCTATTATAGTATAGGAATTTATATTATATATGGTATACTATATTGTAGTCTATAATTGGTTGCATAGTTGCAATCGCAGTGGAATCTTTCTTTTTTTTCTAACAGTGCTCATTATAATTTCTTGCTACGTAATGTACCTCAATTTAATCAACTTAAGAACTAATTTGAGTTACCGTGTATATTGTCTTTATATACGAACTCCTTGTAACAATCATGTATGATTTTTTGCAATAAATTTGTTTGATTGATTGAGGTAGATTTTAGGTATAATTTAAAATGAATTGTTAATGAAAAATAAAAAGCCGCGAAATACATAATTTTTAGCAACTCAACATGAATTCCTGAGTTGCTAAAATGGTTAAACTCATCCACTTGTTGGCTGTCCTCTGATTCGCTGTCGGTTGCGGAATGAGGTTTGCGTGAGAGAGAATTTGAAGACTCCAGAGTTTTGCCGAATCAGATAGGACTGAGGTTTGGGAGAAGCGTGCGGTTGTGCGTAGGGGTTGAGGAAGAGGTTCTGAATGGAAACTGGGCTTCAAGACCTTGATTTTCTTTTTTTTCCTGGTAATTTCATGCGGTTTTTAATGAAACGCACTTGCTCCACTGTAAAAAAAGACGGGCAAGAACGTTTTATTGATTTACTGCAGCAATTTTTATAGCCTTGAAGTTATCAAGTGCGCAGTTCATACAGAGACAAAAGGTTGAAAGATAAACAGTGGAATAAACAGGAAAGGAAGGGTTTTTAGACAAGAAAACCATTGAAAACTGTACCTCCCTCAGATTCACACTCTGATCTCTGATATCGGACGAAGGCTTCGCGGAAAATGGTTCCAATCTTCCAATTACACTTATTTGTTCACTGAAGAGACTAAAATTTTTATGAGGTGGTAATAAACACCTGTTCTATCATTAGCTAAGAAACTTATTAAAATAGAGTGGCCTCATGGCGAAATAAAAAGAAGATACGAACTTGCCCCGCCTGACCCTACCAAAATTGAAAAAACGCTGCAAATTATTACACAAAGGTTTATTATTTCTGTATCATACAGACCTTCTACGTAGAAAACTGACCGTAATTATTTAGCCTCACTTATAGTATATTTACTAGGTATCGAAACTCGGGGCTTCCAATATTTGGTTCACTCGTTCACTGCATTACAGCTCCAGGACCCCATAATTTTACGCTTTATAGTAAAGTTGAGGAAAAATAAAAATAAATGGGACCATCTAGGGACACTCGAAGGAAGCTAAGCTTTATGTCATAAAGCGTAGAATAGAATTATGAGTATTTTCATACTCATAAACAATCTCTTCTAATTGGAATTAATTTCATCACACTCTCTCTCTCTCTCGCCTTCCCTCCCCTCCCTTTCCTCCCCCACCCCTCCCTTCCCTATCACTCCCTCCGCCTCCCTCGCCCTCCCTTCCCTCTCACTCCCTCTCCCCTCCCCTCCCACCCCTCTCTTCCCTCCGCCTCCCTCGCCCTCCCTTCCCTCTCATTCCCTCCGCCTCGCCCTCCCTCTCACTCTCTCTCCCGCCCACCCTCTCCCACCCACAAGGCGTGCGCGCGTTCGTCAGTCTAACACTCAACGCCTAAAAAAAAGTCCAGTCATGCAGCATGACCCCATGAGCGAATTTTTGAAGAAATCTTCGACATTTCAGTCGCCATTGATCGTGTTGAGAAATTTTAGTTTATGATTTTGATAGACAAACATGGAATCAAATTATTAACACATGCACAGAGTAAACTCATCAGTTGTGATTACATTTTTTTTTTTTTTTTTTTTTTTTTTAAAGCACCTACTACCTACGTTTTAAACAGCATGGTTCTAAAATTGGTTATACAGGGATACTTCCATAAGAGTAGTTCAATCTGAATTTGGACAATGTTTCATGCAAATATTACCGATTTTTACAACTAGCGAACGGCATTATTTCGATTTTTGACTGATTTTTCAACTTTGAAATTTTTGAAAACTTGATACATATTCTTATAGGAAATTTTACGCTGATTCCGAATATACCACATGTTAGTATGCTGAAAAAATTATTTCGCACAACAAATCGCAAAAAAACAGGCTATTTTGACATTTTTGACTACATTTTTGAAAATTTCAACCCGAAGATGTAATCCGATCATGCTGGCCAACGAACTTGAACTTTCGTTTTGTGTCCTTAACATTTTAAAATTTGTTTGAAGTTTCTAGCACAATTCTATGGACAGTAATCGTCTGGAATGACACATACATACATACATACATATATACATACATACATAAAAAAATGCGTTAAACTTCAGAATATGATTCAGAATAGCCTGAAACGGATTTCTGCATAAAATTTTTTCAAAAATTCAAATTCTACAAATTTTGAGGCGAGAGCAATAGCTTAGTTTTCTTCAAAAATTCGCTAAAAGACACTTTTTCGCCCATTTTTGGCCCATAGCATCTATGCGAGTAAAGCGATCGGAATGGTTAAACGTTAGGACCAACTAGACCCCAAATGGAGTCTATGTGCGAAAGAACAGGTTTTTTAAGTCAATTCTTAGGCCTTTTATGGCCCGGACGGCGAACGGCGGACGGACATTTCAAATTTGGATTCTACGCACCTTGAAACGTAAAGTGACAAAGTTTGAGGGGGGGTTATACAAATTTTTTGCTACACGATCACATAGGCTTATTATTGAAAATAATAAACCAAAAGCGTAAAACTATGCTCTTTGTAACTTGCTGCGTTGTTGCAAAATTATGTTGAATTGCTATCAGATTGTAAAGGAATTTGCAGAGATTGTGTGGGTTGGGCATTCGATAGTTTGGTGCCATTGTTATTGGATCCTGTATAATCGCTTTTTAGGACGTCCCTCATGAGCTAGGTCATACAGGCAAGGCTTTTTATTTAAGAGGAACGACCTATTGGAATTGATCCAGGGGGGGGGGGGGAGTAGGGGACAGCCCAAGCATGAGAAAAAAAAATAACCACATACAAATCCGTTTCAGACCATTCTAAGATCGAATCCGGGAAAAAATTATAGGTGTATGCCTGTGCGTGTGTGTGTGTGCGTGAATGTGTCTGTGACAAATTTTGTCGACGCTACCCAGGCTATAATTCTCTACCGATTTCCGTGATTCCCAGTTTGTTCGATTCCAATTTCAGTCTAGTTGTGCAGGAAACCTAGGAAATTTCGGTATAGTTTGGGAAAGTATGTCAGGATTTTCAAACTTCATCAAGAGAGTGGGTAAATGGAGGGGATAATATTGGTAAATTATGATGTTTGGACTATTCTCGTCCGATTTTTGTGATTCTTTTTTTGTTGAACTTTGAATCTAGTCTAGTTTTGGAAAATTTAACAGGAGTTTCGAATTTCATGATGGAAGGGGGTGAATGGAGGGGGTAATACTGATAAATCATGTTGTTTTAACTATTTTTGTCCGATTTTTGTGATTATTTTTTGTTCAACTTCGAATTAGGTCTTGGTTTGGAATATGTAACAGAGGTTTTGAATTTCATGATGGAAGGGCGTGAATGGAGGGGTAAATAACGATCAATCGTGATATTTTTATTATATTCATCATAGTTTTCATGGCTGTTTTTATTGTTTGTTCGATCCAGATTGTAGTCCAGTTACGCAACCTCGGACGTTGCAAGTCTACCGTCGGTGAAGGGGTTAAATGGCGGAAGGGGGGGATTTCCGAGGAATCATTATACTTTTTTCTTTTTTTTCCTCTTATTTTAATTCTGACAAAATTATAAACAATCCATTCATAGGAAAGTCCCTGTACAGGGTGTTTACTAGATCTGTAAAATTAAAATCGGGGACTTTTTCGGGACTTTTGGGGTTCTAAATTTTAAAAATCGGTGACCAACTGTAATCATGAGTAGCCTATATAAAATTAGATCTTCATAACTTTTTTATTGATTCTAGCCTACTTGATTCTAGAAGTCTAAGACTACTTACAGAATATTAGTAAAATACAATGTACAAAATATTTAATATTATAGATTCAAAAATCTTTATTGATTCTTTCGTATGTTTTGTGAATCCCGGTACTGGCATGATTATTTGGTTACCGACGCTATACCAATCAGTGACTTCTATATTAAAACCCGTGACTTTCGGAAATATCCGTGCCCTACTATTAAATCCGTGACTTTTCCGGGACATTCTGGGAATCCGTGACCTGTAGACGCCTGCTGTATATTACTTACCAATATGTTTCTGTAGGTAATATTTTTGTATATAATCCAAATATCTGTCTCGAATCACAGAATTTAATTAGAACTCGTTTTTTTGCCATAAAATTGGTAGTTTTAACGATATCTTTCCTCTCACAGTACTCAAATTTCAAAACACAACATACGAGTAATATACAAATATAGGATAATTTACGAAAACTCCTTCATACGATCATGCTGCTTGAACTTATAACTTTGTTATCCTTGTTCCGGAAAGTCATAGTATGACTCACTACAATAAATATATCATTGCTTTCGTTGATAATTCCAGTTGTCTCCATTCTTTAATCTGATCGGCTTGGATCTCATTATAAAGAGGAATAGAAAATTAAAAGAGATTAAAAGTTGAACCGAGCGGTCGGCTAATTCAAATCATCTCACGGGGGGCCATGAATAAAGGAAGACGAGGACGCGGGTCACCGCAGAGGGGAATCCGGAGGAAATGGAGGGTGAAGTAAGGTCGCGGCCGATATGGACAATCCCCTGCCCGTATTGATCCCAAACCCGTATCAGCGTCTCAGTTGTTAACCTTTTAATCTTTTTTCTTTTAGCGAATTTTTTTATAGAAAATTAAGCTATTGCAATGGCTCAAAAAATTTTAAAATCAAAATTTTCGAAAATTGTCTTCATTGAAATCCGTTTTGAGACATTCTGAAACGAATCCTAGAGCTTTTAATTTTTTCATATATATACATATTTATATTACATATTGTGGTGAGCTTATACAAATACTTATATATTTATTTATTTATGTATATATGTGTCCTTCCAGAAGATAACTCTCCTTAAGATTGAGATAAAAATTTCGTTCTTGCGCCAAAAAAATCAAGCTTTCCAAACGAAAGGACGAGTTCGTTGGCCAGCATTTTTTAAGCACATTAAATTGGTCTAATTTCATTTAAAAAAACGCTGCAAATTATTTCACAAAGGTTTATTATTTTTTCAATTGAGTTTGATCGTAGTTTTAGTTGGCTTGCGTACGTCATAAGGCCCGTCCAGGCTCCTCGGCGTGTCCTATTTCGAGTTGCCACAACCTATACTTCTATAATTATATACGCATGTTTATATTTCTCGATTTGAGCTCCTATCTATTCAAATAGTTATTGCCTTAATAATATCATTATCAAAGTACGTACGAAAAGTCGAGAGGATATGTTATTAAATATGCGTAGGAAAAGCATTGGTATTAACACACAAATATGACCTAGAAAAAAACATATATTCATGCCTCGAAGGAACGCTGTACCCACCTCATGGTGCAGCGGTGTATTATATGGGTATAACACGTAAAAGTAATAAATATCCATTCTCCTACACCCCTCTGCTACGCCCCTGGTCACCCCAGACACCACAAGGGGCCGCGGCGCCTCCTCTCACTCCACCCCCCGCTCACCCCCCTGTTAGGCCTGCGTCTAACACGTCTAACACTCAAAGCCTTGAAAAAGACACTTTTTCGCCCGTTTTTAGCCGATAGCATCTATGCTAGTAAAGCGATCGGGATAGTTAAACGTTAGGACCAACTAGACCCCAAATGGAGTCTATGTGCGAAAGAACGGGTTTTTTAAAGTAAATTCTTAAGCCTTTTATGGCCCGGACGGCGGACGGCGGACGGCAGACGGCGAACGGCGGACGGACATTTCAAATTTGGATTCTACGCACCTTGAAACGTAAACTGACAAAGTTTGAGGGGGGTTTATAAACATTTTTTGCTACACGATCACATAGTCTTATTATTGGAAATAATAAACCAAAAAGTGCTGAAAAAATCACCAAAAATAGGAAGAAACGGCTAAAAATTGTTAAATTCATATTTTTTAGCAGAATATTGCTTAAATAGGTAAAGTTTATTGACTATAAAGTAGAACATTAAAAAATTTATGTGCAATAGTATGCTGAACATTTTACTTAAATTTCATTGGAATTTGCTTAAAAAAATCGATAAAAACTGCAAAAAAGTTAAAACCCAAAATCTGTTTTCGAATCGCAGAATATTATTTAGAACGAGTTCTTTTCCATAAAATTGGTAGTTAACATTTTCTCTTCCCTTGATCCCAACTTCAAACTGTAAACAATAACTATATCATTCTTGCAACAATTTAAATTATGTACGAGTTCAATGTTACAAGCCACTTGTCATATTCTGACGCAATGGAAAAGGCATCCAGTCAGGAATTACTTGAAGAATCTCCATATGCACCCAGAAAGGGGTACCAATGTCATCGGGAATTGGGATCCAGAGTACGGACTTGAGGGGGAGTGTTGGAATCTAAGTACTGCCTCCATATTGTCATATTTATCTATCCACAATAAGCTCATATTGTACAAGCAAGTCCTCAAACCTGTCTGGCCATATGGTGCGCAACTGTGGGGTTGCACTGCACAAAGTAACCGCAACATTATTAAGCGCTTTCAGAATAATCTTCTGCGTACCTGCGTTGATGCATACAGATACTTCAGAAACGACAGATGGTCGATGGTGATGGTGGCTATGAGTTGAAAGTTGAATCTGTCAATGAGGTTATCCGCAAACAAGCCGTCAATCACCTTTTGAGGCTCAGCGATCATGTTAACGAGGATGTCGTTCAGCTCCTTGACACCGAAGATTTACTTAGAAGACTTAAAAGAATTAAACCGCATGAACTAAGTGAAATAAAATGAATGTCAAGACTAGTGACTCAATTATCAGAACAACAAGTCTAAAGTGAAGTATATTAGATCTTAAGAAAATGTATAATAATTTATCAAATGAATGTTGCTTATAAGTTGTTATTACTTGGCGCAATAAAACTTGTCCAAAAAAAAAAAAAAAAATTGGTCATAGTTCATATGTTTATTAACCTGGCCCTTTGACAACATTGTTTGCATTATAAAAATGAATTTCAGTTTTGTATCAAACCACAAACCTTGGTACCACATTATTTAATTACAAGAAAATGTTAAGTAGATCTTATCATTCACCAAAAAGGTGAGTAATTCAAAAAGGTTCTGTTGAAAGTCCAGTCGTTGATCGGGGAAGACATAGAACAGAACCGTTAAGCGTTTATCTCGTTAATCGAGAAGGCGGGAATGAGAATGCACTCTAACGCAAGTACTCGTAGCTATTGGTGGTAATAAATTAACTGTAGGTAATTGTGTGTGGCCTCATTGTCCCCTTTCACCACTTACCAGGGACATGACTATCTCATTGCACCAGCAGATCGCTTTAAAATTCCATACTAATTAAATAAGCATTGAAGCAATTAAGCATAAGTTATGTATCATAAATTTCAATCATGCCAATTGATTCGTAGTTTGCCAATCTTACATATTGATTCCATCCTGAATGTTTCCAGGGACCGGTTTTACGGGGTCATATTTTCCCTATTATAATATTATCACTATAATGGATTATATTATCTTTCCCTGTTAGCGAAAGACTCCTTTAGGAGTAGCGAAAGTAAACTTTTGTTTACAGTTATCATCATGATTAAGTGACCAATTTAGGTTCAACTAGCGCTGTTTTTCTAAACTTTAGACCTCTACGAATAAGCCGAAATGGGTAGTTTCTGTTAACTAAAATGTTGATTTTTTCAATTTTATCCATTACTTTAAGCACTGTGTGCCGGGGGGTATGGAATGACCCAGGTAGGAGGGGGGGACCGGGGCAATCTTTTTTGAAATTTAAGGTCTATAAACACAGTTTTTGTTCACTTTTGCGCCTTTCAACATTAAATTTATGTCTCTCAATTTGATTTATGATTCAATGCTCTTTCTTGTACCTTAAACCACTACAGACCACAAACCACTACAGGCAGACGACTGCTCTACTGACCTTGGACCTTGGTCAAGAGCATCAGACTACTGTATTTCAGAACTCATTGAAGTAGATCTTCGGTTTTACCTTGAAATTCAACAGTAATAGTTTTGAGACAAAGGCCCTTCTAGTTTAAATATTTCCGTCCAACATTAAAATGAATTTCTAAAAATTTGCCAAATTAATTTTTTTAACCAAAATTTGCCAATTTCGTGCCCCTCTAAAAGGCTCGAGTGTGTGGCACATACGTCGCACACCTCTCAGGCCGGCCTTGAATATCAATCATTACGTGTAATTTTTAACAAAGTCGTACACGTGGTACGTGAAAACGTTTGATCCTTATTAGTGAAGGACCAATTCCAGTTCAAAAAGGTTAAGAACCCCTGCTTTAAAGCGTCTAAACTGCTAATCGGCAGCAGTTGGAACTGAAACTTTCCTATTTCACTTGAAAGTTTTCTGTTAGTAAGAGACTCGAAAGCATACAGTTAGTCTTGAAGTAACAATGGCTCTATGGAGAGACCTCCCAGTGGAAAAAGCTTGCATTTAACTGTGAGGTTTGACGATTGTGCTGATGCGAATGAAGGTAGTTAGAAAGTCAGGCGGCAACAACGAATTAACCAAAGAGGCTTCCGAGGGAAGGATCCTCGGGAGCTTTCTACCATTCAATTTGCAAGAGATTCGCGGCCCCGAGAAAGAAATGTGTACCGTGAAGGTGGGCGTTTTAATGTCCTCCTTCGAATTACCCGATCACCAGCTGTATAGTAGGAAACCAGATTGAAGGTTTTGACGAATGCTATATAAATGAATGGCTGCTGTAGAATCAACTGCTTTGTAATTTATCAGAACACCATCTAGTGGTATCCAAACATCGAGTGAAATCAAACAATTCATTGTTCAAAGTAGTGTTTTATAGCAAATTTCAGAAAAAATAAATCGAAAAATAACGTGGGCATTTTAAAAATTTTCATCCTACAAATCCGTTAGGAGGCATTCTGAAACAATTCCTGGATTTTAATACATACATATATTTATATACAGTGTGTCCTTGAAGTAGCACCTCCCCCCCAACAGTTTTGTTTTGCAAAAGTAATATTATAGCAATACAAAGTTTCAATTCAACTAAATAGTTACAATAATCGTGCCTGCCAGCGCGACTATTGGTTGTAGCCAACGATACCAATCTAACGGTGAACGAGTTTTTAGTTGTACTATAGGTACCTAATAACTATTGTAGTTAATCAGTGTTCGAAAACTAAAGAACTTCGTTCGTTTAGGCTTTGAGAATAATTAAACTGAAAAATAGTGAAGAAAAAATTATTGAAAATTCCTCAGGTGTCTGTACTGCAGTGTGGGTACATCGCCATTGCTCACTTAGCTTCATCAGTGTTTTATTGTACGTTCGTTGTACTATGCTTAACTGAGGAAGCTTTGCCTGTTATATTGAATGAATAAAAAGGGAGATTTTATAGTTTCTCAAAGTAAACAAGGCAGGTTATTGCTACACCAAGAAATGAAACTACTTAGGTAGGTAGGTACATACATCCTACGGATTTGCTGTTGGTTAAAAGTGCCTAAACAAAGTATAGATAGGTGGTTGCTTTGCCGACGAATACAACTGCTGATTAGCAAGTTTGTCAAATATCGAATCAGGAAATATGCAACATGAATTAAAAACCAGCTGTAAGGAAAAAACCTTGAAATTTATGCATTCTTCTGAAGGTAAGATTTCATACAGACGGCATTGGCAGTGCAGTTATTAAGCGAGTTTTGCAGTTACGCAAATTTTAGAGGCAATAAAGTTAATTAGGTACCTACTTTCGTTTTTCTCTATGAAGTACATGAACAAGTAATAATATGCGAAAATTACGTAGTTATACCTTCCCTCTAGTTCTTACTTACCTTTGCAAATGCGATACTTACCTAGTATTCACGTCTACCAGAGCCCTCATGGCACGTCCTTTCACATGATTTTTAGGTTCTTAATTGATTTAAAGAATTCTGAAAACTAGATAGGTAATCCACAAAATTTTCGCGGCTGATGTGTGGAACATCTAACACTTGAATGTCAACTCCCCAACCTATATTTCATACGGATCTCGACCGCACAGATTAATCTTCCGTTCGCAGCAATTGATGTCATCACCTGGTAATAATTAATGGAAATATTGAATTGGAACCAGGTGTCCTGCCGTGTCTACAAATGGCACATTTGCGCATAGTTTACTCGTCACCATGACAACAAGGGGAAATAACTTCGACTTTGCCTAGCCTCGATGTAAGGATGCGCTAGTGTCGAAGTCTCACTTATATGGAGATTATTAAATCATATGTATATTTTGAGAAAGAGGAAGGATGCCACAACCAAGGATGCCAACCCTCTCGGCAAAAATTTTCTCAGCTCCTTAGTTATAAACATTTGACAGCAGAGCCGGGACATTCGGCGATTCATAAAGCAACACTGGAGAACAATAGAAGCTCGCTATTATCGAGCGTGTCGTGGAAGCAGTATGACGAATCTAATAGAACTGATAACGTCGGCCACTGCATTGAGCTGTTTCCTGTTACATAATCTGCTCCCGGGTTCGCCATTCATAAATCAACCGGTGAAATCTGCTAATTAGCCCGATCTTTTCTGATTGATTGATCAGAAGCCGTGCGCCGCTTGTCGGCAAGTCGCTACCAGCCATACGCTTAATTTATCTCTACAGCTTGGCATCATTATATAGGTAGGTACAAACCCTCCTGTCCCCTCTCCAAAACACAGGCTTTCTTAATTTATTCATTTTTTTAACGACTGTCATTCCCGACCGCGTTTTCGATTTGTTTGCCACTACTCCGCTTTCGCTGATGCGATGCAATCATGGAGTCTCAACACTAAACATCCATTTTCAGGAATTATCCAGACTGCTGAAAGCTGATTTCTCTTACCGAATTGGCCAAACTTTCCATACATGTCAATGAGTTGAGGATGTATATATTACCACCATGATAACTGTCAATAGTACAGAATTTACTAATATACTGAGACTCACAAAAAAAGGACTGCAATCGCTTTTGGGTAATTGCTTCTCCTTCTTCATCTTGATGACAAGGTCAACCTTTTGTCCGACCACCACGAAATTTAATTACGCAAATTGCTTAGGTGAAAACCATTAATTTTCGGGCGATAGAATTGAGAGACCATTCTTATTTTATCCCGCACATTCCCATCGAAAACTGTCGAAGTAATGCTTGTTAAAAGCTTTTCATAAATTCGTGCACGCACAGCAGCTAGTAATGGTACAATCTTGATGAAATTGCTATGTGATTATTAAATCTTCATTTTGAAACTATACCCTCAGAATTTTAATGAGGTCGATAGATTAGGCCTTGAGGAAATTATGCTTGTTAGATTTTAGTCTATTTGTTCAAGAAACCTCGGAAATTTAGAATTTCAAGATGGAAGAGGGGAAATGGAGGGGATAGAGCCCAAAAACGTCACCCAAGCTAAAATTCTCAACCAATTATTATTATTATTATTTTAAATTGTTATTATTATTATTTTTTTTTTTTCAACTATAAATTTGGTGTAGTTTTGGACAATGCGTCAGGAATTTAGAATTTCATGATGGAAGAGGGTTAATGAAGGGGGTAATAGCTTTAAATCTTGATATTTTTACTATATTCATCAGATTTCCGTGACAGTTTTTATTGTTTGTTCGATCCTGATTTCGGTCCAATTATGCAACCTTGGAAGATTCAAATTTATTGTCAGTGAAGGTGTTGAATTGTGGGGGGGATTCCGAGAAATCATGATTTTTCCCCCTCTTATTTATATTTTTACTAAATTATATAAAATCCTTGATTTGGAACGTCCCTGTAATGCATGCATTACTTATCAATATGTTATTATAGTACCATTAATTATAGGCACCTAATGTGTTCAAGAGCTGTAAGCGCTTTACAGGGTTAATCGAAATTGATTGATGGTACGAGCGGTACAGAAAATTTTGTGTCCCCATGGATCGGTAGCGATGATTCATCTCGTCGTTTTTAACAATGCTGCGCTCAAGTTGAAAAATATAGAGCGTAACTAATGAATCAACTGAGCATGAAAGGAGTGAGTTGTCTTCGGCCTCCACCAAGACAAACTTTGATGGTAATAAATACACGTGTTATCCCCTAATGAAACAAAACTATTCATCATTGGTGATTAATGAATTGCTTGTTTCTGTTTCAGTGACGTATTCAATGATATTCCATCGTGGCGTTCCTAACTTCAGCTACGCACAAGAAGGAGGAGGTAAGAGGCGTCAGATAAATTAATCATCGGATTGGGAGGGCAAATTTTAAAAAACATTTTTGTAAATGTACTAGTGTAAAAACTGTAAATCCTTACATTCCTATGTATATAAATACAGCCATTTTGTTTTCTTGACCATTCAGTATAGAAATTCTTGTTTTGATTTATGAAGGTTAGTCAAATGAATACCTAAGCAGTTTTCAGTTTTATCTAGGCCGACGTTCCGTCCAATTTATTGAACATCTTCAGGTTCATAAATCATAAGGTAAGTTGAGTGTTACCTTAGATTATTATCTTCAGTGTCTTCCTCTCCTACATCACCACTCTGGTAGGCCATAAAAGAAACACTTATGTAAGTAGGCAACGGACAACAGTCTATGATTATGATGCCAGGATTTGATGACAAGCGAGATGGTGGTGTTTTCTATTGTGGAATGTACTCGTATATACATGGATGCTAGGATATTTAGTGATCCTTACTACCTATGTATGCATATTTATTTTGGTACTTGTTGTTTCAACTATATATTATACTGCTTAAATTTAGTTATTTAAGGTAAGAATGAACTTAAGAAAATACCGAAATTATTTTCATAAGTTCATCTTTTACCTTAAATAACTAAGTTTAGTTAGATAATAATCTAAGGTAAAACTCAATTTTCATTAGACACCTAGTTATGTGCCTCCCTACTCATAAGTCACCAAGCTAATGTTCGATTTTGTTTCTTTTGTACCTCTGTACCTTATTGCCCTAACGATGTTTAATAAATTGGACGAAACGTGGCCTAGATAAAACTGCTTATTTATTTGACCAACCCTCAAAAATCGAAACAAGTATATATATATATATATATATATATATATATATATATATATATATATATTTATATGAATATATATGTTCTCCTTTATGCGAGGGCGTACTGTTCGTACAATTAGAATCAGACGTTTTCCAACTCAATCCTTGCACTCCAGGGACGGTCATGGGCTATCGGAATCTTCCCCAAACCTTCTCCTTATCGTCCAACTGGCAGCCCTTCTGGACGGGTAAATAGGTCTGTGATCCTCTATTCCATTACATGAGTGTACGTAACGGAAGGTGATCACCGAACTAGTTACCTAATGGTAGTTGATATCTAGGGTGTTGTAATACCTAGGTTAGTAAGAAGATTATATAGCAACTGCACAAGGAGAAAGCGACCAACTTTACCATATCTATATTAAAAAGTAGTACGCGTTGGTATGGCAACTAATTGAAGATTAAATAAACCCATATAAATCTCAAACAGTATGACGGCGATTTATAGTAGGTTCTAGAGTAAAAGTAGTTGAAAGTTTTTGAGTGCATTGTTGCATTTTAATAGGTAATGTTTTTTCCGGTTGCAATGCGCCAGGTAAGCTGCAAATGTATTATAAAACAGAAAATTTGTTGTTTTTACTCGTAGGCTCTAAATATCCAAACGAATCTGATTTTTATGCGAGTGGGCGCAAATTTAAGAGCTAGTTCCAGGGTTGGTTTTAGGTTACAATTCTCTAGCCTTAATCTTCATCGAGAACTCGGCTTTCCTAACGACGACGCCCGGGTTAACAACTTTGTTATTAAGAAAAACCTGGGCATGCGTCGAATTTTTCACGTCTAATGTAGACGGGTAGGGTTCACGCCTAGAGAACTTTCGATAACAAATTCCACTAGATATTCACAAACACATTCAAAACGATTTTGGTGGGTTAAGACGTGCAGTTTTTATTTGTAGGGATAGATCTTCAAAAATTTACATTCAAAACGCATTATTAACTGCAACAATGTTGGTTGGGAGTGATTTTAACATAAATATAAGGTTATATATTTTACAAAATTCCTACTTAGGGTATATGATTCCTTAGTGAGCCCTATATGGCTATATTGTCCACCAGTGTGGAGAGGTGGATATAACACGGCATAGAAACCAATAATTACCACTCGAAAAACGATAACCCGGATCATGACAAATTCAGGGTACCGAAAATCATCTCTCCATCTTTTTAGGCAGATGCGAATTCTTCCTTTACCTAAGTTGGTAGAAGTTAGTTGTCTTAAACAATTATATTAATGAAAGAAAATTCTCTGTCCCCTCCCGATCATCTGTTAAACACGAGGACAAAAGACAATTACGTGTCAAATTTACCACGCCATAGAACGACCCCAGCTCAGATGCATTACAGTTACAAGGCAATTAATATATTCAGTGGATTAACAATGGATAATAAAAAACAAGTATTACTGGGAAGGTAGGTGAAAATTTTCTAATTCTTTCTTAAATGAACTTTAAATCGATTTCAGCAGTGGGGTTTTCTCTCTATGTACATACTTAATTAAAATTAGTTACCTATAATTGCATTGTCACATGTAGTTATGAAAATTTGGTATGTACCGAATTTTTCTTCTTTCGTACATCACACAAGCCTGTATTCTTCACATTGTCGTGCAGTATCCGAAAAATTGCAGGTATTGATTTTTTAAAATGAATATTGTTCGTATACAGTATATAGTTTTTTGCCATCAACCAGTGACTCTATTTCCCAACACGAGCAAATGTTGCTCATATGGGAAATTAATTTTCATTCTCAGATTTATGTATCAAGCAAACTTACTTTGTACCTTTTAATTCTATAGAATAGTAGGATGTATGTGCATTATCTAGGTAATCAATGTGACATAAATATTAAAATATTGATCTATTCGCAACTCATGGTTCGTGTGAGGGCTATTATATCGTCTCCTTTCCCGGCCATCCCTGGAATCCCCAAGGCAGCCATATTGGTCCTCTTCTCTTCATAATAATGATCAATAGCTTGGTGAAGTTCTTCAACCCGAACATTCGATGCCTACTCTTTACGGACGATTTGAAAATCTTTAGCCATATAAGTAGTTTGAGGGATTGTGAATCTGTACAGCTTACTGTACATAATCTGGAAAAGTGGTGCACTGAAAAATGTCTTTTTCTACATCCGCTTGTTTTCTGTTGTCACCTTTCATCGTAAAGCTCTGCCAATTGCTCAAAATCATATTCTGTGGGTATAATCTCCATAGACAAGAAGAAATCACCTACCTTAGAGTGTTCTGTGATGGAAAGCTCACGTTTTCCAGACAAATTAAAAGTGCCGTGGGACGGGCTTTGAGAGCTCTTGGGTTTTTCAAGAGAATTACTCAGGATTTTAATGATATAAGGCCCCTTGTGCTCCCCTTGCAGGAATATACCTCTCCAGTTTGGTCGCCGTTATAATATCCTCAAGCACAACCTGGATAGGGTGCAAAATAAATTCCTCCGGTCCATAGCCTTCCCCGGTTTTAGCGAATTTTCGTAGAAATTGCAATGGCTTAGAAAATTTTAAAATCAAAATGTTTTAAAGTTTCTTCATTGAAATCCGTTTCCTGGCATTCTGAAACGATTCATGAAGAGTGCGCTTTTTCATATGTTTGTTTAGTACGCTTTACGCTGTGTGTACGAGTGGGGAAATACGCAATTCTGTCCGTTTTCTTCGTCGTTTTCGAAATTGGTATTGCGTATATCAATAAAAGAACATTAGGACAAATCACCTGTCGAGGACTTTCATTGATGTGGGTAAGTCACGAAAACTTTGAAAAATCGCCAAAACTCAAGGACAAGAGTTAGAGATCTAGAGGTGGTCTCATTCGATGCATAATTTCTTCTTCTAAAACTTTTCCTTTGTATGAAAAAAAATTTAGGTCAGTTCCAAAGGTCAAGACGTGAGATAATTGGTCAAAAATAGATTTCTTGGGACGTAGAAGCTATTTTAGGTATAAAGACAAGGGGTATATTCGGAAACAGAGCAAAAGTTCCTGTTAGAACAGCTCATAAAATAATTTTGTTTACCTAGAATCTGTTTCTACCCACGATATCGAAGTATCAATCCGATATTTTATGCAGCTAGATGATTCTAATTCCACCGTGGGAAGGGGCGGCAGTCTCTTTCTTAAAATAATGAGAGTCGTTAGGTAGTTTTATCTTCCTCATCGCTAGGAACGGGGCACTGACGGATTCCCGCGATTTCCTCTGTAAGTTGATTGTGGCAAGTCGGATAGCTCTCAGGTTTTTCAGATGTAACTGCCGGTACCGAAAAAACAGCCTTGGAAAATCCGAAGAGGGATTTTGCATACATTATTGTTCGAGAATAAAGCGAATCTATCTGATCAGTGATCTTAGGCTATTGTCATTTAGCGCCACGGTTCGTGGGTAACCCTTTTCGTAGATTAAGGAGCGAGCTGTGGGAAGGAAGAGGTGAGCTCCTTAGAAGTTTCTGAAAATTCGGTCAATTAATCAACTAGAAATGAGAGAGAGAGAGAGAGAGAGAGAGAGAGAGAGAGAGAGAGAGAGAGAGAGAGAGAGAGAGAGAGAGAGAGAGAGAGAGAGAGAGAGAGAGAGAGAGAGAGAGAGAGAGAGAGAGAGAGAGAGAGAGAGAGAGAGAGAGAGAGAGAGAGAGAGAGAGAGAGAGAGACAACATAATTAGCATTAAATACATTTATGTTAGTTTTCTCGACCACTTGTATAATAATGAAGTTGAGGGTTGGTCAATAATTCAAAAACTTTTCTACGCCGACGTTTCGCTATATTTTAATAGCATCTTCAGGGCTTAGAAGTGGAGTTGGAAAAATTTTAGTTCCTCATTGCACATTATAAAATCCTTGCAGGACACATTGTGCTCGTGCACTATTTTCATACATGCTAACTGGAGACTGTTTATAATAATAGAAACTTGATTATTATGATGACATTTATTAAAGAGGATACATATTGCATAGAAAAATGCCTTTGGCAATGCAATGTAGTGGCATTTTTTCTATGCAATATGTATCCTCTTTAATAATTTTCATCATAATTATCAAGTTTCTATTGTTATAAACAGTCTCTCGTTAGCATGTATGAAAATAGTGTAGAAGTACAATGTGTCCAGCAAGGGTTGTATAACGTGCAATGGGGGCCTACTACTTTTCCAACTCCACTACTAAGTCTGAAGATGCTATACGAACATAGCGAAACGTTGGCGTAGAAGAGTTTTTGAATTATTGACCGAACCTCGCTAATCCTTAACTTCATTATTAAATACAATATCCAGGAAGGTCCAGGAGCTGTGCAATAGCCGTGTTCTTATAATATATAATGAACGTCAAGCGAGTTCTTGCCGTCAATAATACTAACATTCAAACTATTAAGCTACGACAATACGATAACAATTTAATTAATTTTAATAATAATAATGATAATGATAAATTTATGAAGTATGACGTGCTTGTAATCCTTTGGAAACTAGGGTAAGTATTTGGGGTGAGCATAGCTCAATATTTCTCTTGCTGAATAAGTAAGCAAATGTTGTCCTATCAAACATAGCGAATCATGCCACCGAAATTTAAATTGTACTCCCTGACAGCTGAATTTAGCTGTAGATGATAATACGTTTCTCGGTCAATAAATAAGAGGAGGGTTGAGTAATAATTCAAAATGACACCGATATCAATAACGAAGCTGATGATTCATGAATAATATCGTCACGAGTCATCGAGTTATTAACTTCTTGGTACAAACGAAATGCCCTTGACTTGCTCACTGGGCTAAGTTTTCCTTCACGAATGAGTGCACAGAAGCTGTGAACCGCTTTTGCGGAAAATTCACTGCGGTCTGCATACTGCAGTTCATTCATGTTTGACTTAATAAAAATTGAAAACAACGACGAAAGTTCGAGTTATGTGTCATTATAGTTATATCACTGCTGTGATAAGTACAGGGTGGAGCGCGCAAGACAGATGGATTACAAAATAAAAACAAACACAAAGCAATGAAATATTACCAAACTTTTTATTTTTTTCCTTACATGTTGGTATTGAAAATTTAAATTTATAAGGTTTTGAACAGCGTATCTGACAAATGGGAGCCCTCATTCTGAATACACTGAAGAAGCCGTTTTCTGAAGTTTTCGTGAACTCTTTCGAGCATTTCAATGGGTAGTTCGGCAATGTTGACTCTAATATTGTTCTTGAGAGCTTCTAGGGGGACGATCATTGTAAACCTTGGATTTCAGATATCCCCACAGGAAAAAATCGCAGGGGCTAAATCTGGTGACCGCACTGACCAGTTCAAATCGCCTCTCAGGGAGATGAGGCGTCCGGGAAACTTTTCTCTCAGAAACTCCATCACTCTCCGTGCTGTGTGGGCGGGTTGCTCCGTCCTGCTGAAACCAGACGTCGTCCAGTTCCATTTCACCCGATTCAGGCAAGAAAAACTCCTGAATCATGGTTAAACAATGCGCCGAGTTGACCGAAACGGCTCTGTTATTTTCCTAGAAAAAATAAGGTCCATCTGTCTTGCGCGCTCCACCCTGTATAATATGTAGAGGTTCAAGCTGATGAGTTGTGTATTCGACTTCCTGACTAGAATATACCCGAACTTTCAAAGGGGGTGTGTTTGAAAAAGAGGGAAGATACACCCTAGAATGCGAAGCACCGTACAGTGTCAAGGGAGACATCCCGGAGTGCGTAGCCCCGTGAAGTGAGAGGGTGTCCACCCTGTAACACTAATCCCCATAGAGTGAAGGGAAGAGAGACCCCGGAATCTGTCCTGTGAAGTATCAAGGAAAATTGCCCAGAACGTGAAGCCCTGTACAGGGTAGGAAAAGAATGTTGTTGGTTTGGAGGTTGCGAAAGTAAAACGCTGCAAAATATTACGGGGATTTGCGATCGCTCCCCGATGCGATCCTTCCCGGCGATCGCTCCCCAGTTTGGGCCGTGAAATATCCGACGATCGCTCCCCGGGAAGCGTTTGCTCTCCGAGACCGGGCACAAAACTTTCCTTCCCACTTTTACAGACTGAGGACTGTCTTCTAAACTTGAAGAAGGTGTGGTAACCACATCACACGCAATTTCCCAGGTGTGGATTCCTCTTCCTTGTAAGTGGCTACCATGCCGAGATTTCGCCGTGCTTCAACGTTTTTTGGAAACAAAACTTAAATTCATCGCGAAAAATGACGTCCTTCCCGTGATTACTCCCGCCAACGACACGTTTTACGTTCGCCATCGCGTTGTAACTGACTGAAAACACGGCAGTTTGCGATAACAGCCCCTGGATAGCAAATGCAATAATCTTCACCATGCGGGTCAAAGATTCGAGTCCAAACCAGGGGAGAGATCACACTTACTCATCAAGAGGCGTTCGATCCCCGGGTCACTTTTCGGCCACTGGGGAGCGATCGTATTACCCCCGGAAGGAGGGTTTGGGTGTGTTACCTATTTAATTTGATTAATTCTTCACCTATGCAGACACATTAGATACCTACCTAATGATTCGTTTAATAATATAGGCAGGGGTTCTGCGTAGAAGAGCTACTTATACGATACAGAAATAATAAACCTCTGTGTAATATTCGGGGTAATTTGGGGTGGGTAATATGGGGGAAAATTACCCCAAATATTACACAGAGGTTTATTATTTCTGTATCGTATAAGTAGCTCTTCTACGCAGAACTCCTGCCTCTATTATTAAACAAATCATTAGGTGGGTATCTAATGTGAAGGTGAAGACGCCTACTGAAGAGAAATTAATCGAATTAAATAGGTGACACACCCAAACCCTCCGTACACGGGTTGGTGATGCAGCAGTTGATGGTGCCGTGGCGGCATAACCGCGGCTGCAGCGGGTATGCCTGTTTGCTGGCTGCAAGCCTAACACTAGCATGGGTATCATCACTGGTGAACAAAGAGGTGTGTGCGTTTAGAATAATATCAAACGTTTCACAACCCATATCCTTTCCTAGGAGGGAGGGAGGGGTTTTCTTAGTACAACACTACTTAGTACTCTACTTAATGTTAGTGTTGCTATTCCGTCTGTTTGCTCTTCCGACTTTAGTTTTGAGTTCTTAGAACAAGTGATTTCACTGTCGGGTTGACTGAAATTCATTAGCGTGTGGGTCTAGGTTACGGTAACCATCCATATTCCCCGACGTGAAACCAGTTGGATTGACGATCTACAAAATGCCAGTGGGACACATCGTTACTCAGACGACAGATAAGGAAAGTCTACGGAAGGAAAGCGTTAATCTCTCGTGAGTGGTCGCACGTAAGTACCTACGGAGTTAACAGGAACAGGTGAGGGTGTTAGGAATTTTCACGCGATTTCCAAAAAGCAGGAATGTGGGTAGTCTGCTGTACCTGCTGTAGGCCTCGTACGTATTGACTCTAGCGCTGGCAATAGCAGCTAACGTAGGCCTTAGGAGTACTTGGGTACAAGGACGCCTGGGGGCTAGAGGTGGTAATGAACTTTTCCTACTTTCACTGTACTAACATCTCTCAGAAACGGTACAATTATATACACACGGTACAATAATTATATTCTTCGAAACAACATGGACGAGTTTATTTATTACAAATTGTAATAAATATTGTAATCTATTTATTACAAAAGAATTTTTCCCACCGAGAAGGTTGGGGAGATAAAACATTGAAGAAAAATCTGATATAGGCATGAGCTATCAAGTTGTTTTTGTTTTGGTCAGTCGCATCGACTCCTACAATATTTTCATGCTGATCGGATTTATATTACATTTCTTATCGTTATAACATATGTTTATTTGTGACAAATCTACTTAGTTCTCATAGTGATGGAATCCTCATTCGCCCTGAAGCCCTATGAAATCAATCACGGACAGTAGTGGATTCTTGCCTTTATAAAAAAACAAACTCTAAATAAATATTTCAAAAAAACCAAGAATCACTTGACAGGTACTTGGCAAAGTTAACAATTGGTATACGCGAATGTCAAGTTTCACTGGACAAATTTCCCGTGGTTAATAGTAATTTCGACTTAATAACTGGAAAATTTGTTTACAAAATGCTTTCCTATTTTCTTTTAGCTGGTTCGCGGAGCATGTGGCCGAAAACGCGACGCGAGTCGGTCAGCTGAGGCTCAGGGTGGAGTCCGTCATTTCATTCGTCCCTTGATGTCCTAGAGAGGCTCTCTATCAAATTTCGTTGTAATCAGGCAGACGATATAACTTTTAGCACACTCATCTAATTAGGATGGAGCTTGTAAGATCATTCGTCTCTTGTTGTCCCGGAGAGGCTCCCTAACAATTTTCAACGTCCTACGGTGAACAGGAGAGATTTTAGCTCACTCAGCTGATCAGGATGGCTCCCTCCACATTGCTCGTCTCTTGTTTCCAGAGAGGCTCCCTATCAAATTCCGACATACAGTGAATAGGAGAGATATGATCACGATTTTACCACCATTGATTGATATTACGGCTCGTGGTCAGCAGATCCTTACCTAAGTCAGCGAGACACAAGTTCCGACGTTGTGATAAAACATATCAAAATTTGTTCCAAATCGGACCAGTGGTTTCGGAGGAGTACCTAGAGAGCACAAAATGTTGTCCATAAATCAATATATATAACTGTCTGTAATAACCTCTTATCTACGAAAAGTTGGGTAAAAGTGGGTAAATCGATTAAACCTAACATAATATTACCTAACGTTCTTGGTGCCTAGGTTGGACTAGGTGGTTCTTGGGACTTTTTACGTTGGATAGCATAAACATGCATTGATATGTTTTGCAGTCCTCATTATGTTTTAATGAGGTTTTAGTCTGCTTATCATAGTATCCGGTTGTTTGCCCCACACCACCTGGCAAACCCTGCTTATAGGCCTTCAAACCAATTGCATGATTTCTTCTCATCCCTTCCGACGGTTGGCTATGTAATAGACACGCATTCCACTGACTTAGGACGAACATTACGAACATCTGAAACTATCAGTCATTATTTGAGGATTTTCATTGAGAACAAAAGAACTGTGGAGTCGTTTACGGTGTTCCCGTTCACTGAAGGTTCGCTAGAGAGAAACGGCGTTCAAATGGGTTGTCCTTGGTTGGATCACATCTACGACTGATTCCCTACAATTTGGCGGTAATAAAGTCGATAGGTAATGAGGCATGGACCGCTGATGAGTCCTGATGAATGATAATGGAACAGGTTTCATTAGAAAGATTTGAGGATGGAGTAACTTGGATTACTGCCAGGACGCACCACGAATGTTATTCCAAATGTATTTTGGAAAGATCATTGAAAGGATACTTACAAGGGGAGAAGTAAGAGCATTTACAAGTACACCACGTATCGTTCAGTTTTAAGTCACGTCTAGTGCACGTATTAATTTTCAATGGTTGAGGGAGAATGAAATATTTAAATGGTTGGTATTGTGACCAATCTCAGTTATCTCAGTCTTCCTGCAATTTCTCCCGGCTGACGGTTTCCAGTCACCCTTCATAAACTTCCCTTCTCTCCTGGGACTTGTCTCCCATGATGTATAATTATTCTGTCCTATTTGGAATTTTTGATCCCCACGTATGAATAACTCATTCCCTGTGAAAGGATCAGCTGCGGGCTCTGATCTATCTGAAGTCAAACATAATATACTGATTATACACCCCGCCCCCTTTATTTTTTCCACAATTTTTGAGATATCGAAGTGAATCTTGGAGAGCGTTTTGGGGGTGCTTAATATTAAGTTTTAGCAAATAAAAATCAGGAAAAATACAAAAAACACACGCAGTTTGCGTAAGCAGTACCTACTTTTCGAATCGATCAGCTGGAGCTCTGGGCGGAACCCATCATTTCCTTTCGTCCCTTGATGTCCCAGAGAGGCTTCTTATCAAATTTCGACGTCCTACGGAGAACAGGAGAGATTTTAGCTCACTTTACTGATCAGGATGGCGCTCTTCACATTGCTCGTTTCCTGTTGTCCCAGAGAGGCTCCTTATCAAATTTCGACGTCCTACGGAGAACATGAGAGATTTTAGCTCACTTTGATGATCAGGATGGCGCTCCTCACATTGCTCGTTTCCTGTTCCAGAGAGGCTCCCTATCAAATTTCGACGTCCTACGTAAATAGGAGAGAATTTGAGCAAGATTTGCCATCATTATGATTGATATTATGCCTCGTGGTCAGCTGATACTCACCCAAGTCAGGGAGGCACAAGTTCGTACATGGTAATACATCATTTCAAAATTTGGTCCAAATCAGACCAGTGGTTTCGGAGGAGTAGTGAGCACAAAATTTTGTTCATAAATGGATAAATAGATAAATAAAAAAATATATATATTATATATATATATATAGAAATGTGAAAATGAATGATTTTTGTAATCGTGTTCTACACCCTCTGAAACGCAATGAAAATGCATCCCCACCCTCAAGTGTCACCGTGCCGACGGCTGTAATACCCCCTTTTCTACGAAAAGTCGGGTAAAATTTTGGACTACCCAAAGCGAGTATTGGTTATTTCGGAATAAAGTTTTCTATTTTTTGCCGAGCGACACCTCATTTTAAATTATTTTCATTGCTGAACATGATGGTAAATCAGAATTGGAATACCTTAATCCGTTCTCGGGTTAAAGCTGATGAACCAAGAAGAAGCAGCGCGAATTTCCCTAAAAGTAGGTACATGTTTGGAAAAAATCGCGCTTCTTCATGGGTTATCAGATCGAATCCGAGAACGAAATAAGATCCGGAAAATTAAGCCGGTAGTACAACCCATAAAAATGGGTCACGGCCATCAGTTTCAATAGGGCGTCTCTCCTATAATATGCGAAGCCTTGCTAATATTACCAAGCTTCAGTGGTACGTCCTTAAAGCGAATTCAACGATTGGAGCCCAGCCTATTTGTCTCAAACCTATTTCAATAGGACGTCCCTCTGAAGCTAGGTAATATTAGCAAGGCTTCGCATATTATAGGAGGGACGCCCTATTGAAATTGATGACCGTGACGCATTTTTATGAGTTGTGTTCGTGTAATCGCCGACAGACGAATACGATTACACGAATACGAATATAATCGCAGTTGACTCAGAATCAACGAATAATTATCGCAATTAACAATTATCGTATTCTACGATAAGATTATGCCCAACACCGACCCACAGTAGAGTGCGCCTTGACCGCTGGCTGCTGTTCATACGGTTCGGAGCATTCAGTTCGTTCAGTTCGTTTTCGATCGTCGAATTGAACCCTACAAGTGTGGAATCGGCTCCTTCATACGATGTTGTTTGTGTTGGCATAGCAACGTAACCAACACTGAAAAATATTATTTGACTCTCCATTCAAATATTATGAACCTCTCCTGTTGTCTGACCCCCAGTTGTTGCACACCCAGCGCTGCCTCCAGATTGCCTACGACCGCCAACGAAATCAGAATGATGTGTATAGTTTTGTGTTTTGTGTTACTACCTACGCTATATGTATATACTAAACTTAACAGCAAAAAAACCGGCGCACCCTATATTTTGTTATTTTTTCACCTTAGCTTCAATTGGTTAATTTTTTTTTTTTTTTGCATGTGCCAAGTAAAGTCGGTATCTTATGAGAGAACAGCTAGGAACAGAGTGGCAAATAAAAAATAGCCGTTTGAAAAAATCAGCTTTATTCACAAAACTTCGATGTTTGGACAAAAGTAACAAAACATTCTTCTGTAGTTATCGTGTGAAAAAAAATTGAAAAATGAATTTTTTTTTTGGAAAATAAATTTTTTTATTATCGGGTGGTACCTTCCCTTGCTTGTACCACCGCCTGTATTCTTCTCGGCATGCTGTTGATCAAATTTGAAACCCTTTCTTGTCTGATGAGGTCCCATTCTGCGAGGACCGCTGTCCTGAGGTCTTGGAGGTTTACAGGAGGGTTCGGTCGCTTTCGGATGCACCTCTCTAGCTCGGCCCATAGATGTTCTATAGGATTGAGGTCGGGGCTGCGAGCTGGTCATTGTAGGGTGCGCATGCCTACCTCTTCGAGGTAGTCAGCAACCACGTTTGCTACGTGTGACCGCACGTTATCGTCCATAAAATTAAAATTATCGCCGGTGTAAAGGGCGAATGGCACTACATAATCTTCCAGGATGTCAGAAATGTGCTTCAGTGTGGTTAGACTCCCTCGGGGATACACATGGAGTTCCGTTTTCGCCTCTGAAGTGATTCCACATCAAACCATTTCAGACCCACTCCCGTTAGGCACCCTTTCAGCACTCTTAATGTTTCCGATGAGTCCAGGTTCTCACTATTCGCTTCAGATCGTCATGTTAGAGGGTGGAGGAGACTTTATGGACAATAACGCGCGGTCACACGTAGCAAACGTGGTTACTGACTACCTCGAAGAGGTAGGCATGCGCACCCTACAATGGGCTCGCAGACCCGACCTCAATCCCATAGAACATCTATGGGACGAGCTAGAGAGGTGCATCCGAAAGCGACCGAACCCTCCTGTAAACCTCCAAGACCTCAGGACAGCGGTGGTCGCAGAATGGGACCTCATCAGACAAGAAACGGTTTCAAATTTGATCAACAGCTTGCCGAGAAGAATGCAGGCGGTGGTACAAGCAAGGGTCAGTACCACCCGATATTAAAAAAATTTATTTTCAAAAAAAAAAAAAAAATCATTTTTCAATTTTTTTTCACACGAGAACTGCAGAAGAATGTTTTGTTACTTTTGTCCAAAAATCGAAGTTTTCTGAATGAAGCTGATTTTTTCGAACGGGTATTTTTTATTTGCCACTCTGTTTCTTGCTGTTCTCTCATAAGATACCGACTTTACTTGGCACATGCAAAAAAAAAATTAACCAATCGAAGCTAAGGTGAAAGAATAACAAAATATAGGGTGCGCCGGTTTTTTTGCTGTTAAGTGTATTATACTTCTATACTACTATATGTATATGCTATCTGAAGGCAGCGCATAGAGATGCTGGCGGATAACAAGAAAGGTCCCTGGACGTTTATGCACTTTTGCTTTCAATAATTCCATGATAACCATCAATAAATCAACAAAGTTACCGAAAAATATCAAAAACATATGTAGAATGAATCCGAATAAGTACGTGAAATTCGTGCGTTTGTTGCGAGGCGGCGACGGCAAAAATCACCCTGTTATGAAAATCAAACCGAAGCGTTCAACGCCGTCTCGAACGCGCGGCCAGGGCACGTGTCAATTTCTATAGATTTCATTGGTCCGCCGCCTGAACGCAAACACACCCGAGCGCGTTGACGCGTGGGCCAAATCCACGGCGATACGTTTTGCAGGTTCCAGATTGTACGCGTACGCCCGCCCGCTCAAATGCGTTCGCAGTGGACGATGATCCATTGAATTCCTACATCAGAGTCAGATTTCGGCTCATAAAGCTTTGGTGAAGAAAACTAGGAAGTTTGACCACATATTTTACTCTATCCATAAATGGTGCTCACAAAATACGCTTATTTTACGGTATAAAGCACAGTCACAAGTCTGTGTTTTACAGTCAGTTCTTTGCTTTGGCATTCTCTGGTGGGGTACCGCATATGGTAGCGTGTTGGAACCTATAATTGTATTGCAAAAAGCAATTTTGAAAGTTCTTCTAAAAAAACCCCGGAGGTTCCGCCGTGCTGAGCTGTTTAACGAGGCAAAAGTATTTACATTGAATCAGCTCTATACAATATTATTAGAAACATCCTGATACATTAGACTCAACCTCGCTTAGATCATCTGAACCATCAAGCCGCCTACAATCCACTTCTCGCCATTTATACCACAACTTGGCATACATCTTACGGACAGTTCCGGCCTCTCTGGCCCACCCCCATTCCATCACCAGATCTGAATACAAAAAATCTATTCGTCCAGCATTTATACTTTTTGACATCATTATTTCTATTAGGTATATAATATACCTGAAGCTGTCATATAATATAATATATAATTATATATATAATATATATATTACATAATTATAATATATAGGTAAGGTACAATATAATATATCTGTATAGAATATATAGAAGCTGCAATGAATGAATGAATGAATAATTTATTATTTCCAAAGTGTTTACATTTTCAAATTAGGCACATGATGTGTCATGGACCCCTCATAGATCAATGATCTGTGCCAAGCCAAGGGAAGGGGAGGAGGGGGGGGGGGGGGGGGGGGAGTTAAATATGCGAATTACATTTGTCTAATTATTACTTGTATTTTACATTTTCTCTCTTCTTTACCTGCTGTCATACATAGTAAAAACCTACATTCATATACCTACTATAATATAGTAAAAACGAAAAACGAGAAAATGTAAGACACAAGTAATAATTAAATAAATGTAATTCTCATATGCAACCCCCCCCCCCCTGGGCACATATCATTGATCTATGAGGGGTGTAGTTTCCATGACACGTCATGTGCTTAATTTAAAAATGTAAACACTTTGGAAATAATAAATTATTCATTCATTCATTCATTGCAGCTTCTGTAGTGCGAAGTGCGGTGTCGCTTGAATACTCGTACGCTGCCAGTTGACAACAGCAACACGCTTCCTTCACTCTGGATCAGACACGCTAAGATTAGTAGTTTTTAGAAGTCGTCTAAATAGAACCAACGTTAATTAAACCCCCCCGGTGAAGCCATAAATGAGGCTGGCCAACCTGAATCTTCGGTTCTTTGGACAACGGTGTTCATGCACACTGATTCAAAGGATGGATTGCCAAAGATATCTTGGTGTTTTGATTGATAAATTTTTGAAATGGAAACGGCATATATTTCAGACTAGTAATGTTATAAGATGATCTTCGTTAATTTTCTGTTTCCTCAGCAAAATTTTGCCTCTCAAGATCCTTAAAATGATTTTTCATGCATTTGTTTATTCTATTTTTATGTATTGTATTCCATTGTGGGGTGAGGCTTACCGTACTTCGTTTAGAAGACTTGAACTTTCTATGAAATCTATCATTCGACTGATTTTTAGATCAGGTTATTCTAGCCGTATTAAACCTCTGTTTCTAAAATGAAGTGGTCTCCCTCCTAAGCTTATATTTGTTAATAGGATACTCCATTACTTTAAAAAAAGTCATTTTCCTGTTGTTTCATACTGTTATGGTGTGAATCGTCTTCATGCTGGTATTATTGTTCCTGTCCCTATTCCAAATAATAATTTCTTTAAAAGACAGTAAGTATAATTTTTTGGCTCCTCGACTGTTCAATGAACTCCCGGCACCCCTTAGATCAATACAAACTTTTTCCAAATTTAAATTTGAGTTAATAATTTATTTAAACAAACAGTACTCCGAACATGAAGTTGCGTCCATTCTGAACGTTATAGATTAATATTGATCCACTTTTTCTCAAATTGTACTTTTCTCCTGTATTTTTTAGTTAACTGAATTTTCCTGTTCTATTTTTCTGTTCTTTTAGCCTTTCCTTAGAGTGTACAGTCCCATTTCCTTTAATTACTTTTAATGCTTACAATTTGATATTATAATATTTTTTTTTTTTTTATCTGAAGATTAATTTAATTAACAACTCCTGATTTCCTGACAATTTTTTAAAATTATAGAGATTAGAAACAGCCATTATTTTTTTAATATTATTTTTGTGTGGACAGTGTATGATACTATAAATTCCTAATAAATTGTGAACTGCAAAATCTATATTGATTAAAATTGCGAATAGAGGCTTAAAAAATACCATTCATTGGTCACAGGTTCGCTCTGAATTTTCAACTTTTACGTTCCGTCGTCACCAAGGCAACGTTAAAGGAGCAGATGGCTGTCAAAATCATTCGATTTTCATGCAACCTTCTGTGCGACGTACCTGAAAACCAATTTCTCGCCTAGACAAATTTGAGAATTAGCCGGTAATCAATAGCGGCTAAGTGGAGGTTAGCTGTCACCGTTTGACGGATGTCCCCACGCAAGTGACACGCTCGCATTTCAAGAGCCCCTCCGGTCGTAATCAGCCGCCGTAAAACAAAGCTGACCCTGACTTTGATGTCTGACTGGGCTGAGCTCCATTCACGGTTTTTTTCCCGCTCTTTTGAACGGATCGAAATTGTCGGAAGACAAATTGTAGTTTGTTAGGGTTCAGAAGACGAATTGTTTGAGGAGGAGATGAATGCAAACGTGCCGGGAAAGGAGCCGCGGGTTGAGTGCTAATCAGCCCGTCCCTTCCTCCTGTTTTGACGTTTGTTGTGGAGCGCAGTTGAACCGTCCCAGGGCACCGTATGCAAATCGGACAACTTCAATTTCTATACTAATGTTTTTTTCTTTTTTTTATGTTCATTGTTGACTTGAACTTGAACAGTGACCTCTCCAGATCAATCAGATCTGTTCAATATTCTAACCTGCTTAGCTTGTTTATCTATATCTATATATGTATTAGGTAAGTCTTGTAAAAAAATACATATATATATATTAATAATAATAATGATAATAATAATAGGTAAATAAAATATGGTTGGATAAATCGAGAGCTGCGATCGAAATCGAACGAATGGTCCACGAATTTTGTGGGATGAAAAACGACGAAGTAGTATGTCCCTAGCAACGACTCGGCGTTGCTAATGTCTAAGCGGAAATCATCAGAAAACCAACCGTAACAATTTTTTTTTAACGCTTTTTTAGTTTATTTGCCAAAGTAAAGACATAAAAATTTAAATTGTATTCACAAATCACTGAACTAGAAAGAAGTTAACTGACAAGCTCGTTGATCAATACAATCTTTTTACTACGTAATTTGGTGTCGTCAAGACTGTTGTAAACATGGTGATCAAAACGCTTGCACGAGTCTGCAACACATAGGGACATTTTACATCTTTAGTTGCATACTCGTATGTGTTGCAGACTCGAATGCAAGCTCTGAGCCACTCAGCTGATCCCGACCCTGGGCATCGTCAAGTAAGTGTCCTAAAGAGGATTCACATGAAATTACAGTTTCCTAGAGTGTAAAGTATAGAAATTACCTATTCAAATGATTTAACCACCGCTCCATCAATCAAACCGTTCTCGCAATATTTGGATCACCTGCTATGAATCAAATCATTGAAACACCAGCTCAATGAAATCATCAAAAATTAACAAGCAGTTGCACTCAAGTTCACAATATTAATTATTGAGAATGATCACCTGTGTGTAAACAATTATTTATACAGGGTGAGTCTCTCGCAAATGCAAAAAAAAATTTGGGTAAAACTGCATCAAAAATGGAGTAAAATGCCGCCAACTGCATATTTTTATCTCAATCCGTTCTCGAGATATGATTTTTTAAAGGTTTTTTCAGGAAAACCGTGTTTTTTTCCTTTTAAACTCAACTTTCTTCACTTTACTTCATTCAATTTTAATTTTTGACCACATTTTCGAAATCAGCACTAAATTTACTATAAGAATAGTGTACCTACTTGGGTTTTTGAAAAGTACCATCCAACGGCCCTCACATCAGCTCAAACATTGACGATTTTGAAAAAATAATATTTCTGAAAATATTTAAAATTTTACTACTTTTTTAAAAAGAATCCTAGAAACTGGCAAATCTCATGAAAACTGCTTCATCGCTTTCCAACGGTATAATCAAGTTTACTTTTATTTTGTTATTTAGTGGAGAAAATGATGTTTTAATGTTAAAAAATGAGGGTTTTTCAATGAAATCGTTGGTTTTCTCGAAAGATGACCCTCCATGAACCTACGAGTATGGGGTCGGTTTCTATGTATTTTTTCACGCTGTATCGAGTGGTAACATTTGTAGATCTCTCCAACTCCGTTATAACTTAGTTTTACACTTAAAATCGCAAAAGTTTAGTTTGTTTGTTACGATTAAATGTATGTGTGTTATGGGGTAAAACTAGTTAATTAAAGTGTAAAACTCGATTATAACGTAGTTGAGAGATCTGCAAGAGTTTCCATTCGAACCAGCGAGAAAAAATACATAGAAACCGACCCCATACTCGTTGGTTCATGGAGGGTCATCTTTCGAGAAAACCAACAATTTCATTGAAAAACCCACATTTTTTAACATTAAAATATTATTTTCTCCCCTAAATAACAAAATAAAAGTAAACTTGATTATACCGTTGGAAAGCATATTAGATGAAGCAGTTTTCATGAGATTTGCCAGTTTCCAGGATTCTTTTTAAAAGAGTAGTAAAGTTTTAAAGATTTTCAGAAATATTATTTTTTCAAAATCGTCAATGTTTGAGCTGATGTGAGGGCCTTTGGATGGTACTTTTCAAAAACCCAAGTACACTATTCTTATAGTAAATTTAGTGCTGATTCCTCAAATGTGGTCAAAAATTAAAATTAAATGAAGTAAAGTGAAGAAAGTTGAGTTTAAAAGGAAAAAAACACGGTTTTCCTGAAAAAACCTTTAAAAAATCATATCTCGAGAACGGACTGAGATAAAAATATGCAGTTGGCGGCATTTTACTCCATTTTTAATGATGTTTTACCCAAATTTTTTTTTTTTTTGCATTTGCGAGAGACTCACCCTGTATAACCAGGCTCATAACTCAGCTTGTTGGCCACGCACTTAGCAGCGGTTAACATAAATATGGTTGGATAAATCGAGAGCTTTCGAACGAATGGTCAACGAATTTTGTGGGTTGAAAAACGACGAAGTACCATTTCCCTAGCAACGACTCGGTTGTAAGCGGAAATCATCAGAAAACCAACCGTAACGCTTTTTTCGTTTATGTGCCAATGTAAAGACATGAAATGTCAATACCAAGCGTGAATTCAATGAAAGTCCTATGTATGTTTCTGTTTCCTTCATTCTTTTTTTTATTATCGTTATTTGATGTAAAATACCGTATGCTGACTAAAAACAAACACAAGATTTATAATACTAGTAGGTACTGCTTTTTTTTTTGGCTAATAACATTCCGAATTATACGGTTTGCGCCGAATTCGGTCTTGTCCACAGTAGAGTTCAGGTCATTAATAGAGCCTTGAATTGGTGGGTGAAATTGTGTGGTACGGAGGAATCCGAAATGTCAAAATGCTGTTTTCTGCGGTTGTTTGGTTTACAGAAGAAGAAATCCAATTGAATATAATACCAACAAAAAACGTATTCTACGCTCATCACTCCGCAGCCTTTATAGGCGCAACATTTTAACACAGAATGTGTTTTAGCCTTGGCATCTCCAACCGAAAACGAAACGTTTTGTGTTAACGAAAATGTGTTGCGTTTTTGTGTAACGAAAATATGTTGCAATAATTTCTGATGATTTCCGCTTACAACCGAGTCGTTGCTTGGGAAATGGTACTTCGTCATTTTTCATCCCACAAAATTCGTTGACCATTCGTTCGAAAGCTCTCGATTTATCCAACCACATTAGGCTAACTACTGCGAAGTGGGTGGTCAACAAGCTGAGTTATGAGCATTGTTATATGAATAATTATTTACGGACAGGTGATCATTGTAGTATTACATTATTATTTTTATATCATACTATGAATATGAATGAATTAAAATCTAAAGCAAAAGATACGAGCTGATGTGGTCTAGGTTTCTACCTATCTCCCTTTGTTCACTGAAAATTGGCACCTTGCCTCTCGTCCCACCTACTCTGTTTCCCCCAGTTGGTGTATGCAACGCCTACAGATCGAATTTGGCTCGTCTGACTGTTTCTGGCTCTCAGGTGTTGACGGAAGGACTTTTCTGCTTGGGTTGATTCTCTTCAGTCGTGAAATGCGTTCCCGACAGTTGGTCAAAGCCGAAGTGACTAGCGCAATCCAACAACAAATTGGAGCTCGAATATTAAGAGATGTAGCTTATTGCCACAAACGCATTTTACGGCCCAATCAAATTGATTAAAACCGATTGTCTATGAATCACAACCTCTATTCAGGGTGACCCAACTATTTCTACAATTATTGAGATATCGAAGCGAAACTTGGAGAGCGTTTTTGGGGTGCCTAATACTAAGTTTTAAAGGAATAAAATTCAGGAAAAAAATTCAAAAATATTTGGACTACCCAAAGGGGGGAAGTATTGGGTACTTGAAAGAAAATTTCAATTTTTTGTCGAGTGACACGTCATTTTATGGAGCTAGTTTTGTAGTGGCTGGGCTCCAATCGTTGAATTCGCTTTAAGGACGTCCCTCTGAAGCTAGGTAATATTAGCAAGGCTTCGCATATTGTAGGAGGGACGCCCAATTGAAATTGATGACCGTGACGCATTTTTATGGGTTCTATTCGTGTAATCGCCAACAGACGAATACGATTTCACGAATATGAATATAATCGCAGTTGACTCAGAATCAACGAATAACTATCGCGATCACAATCGTATTCGTATTCGGCGATAAGATTATGCCCAACACTGCTGTGGTTTGTGTACGAAGGGTCAACGGCAATTTGTAAATTAGGGCATCTGAAAAACGCATCATGACATCGCAACAATGACACGGACCACAGCTGTTTAGCGACCCGAGCCAAGCGCAATATACGAGTTAACGACCGCCGAGCGACCTTGATATTTTTCGTAAGGTTGAGGACGTCGTAGGAGTCGCCCAAGCCCGATTCGAAAGAAACACGAAGAAATAAATAAAAAGGAGAAATATCGAAATTTATAGCTGCTCTCAGGTGGATTCTGTTGTCTCGATATCTGTTTCAATCTTGGCAATGGATATGGAAGAAGATTAGGCATTGCTCTTTGTTGTATAATATCTTATTTGCATAATCTACATGCTCGTTTTATAATGGAAATGAAGACATGGAAAGTGGTTGCGAGGTTGGAAGGGACGGCGGCCTTATGATACTCGTAATAAGTTGGGGTAAAATAATGTCTGCTGCTCGAAGAGGTGGGCAGAGACTAATTCGAGCGTGCGAAGAGCGGAACCACTTTGCTAAAGGAGTGCGAGGGTGATCAGAAGGAACAACGTGCATCCTTTTATAGAGAACATCATTTTAGAGAATTTTCGTAGAAAATGAAGCTATTGCAATGTCTCTAAAAGTTTTTAAATCTGAAATGTCGTAAATTTTCTTCATTGTAATCTGTTTTGAGACATCCTGAGATGAATCCTAGAGTTTCAGAGTTTAACGTGTTTTATATATATATATATATATATATATATATATGTGTGTGTGTGTGTGTGTGTGTGTGTGTGTGTGTGTGTGTGTGTGTGTGTGTGTGTGTGTGTGTGTGTGTTTGTGTGTGTGTGTGTATGCGCGTGCGTGCGTGTGTGCGTGTGTGTGTATTTTTGTTCTACAAAACAAAATTTTTGCTTTCGTATCGTTTTATTCGGGAATTGATCATCCTATTCCTCATTACAAGACGACCTGGAAATTGTCTTTTTTTTCATTTTTCATGTCTCCTCGTTGATAATTTATTAATTTTTTTTCTTCGAAAAACAGAGACCATTCATTATTTTAAAGACTTGAAGAATACGGTCTCTCAATCAATGTTAGCGTATCTGTGGACGGCTGCAGTAGAATTTTTAGGTCTCTACATTTCTGCATCTAGAATTACTCCATTAGCAGGGAAGGTATCAGCAATATTATCATTGCCAAAGCCCATGAGTTTCGGAGACCCCAAACGGTTTTCGGTTATGATAGCTATTACCATCGAACTTCACCAGGGATGCAGCATTTAAGCTGTGCAGATACTTGCCTCTAAAGTCGTACTTTTATTCAGAGGAGAAACTCAATCAGGCCTGAAATCTCAAATATTGCTACTGGTGGTTCAGGATGGCATTGTACGCCCTATAGTTTTTCTCACCCAAGTTCACCCTAGAAGAGGAAAGTTACATAATACTACAGGAGTTCCTCCCAAAATATGCTACGATCTAACTATTATCATATTATAATATATGCTGGAAGGTCGTATATTCGCCATCTATACTAACCATCGTCTTCTCATACGCTTCTGCAAAGGTCTCGTGATGGCTAATCTTCAAGATAAATATGTCACCTGGCCCACATAAATCAGTATTCTGCTGTTGTGAAGATCCGACGTTACAACCACCGTTGTGAAGATCCGACGTTACAACCACCGAAACAAGATGAACTGCTACCGACTGATCTCCAAAACTGAAACTATCTGGAGTTTCAGTTCCCTACAGTCACCTTTGACCAATTGGTATAACTAGCGCCTGATTCATGTAGTAAAATCCACCACAATAAGTACAGCTGCTCTAGAAAATGGTGGATATTTCAACACCGTAAGGGGAAAGAGGGTGATGTGGCAATCCCACATATTGTTGGATTCTCTTGTTGCTTCTCATAAATCACGTGTAAAACACTTCGACAGGTGTGTAAAATATTCGTATTCTAATAATGTCCATCCGTTTGTTTTTCCCATAGAGATCTGTAGATCTGTAATTCAAGTTTCTTTGCATGCTAGAAGATATCATCGCGTAGTGAAGACCGCGGAACTCATTCAACAGAAATAAATCGCTTAAATTCTTTTGTGTGTAGAAGATGGGCCATCGTTGTTACGCCTTGTTTCAATATTTTGCAACTCAGGGCACCTTTACTTGATCTGTTTCAGATGAAAGTACTATATGGATTTCAGATCGCTCGGCCATTACCGTAACCGTAGACATTGATGATGGTAATGCCAATGTTTCAATCAACCGTCATTCTACTGAAAACTTACTCGTATTCCGGACAATTAATTTTTGCTCAGAGAAGTAAAGTTTACATGTGCGTTTCAGATGACGATGTTAGTGTTACTATAATCGCAGAAAACACCAGAATCTCCACTGATTCAAATGCTGGTAGCAGTGTCTCACCGAGCAGCTCACCAGTGTACACAGAAGTTGTTGAAGGTAGTGTGGTATTTCGTAAAGGTGCTATGTTTATTCGTTACGTCCTGCACCCTCACCTGTACTTGAGATTCTACCTCTCAAATCGTCAACTTCTTGTTTGATGTATCAATGAATACTTGGCATGGATGAGCTTACGCCCTACAATGATTTGGCACACGCGAGGTAAATGGGGAAAAAGAAGCTTCATCTTTCTTTTTCAGATGGCAACATCAGTACGTTGGGACTAGAAAACAGTTCAACCTCTACTACAGACATTTTTTACGGTAATATAAATACGCGTTTAGTGAGGAGTGTGAGGAAATACTCTTCGGCATATCTAGGTTAGCAAAATTAAAACTCAATATGCATTTCAGATTACGAATTCAGCATGACGAGATTTGATATTGATATGGACAGCACAACCGCGTTTGTTACTTCAAATAGCACCGACAGTCCAACCAATTACTTGGAGAATATGGAGACTATTGAAGGTAGAGTGGATTCATGTGTTACGGGCACCAGTTCCTAGATAGTCACCACTAGTATCATGTGCTTGTTTTTCTTTTGTGCTAATCTTGATGAGCGACATTTATGTAAGCGCTTGTTTCATGCCCTATCTGGAGAGAATTTACAATGAAACAATAGCCCATAATGTTGATTCCATTCTTCCAGCATAACAATCATATTGTATGCGAAAGGATTTCTGCTAACTCTCCGTTCTATTTTGCTTCGACTCCTGCAGGTATCTTATGGATCGATGATAGCTCAACAGCATCATTGGTGCTGCAATTCTTAAATTAAATTTTCACTTAATTGAATACTGATGGAATCGTACTAACTTATAAGTTGGAATCAATAACTCTCCTTCCGCTATTATCAATCAATTTTAACTCCCCTACTACTCACTACTTTCTTTCAATTAAATTATTTCTGCTTTGGTTTCGGACTATAACAACTGCTTCGGTATCAGAAAAATGGAAAAATTATGTATTCTGTTCTTCAGAAAATATCAACTCGTCATTTTTTACAGAAACTTTGATTATCACCAATGATTTTACTTCAGGTTTCAATTTCAAGACAACGTCAATACGGAGAATTTTGATGGTAGATTATATAAGCCACTTATGCCAAAGTTACCAGCATAACTAAGATCTACTTTTATTTTTCATTAACTGTCGATGACTGTTGCTAGCCGTTACGATCTATTTTCTGCATAAATTTAGAACTCACATGTAGATGTGCACAAAAGATTTGTGTATTCACAAAAAATTTTTCATCATTCATATTTTTTAAAACGGACTGTACCGAGTAGATAACAGATATTTTGCATATGGTTACTTATGATAACTAAACCATTGTACGGTTTATCAAAAGTGTGTTGATGTTGAAGGAATATGCGCGAATCAGGAAGCACTTAAATTGTAACAAATAACACTTACACACTTACCTTTAACATTCCTTATATAGGAATTGTGATTATAGGGTGATATATGCCTACTTCCTTGATGTCCTTGATTCTATAAAAATTATGCCCTGATGAGCGGATGCTCTGACGCACTTTCCTATGTCATGGAACACCATGGAACACTTTAAAATGTGGATAAGATGTTACCACCAGCAACTTCTCCCTATCTCTACGTGTGTTTCAGATAACAATGCCAGTATGGTGTTGATTCCTGACATCTCGACGGTCTCCATAGACGTTGAGAGAGGTAAAAACATTTTTGGAATATACTTTCCAAGTAATAGCCCTCGCAAACGGCTATTCGAGCGTGTTTATTCACCTTCCCTTTCTAGCATCCCTGAATAATTGACAGTCTAGTACCTCCTGGTATATGAAATGCAGTGCTTTTAATATGTTCCAGAAAATATTTTAAATACGACTGTGGACATGGACTTTACTTCATATAATAATGCTACTCTAACAACCGGTTCTGTGAATGGCGAGGTGGAAGGTAGGATGAATTTATAAATTTAATTCCGTATGTTCATTACGTAGTTGTTCCGTCCTTCGAATCGCACATCAAACTACCAAATGCACAGCTGCTCAACGATATCTATAGAGATCGAACTATGAACACTAAATCGCAATCTTGAATGACTTGAAACACACTGCGTGAAACTAATGACACGAGTACAGTTTCTGTGTTCTTCATTAAAGATATCAAACCTGACATTGTATGGACAGCAGATAGCATACTATCCACAGCTATTGAAACATTGAATGGTACTTAGAAGCTTCTGATCAATCGAGAGATTAAAAATTAATACATAGCACCTTTTAGATAATATAATTATGTTGAATTACCTGTTTATCAACTATCTCCGTTTACTCATTTAGAGAATATTATACACTCTGGTGCAGAATGAAATATCGGGATTTATACATCAGTCAGAGAAGAGTTGAAATATTTATCGTGTTTCAGAAAACGATAGCAGTACTCCATGGGTTGCCGATATTTCGACTATGGCAGAAGACTTTACTCTAGGTAGCATTGCAAGCCAGAGTAGCGCTTCGGTGGTAGCGAAAAATGTTGAAGGTAGTCCATGATTAAAACCAAAATTGTCAAATCTAACTTGATTTTGTCATCCAATTAGGCGCAAGTCTCAAACAAAAATAGAAATGATCAACAATTTGTCGTTGTTCACATTTCACATATCACAATTCGATGATAGAGTATTTCTTTACAGGCACGCTTAGAGTAGAGTTTGGAACATATGTTTTTCGAAATGGTTCAGTATCATTGAACATACACCTTCTATCTCTTTCTCCCTATGTTTCAGACAACAGTGTAAATTCGACATGGATTGCTGACATCACAAGTGTGACCACAGACTCTGATACAGTAAACGATGTTAGTTCCAGCCAAATTGCCTTGACTTTAGGGCCTGCTGAAGGTACATGAAATTAATCGTTTGTCCGTGAAACTACCCAACTTGTGACGTCCTTCCACTGTCTCTGGCAATATGCATGATGAACATGATATTTGTTTCCAATCAATGAAAAATGTCTGTCAGCAACGCTTGGTGCTTTTTCATAAAGTTACAGATAATGTTAGACTTAATGTTATACAGAGTTCGCAGTAGGTAACAAAACTATTAACAAGGTTTATTAAACTCAACACCGCAATAAAAAGTTGTTACTCATTCGAAACGTAATTTCTGAATAGTAAACATAGCCAAACACATGTTGAAATTTGAGGTCCGATTATAATAATTAACGAATGAAGTCCCCCCCTCCCCCTTCAACTGAACTCCCAGACTCTTCCTCAAATTCACAAGTGTGTTCTTCGGCAACGCCTTTGTAAGAATGTCCGCCAATTGTTGCTTGCTAGGAACATACTCGAGATCGAAAAAGCCTTCGGTATATTTTTCTCTCACAAAGTGATATCGTATATCAATGTGCTTTGTGCGTTTATGGAACTCGGGATTTCGTATCAGCATAATGGCACTCATATTGTCCAAAAACAGTTTTGGATACGAACATGCATATCCTAAGCCATTCAGAAGCCTCTTTAACCATACAAGTTCCTTAACAGCCTCCGAAGATGCCACATACTCAGATTCTGTCGTTGACATGCTAACAGATCTCTGCTTCCTGGAACACCAAGAAATAGCTCCTGTTCCGAGTAAGAAAACATAGCCAGTAGTGGATTTTCTAGTTTCCTTGCATCCTGCATAGTCAGCATCACTGTATCCTACCAGTTCTCCTTGTAGTTGGTTTTTGTACCAGATACCATAGCTCAAGGTTCCTTTCACATATCGAAGTATGCGTTTGACTGCGTTCCAGTGTGACTGGTTGGGGTTTTGGCAATGCTGGCTCAACATATTTTTAAAATTTCAAGTCCAAGGTAATAATCAGCTTCCATGACCGTTATTTCGAATTCCATTTTTAGGTTTTCAAGAAAAGAATCTATGAGTTTGATATTTGTTGCTGCTAGAAGTCCATCGTCCACATGGATGGCTAATATAATCTTCCCTTCATTCGTCTTTCTCGTAAATACACAAGGGTCGCCTTCATTTTCAATAAACTTCATACTTTTCAGACGTGACACTAATTTTTCACTCCAGCACCGAGGAGCTTGTTTTAACCCATACAAGCTTTTCATCAATTTACAAACTTTCCCAGAACCATTATCGAAGCCTTCAGGCTGTTTCATGAAAATGTCCTCTTTTAAGTCTCCATACAAGAATGCCGTTTTCACGTCAAACTGTTTCAGTATCAAATTTTCAACAGCAGCTATCGATAAAATTGTTCTGATAGAATCAAAGCGAACCACAGGACTATAGGTCTCGTTGTAATCCAGTCCATGTTCTTGACTAAAACCCCTGGCTACTAACCGGGCTTTCCACCTCTCTATTTCACCATCCTTTTTGCGTTTCACCCTGAAAACCCATCTACAGTCCACTAGTTTTCTCCCTGGTATTGGCTCAACTAATTTCCAGGTTTTATTCTTATTCAATGATTCCATTTCGCTCTTCATTGCTTCAAGCCATTTTTTAGAATCTTCGCTTTCTATAGCCTCTTTATAGGTAGTTGGTTCTGGTGGATAAACGTTAACTGTAGCAGAACAACAATCAAAACTAAGAGGTTTCAACTTTGATCTGTCTCGAAGGTTATACCTCGGTTCTTGTGATGCAGTCGTAGGTAGATCTTCCAGTTTCAGGTTCTATAGAGAAAACCTGATAATCTGAAACTTCCTTGACAATCTGAGAACTTGTCTCAGTCATAACTCCTACGTCTACTTCTTGAGGATTCCTTTCATCTAAGACATCATTTATTGTCTTATGGTTACTTTTTGAATTTTCTGGAATAATTTCACCACCTAAATCTTGTTTTTCTACCTTTGGGAAATCTAAAACCACTGTGCATTCCTTGTTTTCATATTTTTCTCTAATTTTAGAACATGATATACTTTCCCTAAATATAACATCTCTACTTATCTCAACTCTATCCATATCAGGAAAATACACTTTATATCCTTTTACAAAATCATCATAGCCAACAAAAACGCCTTCCTTACTTTTTGCGTCTAGTTTCCGCCTTTTCTCTTTAGGCACATGAACAAAAACTTGTGACCCAAACACCCTAAAATCTTTGAATTTGGGTTTCTGGTTTGTCCACAGTTCAAAAGACGATTTTCCCTTTAAGAGATAAGTTTGATTTAGGATAAATGCTGCAGTATTCACTGCTTCAGCCCATAATCTCAAATTCAAAGATTTACTGTGCAGCATTGTTCTTGCTGCTTCAACCAAAGTCCTAATTTCTCGTTCAGCAGACCCATTTTGTTGAGGTGTGTACACTACAGTTCGTTGGTGACTAATTCCTTCCTTGTCCAGAAGTGTTTGCACTTCATCATTGCAAAATTCTAGTCCATTATCCGATCTAAATGTTTTAATCTGATAACCCCTTTGATTTTTGAATTTTCTGAGAAATAAATCCAGCTTTTCTCTTACTTGGTTCTTATGCTTAAGAAAATATACTTGCCGATAGTGTGAGAAATCATCCTTCAACATGAGAAAATACCTTGACTTTCCAACAGAATCTACCTGGAATGGTCCGCACAAGTCACTGTGAATAAGTTCTCCAGGTTTTGTGGTTTTCCTGTTACTTTCTGGAAATGGTAATCTATGTTGTTTTCCTACAACACATGGGTCACAAAAGAAATTGTCTTCACCTGTAAAATGTATTTTATTAGTACCTAAATACTTTCTAACTCTTCTTTCATTTTGGTGACATAACCGCTCATGCCAAATCTTGAACGTCTCAGCTTTGTTATTTACTAAACTAATAGGCTTGCAATCATTTGTAGTAATAACTTTTACATTCAACCTATACAACCTCTGGTATCGAGTGCCTTCTAGAATTGTTTGATTATTTTTAGTAAAAAACGCACTTTCTCTCATTGCTTACCATTTTGAAACCCTTGTCCATAGCACATCCAGTAGAGTACAGATTCATTTTTAGGTCTGGTATGTAAAGGACGTTCTCAAAATATCTGTCGTGCCATCCATGATCTACGTATGCTAGGATTTTAATGTTCCCTCTTCCAGTAGCATACATGCAGTCTCCGTTTCCCATCTTCACAGGAATCTGTTCTGGCAAGGATCTGAAATTCGTAAACCAATTTTTCATACCTGACATATGGTCACTGGCGCCAGAGTCGATGTACCAGTTTTCGTCTACCGTTCCATCAGCAGCAGGAATTATTTCATTATAGCAGGCAACGTTCGCATGGCTCCTCCGGTTTTCCTTTTCCTGTTTCTTTTTCCAGTGGATACAATCCTTCTTCCAATGTCCGGGCTTATTGCAAAAAAAACATGGTCCTCTCGATGATGTTCTTCCTTCTTCATATGTTCCTTTTGAAGGTGATCTTCCAGTTTGACTCATCCCTGGCTTTCCATTTTTCCTCTGGTGATTTAACTTTTCTTTCTTTTTCAGCAAGGCTACTCTCTCACCGGTTTCGTTTTTCTCTGATAACCGTGTTTCTTCTGTTAGCAATCTTGCTACAAGCTTCTCCATGGTTTGATTCTGTTCTGAATCCCAGGCACTGTGAAAATGACTGTATGTTGGGGGCAGCGTCATGAGGACTTTTGTCATCATAAACGACTCATCTGCTGGAGCTCCTAAAAGTTTCAGCTGCTGTCCGAGTTGTTCAAGTTTACTTACATGAGTACAAATATCGTCTGAGGGATCCATTTTGTATTCGAAAAATTTCTTTTGAACAATATGTACCTAAACTTGTCACTCCTTTTTGTTCATACACAGTATGCAGTTTATCCCACATATCTTTAGCGCTTTCACAGCTCATGAGATGTAGCAATGGTGCCTTACCGACAGTTGATATAAGGGCCTTTTTGCACTTGGCATCTCTTATCTTCCAAAATTTTAATTCAGTTTTGAACCTCGCTTCAGTTTCAGCTTCCGTTTCGCCAGCGCGTGGAGTTCTTTGAGGTTTAGTACACTCACCAGAAATGATATCAGCGTATTCGTATGCATCCAGGATTATCTGCATCTGGAACTTCCAGCATGGCCAGTCACCTGTTCCTTCAAGACGGTCAATCTTGCTTACTTCCGCTTCCATTTCTGATTACTTCCTCGCGGTGTCTTGTTCCTCTGTTTGCGTGTTCTGGGCCCGATAACCACTTAATGTTATACAGAGTTCGCAGTAGGTAACAAAACTATTAACAAGGTTTATTAAACTCAACACCGCAATAAAAAGTTGTTACTCATTCGAAACGTAATTTCTGAATAGTAAACATAGACTTGGCGTTCAAGAGCACCGTAATACCCCCCACCACCAGCCTCCGTATAATAAACCGACCTCCTTATAAACCATAATCGGCCTCCGTGTAATAAAAAGGCCTCCTTAAAAACCATAATCGGCCTCCGTGTAATATTCAGCCTCCGTATAACGAAACAGGCCTACGTAATAGATATGACTGATTTTTATAGTTTGGTGGTCTGGATGCTCGCAAGCTCGCATCTCAAAAATAAAAAATATCCTAAATCAATCCTTTTAGCAAAATATAGATTAGTTAGACAAACAGATCATATTTACGCATAAAATGATGTTACGGAGGTCGAATATGAAGAAGAATTGAATCTAGATGGCACTGGTGATGGGGGGTTGGCCGTGCTGTTGAACGTCTAGTTAAACATAGCCAAACACATGTTGAATTTTGAGGTCCGATTATAATAATTAACGAATGAAGTTCTGTTGATGGTTCTTCAGTTAGTGCAAAATACTACTCTAACAAATGATTCTGTAGATTTCAAGGTGGATGCATTTATAAATTCCTGAGTCGACAGTTCATTAGTTGTTTCGTCCTTCGAATCGCACAACCACCAAATGCACAGCTGCGCAGAGATGTTAATGGAGATCGAACTACAATAAATCACAATCTTCGGAACACACTGCTTGAATATAATTGCACGAGTTCATCTTCTGTGTTTTTCATTACAGAAAGCAGTTGTATGGGCTACAGATATCTCACCACAACTATTGAAACACTGAATGGAAATAGAAACTTCTGAAGAATCAAGAGCTTACAAATAATGAAGAACACATTTTAGACAATATATGTTGAATAACCATTTTGATAATTACATTTTGGTTGACGAATCATCTATCTCCGTTCACTTATTTAGAGAACGTTCTGCGCTCTAGTAAAAAATGAATTGTCAGGATTTATACATCATTCAGAGAAGAGTTGAAATATTTATCGTGTTTCAGAAAACGATAGCAGTACTCCATGGGTTGCCGATAGCTCGACAATGGCAAAAGACGTAACTCTAGGTAGCATTGCAAGCCAGAGTACCACTTCGGTGGTAGCGGAAAATGTTGAAGGTAGACCATCATCAAAACCAAAATTGTCAAGTCTAACTTGATTTTGTCATCAAATTAGACGCAAGTGTCAAACGAAAATAGAAATGATCAAGAATTGGTTGTTGTTCACATTTCATCTATCACAATTCGATGATAGAATATTTCTTTACAGGCACGCGTTGAGTTAAGTTCAGAACAGATGTTTTTCGAAATGGATCAGTATCATTGAACAGACAACCTCTATCTCTTTCTCCCTATATGTTTCAGACAACAGTGTGAATTCGACATGGATTGCTGACATCACAAGTGTGACCACAGATTCTGATAAAGTAAACGATGTTAGTTCCAGCCGTATTGCCGTGACTTTAGGGCCTGCTGAAGGTACATGAACTCATGAAATTAATCGTTTGTCCGTGAAACTTCCCAACTTGTGACGTCCTACCACTCTCTCTGGCAATTTGCTTGTTGAACATGATATTTGTTTCCAATCAATGAAAAATGTCTGTCAGCAACGCTTGATGCTTTGATTGATGATTTATCATCAAGTCACAGATAATGTTAGTGCAAAATTCTACTTTAACAAATGGTTCTGTAGATTTCAAGGTGGATGCATTTATAAATTCCTGAGTCGACAGTTTATTAGTTGTTTCGTCCTTCGAATCGCACAACTACCAAATGCACAGCTGCGCAGAGATGTTTGTGGATATCGAACTACGAGTATTAACAATAAAGCACAATTTTCGGAACACACTGCTTGAATATAATTGCACGAGTTCATCTTCTGTGTTTTTCATTACAGAAAGCAATTGTATGGGCTACAGATAGCTCACCACAACTATTGAAACACTGAATGCAATAGAAACTTCTGAAGAATCAAGAGCTTTCAAATAATTGAAGAACACATTTTAGACAATATATGTTGAATAACCATTTTGGTGATAACATTTTGGTTGACAATTCAACTGTCTCCGATCACTTATTTAGAGAACGTTATACCCTCCAGTACAGAATGAATTGTCAGGATTTATACATCAGTCAGAGAAGAGTAAAAATATTTATCGTGTTTCAGAAAGCAATAACAGTACTCCATGGGTTGCTGATACCTCAGCAAAGGCAAAAGAAGCTAATTTAGGTAGCATTGCGATCCAGAGCAGCACTTTAGTGGTTGCGGAAAATGTTGAAGGTAGACCAACATCGAAACTGAAATAGCCAAATCTCACAGGATTTTGTCATCCACACACGCAGGCGTCAAATGAAAATCGAAATGGCCAAGAGTTTCTCGTTGTTCACATTTCATATATCAGAATCCGTTGATAGAGTATTTCCTAAGAGGCACGATTTGAGCAAAGTTTATAAGTGCGTTCATACCGTTGGTTTTCGAGATGGCTCAGTACCTTATTTGAATCATTGAACGGACGCGCTCTACCTCTTTCCCCCTATATGTTTCTGGCAACAGTGTCAATTCGAAATGGATTGCAGACATCACAAGAAGTGTGACCACAGATTCTGATACAGTAAACGATGTTAGTTCCAGCCGTATTGCCGTGACTTTAGGGTCTGCTGAAGGTACATGAATTCATGAAATTAATCGTTCGTCCGTGAAACTATCCAACTTGTGACGTCCACTCACTCTCTCTGACAATATGCATGTTGAACATAATATTTGTTTCCAATCAATGAAAAGTGTGTGTTAACAAGGCTTGGTGCCTTGATTGATGCTTTGTCAAGTAACTATCAGTCAATAAAAGTAGGTATATTAATCATAGTTTCACTGATGATGTGAGTACACTATGGATCTGGGACAGTTCTACCGTAATCAGCGACCCTAACAAGTGAAAAATGTCACGAAAGAACGAGACTAAAGTAGCGGAGGATCTAATTTCTTTGTTATTCAACCTATGAAGCTGAAATTTGAAATGGATCGTGTTCCTCGTTCCTCCAATGCTTAGCCGAGGCTGAAGGTAAAAGCAAATGAGGGTCTGGGGTCCTCCCAGCGGGGTCAGGGGGTGGAGCCCCTTGCGAGGCGCGCAACGAGTTTTACGCATTTCAGATAGTTCAAGGGAACTAGAATTTCTATGGCTGTGCTATATGTGGCGTTCGATGTACATTCATCGCTCAGCTTATAGTAAGTTTTACGCAAACCCTCATCTCTTGTAACACGAGCCGTGAGTCAAAAATTATCTTCCCCAAATGCTTCAGAAACACATTGAGATTCAGAATTATTTTTCTATCTCTTGTTACAGAGACAATCTCAGTCCAGAATGGGTTGCGGATATTACTACTAATACATTGAACAATGGTAAAGGTATAGTGCAAATTATGATACAAGTTTCATAACTATCCACTATTTGGAACCAGATTTATTTATATCGATAATTCCCTCAAAATACTTCTCATCTCCACCAAACTTAGTGTAAAATGTTCTTCCTTCTAAACGGACTGAGTTCGGAACGGGGACCACCTTTTGCTCAAGTCCAGGAATAAACAAATTGATTTGGGGCACTTGACTTCTTTTTCCTGTTTCACCAATACCGTTGTGGGTTGCGAACGGCTTTGACAAAGACGTAGGGGATGAAGGGTATTCTAAAATGTGGATGTCAGAGTAGAAACAAACAGCACTTAGTAATTCACTGGATCCCAGGTGAAATCCCTGTCTTTGAGCATACCATTCAAGAATAGGTATGTACCGAATCCCTTTTGGGACCTGATGTTGCTAGAAGCTACTAAACACAGAGGGGGTTTGTTGAAACTATTCGGGATAGCATAGGATTGAATGTTTCTCCATCTTCCTTTCTCCCGTTGTTTAGTATAGTTTTTAAAATTAAATGGCTTCATTCTGAGAAAATTACCTATTATTACTTTATATCGCGTGCTCGAAGTCCTTACATGACAGTAATGTTTGAAAATCTTCATGGGAATACACCGTTGCGTCGCAAATATGTGTATTTGTTTTTTAATATAACAACAATGGCAAACGGATGCATTATTTGGCTCCCATAAACGTTATGTTTGTAGGAGTGAGAAGGGAAAACGCAATGATCGTCATTATATTAATTTCTCGGAGTGATTTAGTATCCCCAGAAGACCCCTCGCGTAAGTAACGTTCACGTTATATGTATATTCGTCCGTTATATGAACTCATTCTTTGATCGATAAAACATCCAGCAGACTGCTTTTCTATAGCAATTTCCTATATGCGGTTTAAAACGGAATTAAGATGTATGGGCAGTCGATGAATTCGTTATTTTAAAAATCAAGAAAATTAGTGTGACAGCTCCATTTACGTTATTAGAGCATTGTGCGCCGCTATCAGGGATATCCTTCCTCGGATGTTCGAGTTTGGTGTCTCGTCAACCAGTGTTGGGCATAATCCTATCGTCAAATACGAATACGATTGTACCTAATCTTGATAATTATTCGTTGATTCTGAGTCATCTGCGATTATATTTGTATTCATGTAATCATATTCGTCTGTCGGCGATTACACGAATACAACCCATAAAAATGCGTCACGTCATCAATTTCAATAGGACGTCCCTCCTACAGTAAACGAAGCTTGCTAACATTACCTAGCCTCAGGACGTCCTATTGAAATAGATTTGCGACAAATAGGCAGGGCTCTAATCGTTGAATTCACTTTAAGGACGCCCTATTGCAATTGATAACCATGACGCTTTTTTTATGGGTTGTATTCGTGTAATCGCCGCCAGACGAATACGATTACACGAATACGAATATAATCGCAGTTGACTCAGAATCAACGGATAATTATCGCGATTACAATCGTATTCGTGTAGATTATGCCTTACACTGATCCACATGCGATGAAAGTTGTAGGAGACCTCTTAAAAGCTTAATCCGCCCGATCCTAAATTATTTTTCACGGATTAAGGAATTAAGGGAATGATACATGTTGCGTGCATAGAAACAATGCAGACTGATGAAGTAAAATTGGTTTTTCTAAACTTATTTCCTTATCAATAGAAAGAGATCGCAAAGCACCTGCAACGTTGATTGCTAAGGAAGCACAAACTATTGAGTAATCCTGATATGGAAGAATTTCAATTGTTTTCATCTAGATGGGTGCAAGAAGTAACCATTGCACAACTATACGGTTGGGTGGTTGATGAAAACATCGTGCGACTGGTTCGCTTTGTGTATTGCGAGCCACCGCTAAATCGTGTTGGACACTCGGTAATTTTTTTCATTCATACGTCAAAACATTTTTTAAATCACACACAACTATCATAATCAAGCTTCAAACGATAAAGACTTTTTTGGAGAGCAGATGAGGGTTTTTTACCGTATATTTCGTTATTGTTATTTCGAACAATTGGGGGGAAAAACCTTCAGACTGTTACCAAGCTCCTTGTCTGTATGTCTATATGATGGCCCATTACACAATAGTCGAAAATGAGTAGCTGATAATAAACATTACCTCGCGTTAATGACTGGAAATCAACACATCAAAGCCTAAATTGAAACCAATTACGAGCACAATTAGTAATGATATAAGTGCCGATTTATTACCGTCCTTACATCAATTATCGAAACGTAAACGTGAGTTCTCTTACTCATCGCTTATGAATAATAATCACTGCTCGATTTAAGGGTTTGAAACCAAAGTCGTAATTAAAATAATTGTCAGTGTGCGTTTTCAACGATTCGCTGAATTTGAGTTGTCAAGATTAATAGGATAGTAGAGTTTTTGTTCTTCCCGTAATTTTCTACCCGTGTACGCGAAAAGACTGAAATGCCAACTGCGCATGCGTGATTTTTCTCGTCAACGCGTAGAACTACGCGTGTACGGGAAAGAGGCCTATCAGGGTCAGCTGTTCTGTTTTGTGGTGGATTCTGGTAGGGAATGTTATGCTGATCACGAATATATACGGATGTGGGGGTCGTAAATAAGCCCTTAATAGGTAAAACTGAAAAAAAGTCAACCAAACGCGCTATTCACCTTTTTCTCGAAATAATTCTACAAATTTCATCTTATCAAGTGATCATAAATTCTTTTAATCACCATATCAACTACCTGCCTCCTAAAGATCACCAAGAGCAACTAAAAGAAGAAGACTTTTCTTTCACCAAGCATTCTGCTTTGACGTACTAATCCGTAATATACCTGCGAGAGAGGGAAAAAATGCACGATTTGGAAACCTTCATAGAAAATGTATTGAATAAATTATTTAAACCAATGTGTAATTTATATAAATATAAATTTACATGTACCAATACACAAAAGGGTATTGGAACTTAATGTCAATATCCGATTGAAGACCCAAATCAGACAGCAAGAATGAGAGGATGTTGCCTTTTTTGCTTTTCATGCTCTTCCCGGACTTCCATTTTCCGAACAGTGTCCGATTTGTAGGAACTCTGGCTGAAAAGATTGAAAAATCATAGAAAAAAAGGCGCGGCTAGTCGCAGGAAATTCCAACGGCATTGAGTGAAGGAATAGTGTCAAAAAACATATATCAAATAATCTAACTCCTCTTTTTTCCTCTTGTTGAAAAATTCAGTTCCTAAGGTAGAGGTTTAGTCGAAAATTTTTGGGATTATTATGGTAAAGATTTTACAGCGTGAATGAGGGAAATTCATACTTTAAAAATTATTGAACCACATAAATATAGCCCATACCTGTGTCGTAACTCTTCATGAAGAGCAGAGCGATCTTAGAAGTAGCTCGGACGATTTCTGCACTCGTAATGAACAGGTAGTTCATCGTTAGTGTTTTGGGTGAAATGAATTGTTGACAGTTGGACCGCGGAACCGCGGAGCTCTAGTGTTCTGTGCGAGTATTGTGGAGACGGGAAACCTTTTGAATCGTGCCCACGGACTATCCAAGGATAGATTATTGCACTCGGGTTCAAGAATTTTGACCGATCGTTTTTTCGATTTTTGATACATACCTACTATAGTACTGTGCGTAGGCGGGAAAAATGCTTCCGTTGGAATCCCTTCCTACGCGTAGTCATCATAACCTAACACAGGCGACCACAGTTTTAAGAGTATTGGTTCTCCCTCTGACTGCTGTCAAATAACTTTTCCCATTTAAAGTTAAACCTATGATAAATATAATTGTACTATTAAATCAAATTCCGTTGATTATGTGAACAAAGTACCTACTTCGGCCGACTGCCGAAGTTCATTTACTTGGGAGTAAATGCAGTCGTTGATACTTTTCCAATTTTGAAGTAGATACCTATTCGTCGTAGGCATTCGCACGTACATTTCGTACAACAAAGTTCAATCTGCCCACATAAACTTCAGACAACGAGCAGGTTTGTGTTTAAATAATACGATTTTATACGAAAGCTGTTATCAGTTTCAATAGTCACCCAGTTATCAGTTCAGGACAGTCACCTATCCAAGTACTAGCCAACCCCGACGTTGCTTAACTTCGATGATCAGACGAGAAACGATGTATTCAACGAGATATGGGGGGGTGAATACCATTTATTTCTTAGGTCATAGGTACTCTAACATCGATGCCTGTGAAGACAGCTGATGAAGCAGATATAATAATTTATTTTATTGATAATTGAATAATCATTGAATTATCATTAACCAGAGTTGGTGAGATTGATGATTAGGCGAACGAATTGTAGAGCATAAAAGGGCAAGGTATCAACAAGGGGAAATTCATGTCAACCGCCATGTTCCTTTAGTCCTTCGCCCCCTAACGCTCCTAGCGGCAGACCTCGTTAGTTCGGAGCCCCATTCATTGACTCTTGGTTGTCGTTCTGTTTCTAAGCTCTCCGTCTTCTTTATTGAGCAGCACTTTGGAGTCGCATCAATCCCCTTCCTTAAATGATGCCTAACTTGCTGAGCACACCACCAATTCCACCACTTCATTTCATTAGTTTCCTCTTTCGATTTCATATTTTGACTTTCCTCATTCTTAATGTACGTATAATGTTTTCAACTTTTTCCAGTTATTGTTTTGAATATTTTGTTAATTATTGTATTTTTTATTTATAAAATGAGGTGATTTATATATTTTGTTATTATTTTAGGCCAGAAAAACATTGTATTTCTTATTTTTACATGCCTAACGGCCCATGAAGTCTATTTGTAAAATGGTTGCTAGCAAAGGTCTTATCTTATAATTGCTTCTTGACAGCAAGCTTCTTTCTCAAAAACAATTTTTGTTTTCCTTAGTTTTATCAACAGTGCACTGAATAGTATGATTGCATCGGATTTTCAGATGGACGATGTCTCTCAAGATCTACTGTTCTGTTATTCACACTCCTTGCGTTTTCCTGTAATTTTCGTCACACAATTCTTTCTCACACCTTCACAATGATCAATACAGAAGGAAGGATAATGAACGGAATTTCGCTATCTTGAGTACGGTGACGGTTTATAACGGTTTATTACCAGTTAATCTTGTTAGATCATCGAGAAAACTTCACATTTGGCGCCTCACCAATAAGGAAATGAGCTAACTGGTATTCAATAAAACAAGCGCGGGGTTCACATTTTCAAGTATCGTTGATAGGTGAATTTGTTTGTTCGGCTTTTGTGATTTTATGGCACCGCTGTGAAATTTTACGATGTCCTTGTCGAAAAATTGGATAAGCATGTGTTACTACTGTCTTCGGTTATCCCTACCGCAATCCAAATTACCTACCCAAAGCAATGTTGGATCAATAAATAATATCAAGTGTTATGTAATCCACTTGACGATACTCGACCGAATTGTTTATTTGACATGTAATAAAAATGGGTTATTTAGTTACGACAACCGGCACTAAAATTAGAGAGTTCCTGGTTACTGCGATTACAGATCACACGGTGCACGTGAACCATGATCAGCTGATCTGGTAACAACCGACACTGACAAATTACTACAGTCGTGCGACTTGAATAGAAGACCGCTTGATTGGCAACGCAAGATCGAGTCTTAGTACGTCCTCGTTACTACGTCTTCAACACTGCGCCCGTAAATGTATAAACCCGAGGAAGGTTTCAGTGATAAGCGTGTTCAGTTCATATTTTTTACATTGAAATGTATACTAAATACATTACATAATTATATTATTTGAAATATAAATAAATACATAATTATATTAAAATACACAATTTATTTATGTTCATATTATTTTCACTCAAAGCAGTCCGTTCATCGAGTGCCCAAAAACAACTTAAACAACAAAACGGAGGATAAAGGGTTGCCGGAAAACGGACGAAATATTTTTATTCCAATAATATCTTTCAATCCTTTTAGCGAATTTTTGAAGACAATTAAGCTATTGCTCTCGCCTCAAAATTTGTAGAATGCGAATTTTTGAAAAAATTTTATACAGAAATCCGATTCAGGCTATTCTGAATCATATTCTGAAGTTTAACGCATATTTTTTTGTATGTATGTATGTATGTATGTATGTGTCATTCCAGACGATAACTGTCCGTAGAATTGTGCTAGGAACTTCAAACAAATTTTAAAATGTTAAGGACACAAAACGAAAGCAAGTTCGTTGGCCAGCATGATCGGATTACATCTTCGGGTTGAAATTTTCAAAAATGTAGTCAAAAATTTCCAAATAGTCGGTTTTTTGCGATTTGTTGTGCGAAATTATTTCTTCAGCATACTAACATGTGGTATATTCGGAATCAGCGTAAAATTTCCTATACGAATATTTATCAAGTTTTCAAAAATTTCAAAGTTGAAAAATCAGTCAAAAATCGAAATAATGCCGTTCGCTAGTTGTAAAAACCGGTGATATTTGCATGAAACATTTGCATGAAACATCTTCAGAAATTCGCTCATGGGGTCATGCTGCATGACTGGACGTTTTTCCTTTTTCAATATGCAAACAGCAAACTACTAGGATACCAACATGTACTATCTCCACAAAATTCATAAAACTTATATACAGGGTGGTCCTTAATGAACGTACCACCCTTTCAATTTCGTTGGTTGTGGAGAAATCAAAAAACTTGTCGAAGTAACCTCCCCTTATTTTTTTGCAAAGAATTCGAAAATTGCAGTTTGAAGCGTCGCGCATGCGCGCAAATGCGCGCTGCGCGCACCAACTTTGTTTTTTCAAATGGAACCCCCCCATTTTTATTGCAGATTCGCATTCTACATCAAATTTCATGAACATTTTACTTCGACAACTTTTTTTTTCCACTGCGCGAAACGGGCGCCAGGAGCGTTCAAAGTTGCTAAAGTCATCAAAATTGCGCAAAACATGGATTATGGTAAACCCCAAGTGTGGCACATGACTTTACATTGTTTTTCAGCGCTGATTCACGTGGTGCTGTCAGTTTTTAGATTTAGCTCAGTTTTTTCGATTTTATAAGCTTAATCTACGTCTTTTGGTGAAATATTACAGTTTTTCCGAATTATCAACTTTGGCAGTAGATTTATTTTCCCTCGCCCTTTCGCAACCCGGGCTTGGGACCGGCTAAGGCGGGCTTAAAAATAAATCACACTCCTCGATAATTTTTCTGCTAAAATACAACAAAAACAATTCCTTCTTTTTTAAAAAAGAATAAAAGAAAAAAAATTAAGAAAATAAATCGTTCACAGTAGTCGTTCAAATGGACCGCCGTCGTCCTCCAAACAGGCGGCAGCTCGACGTTCCCATTCGGTGGTGACTGCCTCGAACGTAGATGCCGGAGATACCGAATCGCAGGCGTCGATGATCCGCTGTTGCAATTCGGCAGCACTTGCGATAGGAGGGAGGGAGGCGTCGTAGACCTTGTTCTTCAGGTAACCCCATAAAAAATAATCTAGTGGAGTCAAGTCCGGAGAACGGGGTGGCCAAGAAATCAGGCTCCGATTGCCAATCCACCGAGAACGGAATCGGGCATCCAAATGGCGCGTAACAGCCCGTGCGTTGTGGGCAGGACAACCATCATGTTGGAACCACATTGCCTGCCTGGTGGCGAGAGGGACGTCCTCCAACAATTCAGGCAGAACCTCCTGGAGAAACTGAAGGTATCTCTCCCCGTTGAGGCTACCACCGGTCAAGAAATGTGGCCCAATGAGGTGGTTGCCGACCAACCCACACCATACATTTACCGTGAAACGCACCTGGTGTCTGGTGGAATACGATAATCGTGGATTCTCGTCAGCCCACGTTCGAAAATTCCAACGATTGAAGAGTCCATTGTTTGTAAATGTGGACTCGTCGGTCCACAAAAGAGCGGTGGCCAAGTGTGGGACCTGTTCGCGGAGCGCCTCCATGTGTGCGAGGAAAAGCAGCCGCCTTTCCTTATCCCCTTCACGCTGGCCATGAACGACATGAGACCTAAATGGCCTCATGCCATAGGTGTGAAGGACCCGATGAACTGTGGTTTTGCTGCAACCAACTACTCGAGCCGTCTGACGTTCGGAAGAGTGAGGATTTTCCCGTTGATACAGCAACACGTCCAAATCAAAGTTGAAGGAGCGTACAGCGGAAGGTCTTCCGGGTGGACGAGGAACGTCAACTCTGCCCGTGCGAACAAAACGGCGAACCGTTCGTAATATCGCCTGGTGGTGAACCAGCCGATTAAACACTTGCTGACAAGCGGCTGCAGTTTTTCGAGCATTTCCGTCGTGCGTGTAGTACAACCGCACCATCTCGGTCAGTTCGTTTTGGGTAAAACGCGGCATGATACGCACTCAAGAACGTTCACAGTGAGACTATTAACCGGATCAGTTGCTTCTCACGATTAAAGACAAAATAAATATGATAACGGGTACAGATCAACTTGGAGTTGAAGTCGTAACGTGAGCGGTTAGTGACGTCTCGTCACAAAGTGCAGCAGATAAGCAGTCCGAGAATCGAGAAATCCGAGTTGTTTACCTCTTGTGATTCAATCGTATTCAAACGCTTTTGGTACCATAACATTCATGATTTCTCAGAGTATCCTTCTGGGTGCAGGAACCAAGCCACTTTTTTCTTAAAAAAACGACCATGTTTCCGGCTGTTATTTCGGATTCATCAAGTTCAATAAAAAAACACCACGTAATTTATTTTTAAGGCCGCCTTAGCCGGTCCCAAACCCAGGTTGCGAAAGGGCGAGGGAAAATAAATCTACTGCCAAAGTTGATACTTCGGAAAAACTGTAATATTTCACCAAAAGACGTAGATTAAGCTTATAAAATCGAAAAAACTGAGCTAAATCTAAATACTGACAGCACCACGTGAATCAGCGCTGAAAAACAAAGTAAAGTCATGTGCCACACTTGGGGTTTACCATAATCCATGTTTTGCGCAATTTTGATGACTTTAGCAACTTTGAACGCTCCTGGCGCCCGTTTCGCGCAGTGGAAAAAAAAAAGTTGTCGAAGTAAAATGTTCATGAAATTTGATGTAGAATGCGAATCTGCAATAAAAATGGGGGGGGTTCCATTTGAAAAAACAAAGTTGGTGCGCGCAGCGCGCATTTGCGCGCATGCGCGACGCTTCAAACTGCAATTTTCGAATTCTTTGCAAAAAAATAAGGGGAAGTTACTTCGACAAGTTTTTTGATTTCTCCACAACCAACGAAATTAAAAGGGTGGTACGTTCATTAAGGACCACCCGGTATATATACAGGGTGATTCTCTCGCAAATGCAAAAAAAAAATTTGGGTAAAACTACATCAAAAATGGAGTAAAATGCCGCCAACTGCATATTTTTATCTCAATCCGTTCTCGAGATATGATTTTTTAAAGGTTTTTTCAGGAAAACCGTGTTTTTTTCCTTTTAAACTCGAATTTCTCCACTTTACTTCATTTAATTTTAATTTTTGACCACATTTTCGGAATCAGCACTAAATTTACTATAAGAATAGTGTACTTGGGTTCTTGAAAAGTACCATCCAAAGGCCCTCACATCAGCTCAAACATTGACGATTTTGAAAAAATAATATTTCTGAAAATCTTTAAAACTTTACTACTCTTTTAAAAAGAATCCTGGAAACTGGCAAATCTCATGAAAACTGCTTCATCTAATATGCTTTCCAACGGTATTATCAATTTTACTTTTATTTTGTTATTTAGGGGAGAAAATAATATTTTAATGTTAAAAAATGTGGGTTTTTCAATGAAATTGTTGGTTTTCTCGAAAGATGACCCTCCATGAACCAACGAGTATGGGGTCGGTTTCTATGTATTTTTTCTCGCTGGATCGAATGGTAACATTTGTAGATCTCTCCAACTCCGTTATAACCGAGTTTTACACTTAAAATCGCAAATGTTTAGTTTGTTTGTTACGATTAAATGTATGTGTGTGATGGGGTAAAACTAGTTAATTAAAGTGTAAAACTCGATTATAACGTAGTTGAGAGATCTGCAAGAGTTTCCATTCGATCCAGCGAGAAAAAATACATAGAAACCGACCCCATACTCGTTGGTTCATGGAGGGTCATCTTTCGAGAAAACCAACAATTTCATTGAAAAACCCACATTTTTTAACATTAAAATATTATTTTCTCCCCTAAATAACAAAATAAAAGTAAAATTGATAATACCGTTGGAAAGCATATTAGATGAAGCAGTTTTCATGAGATTTGCCAGTTTCCAGGATTCTTTTTAAAAGAGTAGTAAAGTTTTAAAGATTTTCAGAAATATTATTTTTTCAAAATCGTCAATGTTTGAGCCTTTGGATGGTACTTTTCAAGAACCCAAGTACACTATTCTTATAGTAAATTTAGTGTTGATTCCGAAAATTTGGGCAAAAATTAAAATTAAATGAAGTAAAGTGAAGAAAGTTGAGTTTAAAAGGAAAAAAACACGGTTTTCCTGAAAAAAACCTTAAAAATCATATCTCGAGAACGGATTGAGATATAAATATGCAGTTGGCGGCATTTTACTCCATTTCTGATGTAGTTTTACCCAAATTTTTTTTTGCATTTGCGAGAGACTCACCCTGTATATACAAGTGTTCCTGTCGAATGTCTTCAAGATTCAATCGGAACACATCGTCGAGCTCGTCTCTGCTCAACAAACTAGCGTGATATATACATGTAAAACCCTACGAAGTCTAATACTTCTCGCTGAATTTCATTGCACAAATAAAACGGCGGGCCGACGGACGACGGACTGATTCGCATTTGTTGCTAATTGTCGAAACATTTAATCCAATTTTGAGCTCCTAGAACCCATCTTCATAAGTTTCATCAATCTTGGACCATCAGCACTACTATAGCAATACAAGGTATCCAAGACCTCACAGCTGTTTGAGTCTCCCTTGTCCATGTAGCACGGTGAGCCCTATATATCCACTCAAAGTGACGGGGCAATGGAATAGCTTTATATAATTTATATTATTGCATATAGTATACGTTAAGTAGGTATATACCCGCAAGTCTATGTTACAATAATATAAGTGAGAAAGCGACACTGCACATCCAACCTAGCGAAGGTTTCTTATTCGTCTCTGATTTCGTATAGATGATATTAAATCCTTCATCTATGCTAATATTACCGGAATGTTAGAACTCTACTACTCACACCACGTTTCTCACCTTACACAGATTTGTGATCTACTTTTCCCCATCACTCACATTCTAAACGTCACTTGGAGCGATGATAAACATAACTTGGTAACTTTTTTGTTCATGCAATGGAGTACCGAATAAAATTTCTTCTTTCCATCTTTGTTTTTATTTTTAGCGAATTTTTGAAGAAAATTAAACTATTGCTCTCGCCTCAAAATTTGTAGAATGTGAATTTTTGAAAAAAATTTATGCAGAAATCCGTTTGAGGCTATTCTGAATCATATTCTGAAGTTTAACGCATTTTTTTATGTATGTATGTATGTATGTATATATGTATGTATGTATGTATGTATGTATGTATGTATGTATGTGTCATTCCAGACGATAACTGTTCGTAGAATTGTGCTAGAAACTTCAAACAAATTTTAAAATGTTAAGGACACAAAACGAAAGTTCAAGTTCGTTGGCCAGCATGATCGGATTACATCTTCGGGTTGAAATTTTCAAAAATGTAGTCAAAAATTTCAAAATAGCCTGTTTTTTGCGATTTGTTGTGCGAAATAATTTTTTCAGCATACTAACATGTGGTATATTCGGAATCAGCGTAAAATTTCCTATAAGAATATGCATCAAGTTTTCAAAAATTTCAAAGTTGAAAAATCAGTCAAAAATCGAAATAATGCCGTTCGCTAGTTGTAAAAATCGGTAATATTTGCATGAAACATTGTCCAAATTCAGATTGAACTACTCTTATGGAAGTATCCCTGTATAACTAATCCTAGAACCATGCTGTTTAAAACGTAGGTAGTAGGTGCTTTAGAAAAAAAAAAAAAAAAAGTAATCTCAACTGATGAGTTTACTCTGTGCATGTGTTAATAATTTGATTCCATGTTTGTCTATCAAAATCATAAAATAAAATTTCTCAACACGATCAATAGCGACTGAAATGTCGGAGATTTCTTCAAAAATTCGCTCATGGGGTCATGCTGCATGACTGAACTTTTTTTTTATTGTATTATTTATTTTATTTTATTTTATTCATCTATTTATTCTTTTTTCAGAATGGGGAGGTCTTTGCCGCGACGGCAAAATGCAAAGTCCAATCCACATCACGACGGTCACCACAGAAGTGAATCCTGAAGCCCAACCCATCGTTTTCATCAATTACGACCTGGCTAGCTTGCAAGTATCTCTTACTTCACACACGAGTGAGTAGTAAACCGTTAGTTGTAAATATTGTAGATATACTAGAGCTTCGTTCTCAGTGTGCGTTCTGCCAGTTCGGAACGGTTCTGGGCAAGCGCAGTCGAGTTTTGTCGTTCGCATTGCCAGAACACCCAGTTCCGGAATGCCGAGAACGCCGAGTTCGGCGTTCGCAGTGTTTTGCGAACCCAGTTCCGAACGGTTCAAACAGTCCCCGATTATTTTCGGAACTGTCAGAACTCGAACGCAAGGACATGCGCATGCGCATTTCACAATTTTTCGGAGCTCGTGGAATAAACAGTACGCTCTCTTCTGTAATTTTCTTTGTAAAATTTTACTTTGTTCTGTTGTTTGCTGTTCCTCATTTGAATTTCTTCCTCGAAATGTCAACTAGTAGCGGTAATGAGGAGGAGATTGAAGTAGTAGTTGGATCTCGTCTACATCCATAAAACTCGAATTTTTTCGACAAAATTGTGCCAAGGTTCGACGACCAAGAATTTGTTTACCATTTCAAAATAAACAGCGGGCTCGCGGAGGAGTCAGCCCACCGTTATCAGGGCAGCACCCTCTACCATTACCGTTCTGAAATCGTTCGCAGTGCAGAACGCGGTTCCACAAGTCCCGGAACGTCCCGGGATTTTCCGTCCCAGTTCTGGTCCGAGAACTGTCAGAACGCGCATTGAGAACAATGCTTAGAATGCCACATGTAGATATCTAAAATTGTGAAAGCGGATCCACACAGACAACTGTAATAAATAAACGTATTAATATTTATTTTTGCCAGCGGATGAGGTAGATACTTCAGGTATAATTCAGTGTACATTATTGTTGTCCCATCCACCTTCGGTTGGCAAATGGAGATTTTTTCTTTGCCAGTTGAGCAACATGTTTTTGAAAACCAACAAATACCTAATAATATCATTTTTGAAGGATTACGAAAGGGATTATTTTGACATTTTATGTCTTTACTATGGCACATAACTCAAAAAGTGTGACGAAGAAAGCATTATGAAAATTTTCTGATGATTTCCGCTTACAACCGAGTCGTTGCTAGGGAAATGGTACTTCGTCGTTTTTCATCCCACAAAATCCGTTGACCATTCGTTCGAAAGCTCTCGATTTATCCAACCATATTATGTTAACTACTGCGAAGTGCATGGCCAGCAAGCTGAGTTATGACCATGGTTATATGAATAATTGTTTACACACAGGTGATCATTTTCAATAATTGATACTGTGAACATGATTGCAACCGCTTGTTAATTTCTGATGATTTCATTGAGCTGGTGTTTCGATGATTTGATTCATAGCAGGTGATCCGAATATTGCGAGAACGGTTTGATTTGTGAAGTGGTGGTTGAATCATTTTAATAGTTAATTTCTATACTTTACACTCTAGGAAGCTGTAATTTCGTATGTAGCCTCTTTAGGACATTACTTGACGATGCCCAGGGTCCGGATCAGCTGAGTGGCTCTTAGAGCTTGCATACGAGTCTGCAACACATACTTGTCTTCAACTAAAGACATAAAATGTCCCAATGTGTTGCAGACTCGTATGCAAGCGTTTCTGATGATTATCGAATACAACCTTATCGTCTTTGGTCGATCCTTTAAATGTTTTCAATTTTAGCATGAACATGCTTTAACCAATACCTAACTACCGGCAAATGTTATGCGTTCGATTACGCGAGAGGGGAACGAAAGTTGCGCGATACCGATATACATTAATTGCTAGTGAAACTAATAGCTAGCTTTGTTCGTAACCTAGTTGAGGTGGTAATTTTGGTTATGATTGTACAGAAGTGTTTCATGTATTTAGAGTGGCCCGTGGTTTGAATTTTCGCAGAACCCCAGGACCGCATTTTGACGTGGTATGTCTTACCACTGGGGGTCATGAAATATTTTGTTACATGGAAAAAAATTATTGTATGAAACCAATAAACAAATTTGATTACAATAGAGCAATTGAAGCAACACTGTTCAGTTGCTGTGTGAAACAACACACTACTTTCCTTACACAATGCTACGCAATTAGAAATATACTTAATGACATGATAATATGATAATGGGGGGGGGGGGATTAAAAATCATTGGAATTCACACAATGATCTTCGTATAAACAAAATACGTTTATTCAGAAATAAAATATCAATAAAGGTATCTACCAAGATCGGTTGGAAGTAAGGCAGTTATTTTCTCCCCCTTTATCCCTTGGAAGTTGAAATTTGATAGGGGGACTTTATGGGACACTTGGTGCTGATTGAAATGAGTGGCACATTCCAGATCGGCTGAGTGATCTAAATTCCTTCTTGTTCATTTCAGGAGGTTGATACCACTAGGTCGACAGAGCGGCGCGGCGCCACGCTAAAATGTTGAGGTTCGTCCACTATGGGGCGGATTTCATTTTTCGATCCGTCGTTTTGCCAGTCCCGCGTGCAGTGAGGTACCCTCTGTGAAAAATGTGGTCGGACGGAGGAATGTTTTTCATTTCATTTCATTTATTTTGGCAAGTTCAAAAATATTCACATTACAAAAATTAATACGCATCTTTCAATGAATAAATCATGATTTGAAAACAAATGCATAGAAAATTTGCCCACAAGAAGAATAAGTTCAAAAGAACTTGTGCTCTTCAGTGGAGTTGCTGAGCCCTGCAATAAGCGGATATAAAGTAAAACGTGAAGTTGAAAAGCAGTTGAAGAGAAAGAAAAAAACGAAGAAATAAACAGAAAAAATAACAACAAGAAGTTACAAAAATAATACATAGGTATTTTATGAACCTAAGAATTTATTGAATTCACAAAATCGCTGAATAGAGTGAAAGAAAAACAAAACACAATTTTTAATTTACTAAAAATTAATGGCTCACTTTAAAGCTTTTTTAAAAGACTGGTTACAATGATTGAAACTAAAAGGATTAATGTTATGAAAAACGAAGAATCTCAAAGCCGACACAGGCATTTCTTCTGAAAAATTCTGTGTGGGTTTTCGGTAAAAAATACCACTCATTTTAAAATTCCTAGAAGTTGACAATATTGAGGTATGTTTTGTTCGGACGACGAGGAAATGTTCGTCATTGCGTCAGCTCTGGAAGCTGAAGAGAAGGAGGAAATTGCTGGAAGAAGGAAGAGGCAATGGATCCATCCGATCAACGCGAAAAGAACGGACTTGGGGGAACACAACCACCTTTTCCATGATTTATTGGGCGGTGAAAGGAAATTCGTCCAATATTTAAGGATGTCTCAAGAAAAGTTTTTTGAGCTTCATGAAATGATTAAGCCACTGATAGTGAGGCAAGACACTACATTTCGACGAGCGAATCATCTATTGGAAAAATAACCAAAAAAGTGCTAACAAGTTCCGGTCGTGCAGCATGATCGTATGAGCGAATTTTCGTAAATTATCGTACTATATTATGTTACATTGTTTTGAAAATTAAGGACTTTGTGGGAGAATAAATCGTTAACTACCAATTTTATGGTCAGAAACCCGTTCTAAAAAAGAGATTTCGGATTTTTTTGGAGTTTTTATAGATTTTTTAGCACATTTTAATGAAATTCAAGTACATTTTTCTGCCTAATTTTGCACATAATCTTCCATGTATATAATATTTTATGCACAAGCCCTTACGAAAATGGCCGAGGTCGAAAATTTTTTGCTTCGACCTTCGTCCACTATGTCGATGGGGCGGTGCTAAATGTTTTGGCGTCGCGCCGCGCCACCTTAAGAGCTGATTGAAATGATTGGCTGTTTCCCAATCAGCCAAGTGAGCTGAATTCTCTCCTGTTAACCCTAGGCGGTTGATATTTGATAGAGAGATTCCCTGGGACATCAAAGGACTGTTGAAATTAATGGCTCATTAATTTCCAATCAATCTCTCCTGTTTCTCCTGAAAGAAGTTAAGATTTAATAAGAAGACTTCCTGGGAAATTGAGACGATTGACATGATTGGGTCTCTCCTAATCAGTTGAGAGCTAAATTATTTCTTGTTCATCCTAGGAAGTTGAAATTTGATAGGAGACACTCTCTTGGACATTAAGAGACAATTGAAAAATAGGGTATTTCCTAATCTGATAAGTGTGCTAAATTCTCTCTTGTTCATGCTAGGAATATGTTTGATGAAAACATATCCATGTACCGATGTATCTGCATGTTGTGCAGATACACGTTTGCGCATGCTCAAACGTTTCTTACAGTTTCTTAAACACTGACTGACCAAGGTAGATAAGTAGACTACCTATACACTTTCACCATGGAGGTTTTGCTACTCAACCTAAGAAGTGGAATTTCGTAAGCATGAAACATGATCCGTTTTTTAATCTGAATCACAAATTTCCCATTGTTTCGGATCGTATGGTAGATCTTGGGTATAGAAGGTAAAATGGTTAAGTTGTATGTACTTGTAAATAGTTGGTACTATATACTAAATTCTCTCCCGTTCACCCTTGGAAGTTGAAATTTGATAGGGAGAATTGAGAGTTGGAGAAACGATAATTCGCGTTCTCTGATCAATGATTTTACGTTCTCCAAACGACATTATTGAGCGTTCGTGTGGGATGCAGGACATCAGAAATAATAACTTCAAGAAGTCTTAGATGAGAATGGTATATTTGAGCGGCCCTCTTGGTTCTTTTATAGGTGGTGGCCTGGTGAGGGGAGGAAACCTCCCAGGCCAGATAAGAGTGGCATGAATCCACGAGTCCGGGTGTATACTGCACCCCTCCCCCCTTTATAAGATTTTTAGTAGCCGCGAATTACAAGAGTGCGAAAAAAATCTGGTGTCATTCTTGCTGTCCGTTTTACAATATTGACGGATTATTAGTAATGCACGGTTTACAATCGGTACGGGTCGCAGCGGCGTGTTGAGTAGAGAAGAGGTGTGTGCAGCGGGGAAGGTGTACAGCAGGAATGTGCTGCAGCAGAGGAGATGTGCTGCAGGTGGAGGAGCCGGACCCGGGGAAGTGTGAGCCTGGAGGGCAACTGTAAAAAAAAAGTCCAGTCATGCAGCATGACCCCATGAGCGAATTTTTGGAGGAATCTTCGACATTTCAGTCGCTATTGATCGTGTAGAGAAATTTTAGTTTATGATTTTGATAGACAAACATGGAATCAAATTATTAAAAATAATTAGGAGGTACTCATACTTTATTATTATTAAACTAATCTTGTAGATTTAAAGACAAATGTAGGTAAATATTCATAGATTTCGATGTCCAATGTGGTCAGTATTGAAGGCAGTTGAAATCTTAACAGTATCCTATCATAACATCATCAAATTTTGACATAAAGTTGGTTAAAATTGGTATATAATTGGTTATACAGGGATACTTCCATAAGAGTAGTTCAATCTGAATTTGGACAATGTTTCATGCAAATATTACCGATTTTTAAAACTAGCGAACGGCATTATTCCGATTTTTGACTGATTTTTCAACTTTGAAATTTTTGAAAACTTGATACATATTCTTATAGGAAATTTTACGCTGATTCCGAATATACCACATGTTAGTATGCTGAAAAAATTATTTCGCACAACAAATCGCAAAAAACAGGTTATTTTGAAATTTTTGACTACATTTTTGAAAATTTCAACCCGAAGATGTAATCCGATCATGCTGGCCAACGAACTTGAACTTTCGTTTTGTGTCCTTAACATTTTAAAATTTGTTTGAAGTTTCTAGCACAATTCTACGGGCAGTTATCGTCTGGAATGACACATACATACATATATACATACATACATATATACATACATACATTAAAAAATGCGTTAAACTTCAGAATATGATTCAGAATAGCCTGAAACGGATTTCTGCATAAATTTTTTTCAAAAATTCACATTCTACAAATTTTGAGGCGAGAGCAATAGCTTAATTTTCTTCAAAAATTCGCTAAAAGTTCCATTCATGCAGCATGATCGTATGAGCGAATTTTCGTAAATTATCGTATTGTATAATGTTGAATTGTTTTGAAATTTGAGCTTTTTGAGTGCAAGGAAATCGTTAACCATTAATTTTATGGCAAAAAACGTATTCTAAATAATAACCTGCTATTCAAATAGAGGTTCTGAATTTTTAGCAGCAAATTTTGATGAATTTTAAGTACATTTTTCAGCATAATTGTGTACATACATTTTTGGATGTTCTATTTTATAGTTAATAAACTCTATTTGAGCAATATTCTACCAAAAAATATAAATTGAACGATTTTTATCCATTTTTTGAAATTTGACCAATTTAATGTGCTCAAAAAGGGTTGTCCAACGAACTCATCCTTTCTTTTGAAATGCTTGATTTTTTGGCGAAAGAACGAAGTTTTTATCTCAATTCTATCGAGAGTTATCGTCTGGAATGACACATACATATATATATACATATAAAAAAGCGTTAAAATCCAGGAATCATTTCAGAATGCCTCAAAACAGATTTCGATGAAGAAAATTTTTGAAAATTTTTATTTTAAAATTTTTGGAGCCATTGCAATAGCTTCATTTTCTAAGAAAATTCGCTAAAAGCTATTAGTAGCTAGGAATTATGTGATTATTTTGCGATGTACAAAGCATAAGGTTGAGTACATGGTTAATGCAATGTTGATTGAATGGCACATGAAAAGTCGATAAATGTTTTTCAAATCAACACTTAAAAAGTAATAGGGAATAAAGTCATTTAATGATCATGAGAGAGGGGCAGGCGTAAAGAGAAGGTGTTGCAGTAGATCCTCTCGTAGAAAAAGATCTTGCTGCCAAGAGAAGCGACCTCGGAGGCGGAAGGCAGAGAAGTGACGACTTCAGTCGTATGTTAATTGCTATGCAATTCTTAGGCCGACCCCCAATAATTTTTTTTTGTCCCGCTACACGAACAAGCGAGGTCGTGGGTTCGAATCCCAGCCAGGCTTGAAATTTTTTTTTTTTTTTTTTCGTGAGACGAATTGCATAGCAAATTATCCTCGTTTTCTACGCAGTAGAAAAGAGAAAAGATTAGGGGGGTCCAGGGGGGCGAAGCCCCCCTGGCGGGGTCAAGGGGCGGAGCCCCTTGCGAGGCCCGAAGGGCCGAGTATATATATATTTATATACATATATATCACGAAAACCAGCATTCTAAGAATCAGCAGACAGCGAATCAGAAAAAATTAAGAGGTTAAAGCATGTTCATATGTTCATCATTTTAGACGCTGTCTCTAAATAGTAGCGTCCGGGAGGAGGGGTTGTGGTAGGAGGGGGGGGGGGGGGGGCCTCTTGCCTAGGCACAAAGCGCCAAGTTTCGTGAAGAATTTAAATAATTTAGAAATCATAATTTATAACTATTCTCCAAAGTTAGCCAAGTTAAGTTCGTCAAAGTCTACAAGGTACTAGCTCTAGCCCTATTCTCTAATTCCTATGTGATCTAGTCCATAGGAAGTGACCTACGACTTGCATTACTCGTATTCCGTATCGAGCTGTTAAAGTCTGGGTCACGGTTATTTCTGGGGCATCGAAAAAACTGAAGAAATAAAAAATGCCAGCCTTACAGCATTTCCGTAAGATCGAATTTTTGCCATTTACGCGTCAATGTTTATCACTTTGTCAACTATAGAAATTATAGCAAGCAAAAAAACTCGGCGCTCCGCGCCTCGCCAGGGGGCAAGCCCCCTGGACCCCCGGTTACCTCTATTTACATACTTCGGACGAAATTATTGAAACACAGAATGTGTTTGCGTTGTCGCGCAACCAAGTGACAACCAAACAAGCGTCATTGTTTACTATTCATTTATAACATCAATTTATATAGTTATAGTATGAAACTACGAAAAAAAATACGAAATAAATTCGTGATGAATCAAGAGCGATTTATCAAGTAAATGTCCTAAAGAGGCTACATACGAAATTACAGCTTCCTAGAGTGTAAAGTATAGAAATTAGCTTTAAAAGCCACTCATCTGATCCGGACCCTGGACATCGTCAAATAAATGTCCTAAAGAGGCTACATACGAAATTACAGCTTCCTAGAGTGTAAAGCATAGAAATTAGCTTTAAGAGCCACACATCTGATCCGGACCCTGAGCATCGTCAAGTAAATGTCCTAAAGAGGCTACATACGAAATTACAGCTTCCTAGAGTGTAAAGCATATAAATTAGCTTTAAGAGCCACACATCTGATCCGGACCCTGAGCATCGTCAAGTAAATGTCCTAAAGAGGCTACAAACGAAATTACAGCTTCCTAGAGTGTAAAGTATAGAAATTACCTATTCAAATTATTTAACCTCCGCTTCACAAATCAAACCGTTTTCGTAATACTCAGATCACCTGCTATGAATCAAATCATCGAAACACAAGCTCAATGAAATCATCAGAAATTAACAAGCGGTTGCAATCATGTTCACAATATCAATTATTGAGAATGATCACCTGTGTGTAAACAATTATTTATATAACCATGCTCATAACTCAGTTTGTTGGACACGCACTTCGCAGTAGTTAACATAATATTGTTGGATAAATCGAGAGCTTTCGAACGAATGGTCAACGAATTTTGTGGGATGAAAAACGACGAAGTACCATATCCCTAGCAACGACTCGGTTGTACGTGAAAATCATCCGTCACACATTTCGTTACCATCCCGCGTTCCATTTTCGGCTAGTTAGTCCATGGCTAAAACACATTCTGTGTTAAAACTTCTTCAAAGTTTGGCTATACAAACCAGTTTTTAACAATTTTTTGCAGTTTTTTTCCACATTTTACATTCAATTCTAGTATAGGTGAAGTACCTTTTTTTCGTAGTACCTATATTATGCAAAAAATAAATAATGTAATGGTTTGTAGCCGTTTTTTGTTATTTACAGAGATTTTTAGGACGTCCCTCTGAAGCTCTATCATGTAGGCATGGCTTCGTAAATAAGAGGGATGGCTTAATGGGATTGATATATTCTTTATTGCTATTATTATTTTATTATTAAAGAATTAATACAATACAAACCGTCAAACTCAATTCTACTATAATCCTACTATTTTATTTTTAAGCATTATTAAATAATTTTTTTCCTTCCAATTTCTGCTTCAATCCAAGACTTTTAGACGGTCATTTGTTTTTCACGATAATGGCATTCTGTCTTTTAAGAATAATGTTGCAATCAGTTTTATTAATTTTAATTCGTGGCTCTTTTTTCCAATATCATTATTGTATGTACAAAGTACATCGTGAAAAATAAGTACATAATATGAATTGCGGTAAGTTACTACCTAATAATACTAGATATTTGACCCCTCATGAAATGAAATACTAGGAATAGGGGAAATATCGAACAAATTGGCTGTTTAATTCATGTTTCCATTAATTGATGAGTGAAAATGGAAACATACTGCAACTACTGAAAAATGAATTATTGAACTACAACATGCAGTACACATACAGTACACACACAGCCAACTAATACTACTCTTAACCACCTGACTTGCTTCCCCAAATACCTACTTTTTGAGAGTTGAGTCACTCGGAAACAGGTGAACAAGGTTTCCCATTCAGCCACTAGAGTGCAGTTGACTCATTTCTTGATCCCATGCCAGAAAAGTGACCTGTAACCTGTAGTCTGGTAACCTGCGTTGTCTGGAATGGATGTAACCTATGAAACCATATTCCACTTCCTTTCTGTTACCCATTGACACACTTATACGGGGAACTAGGGGTGTGTCGGTCCCGGTTTATTGCTTTCACCATTTCAACAGTACCATTTTACCGGTAGAGTTCCATGTACCGGTACAACCAACATTTTCTCAAAGCGGACGTTGCACTTTGTTTTTAGGGAAGATACAATGTTGTTTGCTTTTGAGCTCATAATTCACGTTTGACCATTCTGAGCAACTTTGGTTTTGTGTCTGTCTATCCGTGTGTCCGCAAATGCTTGCAACACGCATAACTTCTACAGTTTTTATCAGATTTTGATGACATTTTTTGATTGTTTTCATTGCGTATAATTTTCATTTTCTTATGGTCAATTCGTCCGATCTAGCTCAAATTCGGAGAACAGTTGGGGAATTATTATCCCGTATCAGTTTCATCTCGATCGTATGATTACTAAAAGCTGCGCTTGTGCGAACCTCATATCCTTGTGACAAGCATGACTGCAGTTTTCATCCAATTTCGATGTAATTTTCGGAGATTGAACGATTTAGACTACAGATGGTACCCAGTGAAATCCATCGCCCCCGATTCAGTGGAAGTTTTCGCGCATTCGCAAACGTAAAATTTACCAAGATAGTTTTCTCGCTGCCTAAGTGATCGATTTTGCTTCAACTCCAAAGAAACCTTCTTTGGAATACTATGGAATCTATTTGGATTATTTGAAACATTTTAATGATCTATATATTCAAGTTACAGAAACGATGACTGATAAAAACCTCAGTCAGCTTAACAGATGGCTTTTGAAATGTGAGTGATTTTGCTTTCTTTCTCAAAATCAATTGACTCTCGAGAGTACCTAACATTTTATAACCTTCATAAGAGACCTAGTTCAATTGTGTGTCAGTAGTTGATATTGAATCACTTAGGATCGTTGTTACACATCGGAATGCGATTATAAGTGAAGTTCCGATAAAGGATTATCTCCTAAAAAAGTGTATCTGACCGATCCAAGAACACCTCTGGTTCAATACATTTGTCAGAAGCCCCCACAGTCCAAGAATAAAACTGCATTCAGCATTTTCAAGGATGTACGAGCGCCATTGGAAGAAAGCCTGCACTTCATCTGCCAGAACTATCTATCACCCACGGAGGCGCCCTATTCGTCTAATGCAATGAGCGAGAGGATCATGTTCCACTTCTAAAAATCTCCAACTCCGACTTGTTTGGTTTCATTCAAGGTGCTCGAGGTTTAAAATAAGAAATCCAAAGTCGTAACAAGTTCACTGTTTAGCTGTATAAGTGATAAACTCGTACGAGCACATACACTCACGTCTTGAAACTGTGGGAAGCATCATAAATTACCAATTTGCTAGCGAATCGATTCCTACCGCTTGTTTATGGTTTTGCTTGCCAACAAGTAGGGGTACATCGTAACATTAGGGCGTGAGGAATGCTGGCAAATGTAACTTAAACAAGGCACACTATAACTTGAATGATCCATTCAGAAAATTAGTTTACACGGAAAACGGGAACATTTGGTGCGTGGGCGATTTAGACTTAGAATCACGTTAAAACCGACTAGGCATTTCAGAAATTCGCTTCATTGAAATTCATTTTTGAAGTTGAGAAAAGAGTCATAACATCGGAAATATCAATGGTTTCTACTAGTCCTCAATAGGGATTAATCCCATTACGTTAAAAATATTTTGTAATCTTGATTCAGTTATATAATATTGCTCATATTCGTATAAATGAAGGTTCACCCCGATTCACGGTTCTTAGCCGATAGATACCTACACTCGAACTGAAACGGTAGTCTGCATTATGTTTATATCTTAGGCCAAAAGACCTGTAGGCAGATTTTAGAATTTACCCCTCAGGCATTCAAACGCAAGTTGCTGGGGCAAGGAACCTATTGAATTGTACTCAAGGACGATCTGATGTTATATTAGTGCCCTCATTTCAAGAAAATTTCATTTTTGATTTTTCGACTTTTTTCGCATGCCCACATTACTGTGCGAAGTCTTGTATCTTACCCATGAATACCTGATCCAGTCTCAAGAGAAAATACTGTCATTTGAATATTAAATTTCGATGATTCAACCCTCTCCTTCATAGTCCCCCGTGCCTCCGCAACCGTATACAGATCTCTCGCGCTGCATTTATACGTTAAATAAACTCCTGTTGTACACATACAGTATGTTCCATATAAGAATATAATTATGATATGTCGTGTTGTCACTTTTCTATAGAACTGGTGGTGACTTAGGGGAGGTTGATGAACAATTTAGAATAAGTAGTACATTTATATGTTTAGTTATTCATAGGAGTGGAGGGGGGGTTTATAATTTGGGGTCTCCAAATGAGGCACGCACCCGGGCCCTCACAATCTTAGATACCTCGCTGCTGTTATACACTGAATAAACTCGTGTTGTACATACAATATGTTGCAACGATCTTCCATCAGTATATAATTTGATGCATCGTCTCGTCATTTCTCTGAGGTGATGGTGGCGACAATGTTGCGAGGCCATGACGCGCGTGGCACAAAACTACGAATCAACGAATGAGGACGAACGAAACGGGTCCTCTCGCACAACCGTCTTTTATAAATTCATTAGAACTCTCCCTTTCAAAAGGCCTCGGGGGGCGCTCGTGACGGATTTTTCTTTAAATCACGCCAATTATACCATTTCCTGCCCGTTCGTCATTCCTTGTGGTTCGTTTGCAGCCCACAAAAGGAGGTTGGCGAATCTGCGGTTCCGTGCTCAAATAAACGCAGTTGCAGAGAAAGATTCAACTCCCACCACTTTTACCGTTTAGTTAAAAATAAACCAATAGACATTCTTATGCAATGCAAAATCGTGGAATTCGGTTTTTGGCGGTACACAATGCGAAATTCAACATATTTAGCATATCCAGCACTTTGACTGTCCACCCAAAATCTGAGGTGCTTCCCGAGGAGCCGCCCATTGGACTTTCATGGAAACCAAAACCTTTTAAATGGTTGGCTGGTTAATAAAATTCTAAAAATGTTGTTTTCTTCGAAATTTTGAATTTTTTTCACTTCCGTTACCATGACAGAGAAAAAAGAGTGAAACGTTAGTTCACTCTTTATTCTTATTCTCTACATTATTATCTTATATAATTCCGAGAAATTTGACGTAAAAATAGACTAATTATAGGTACTAAAAATAAAATAAAATTTGCTGACTTTGAGCAGGAGACCATCTGAATTCTCACCGGCTCAAACAGTAACAACAACATACCCACACCCCCCAAGCCAAACCTTCCCAAAGTTGATGAACTATAGGCATCACGGAACAAGGAGAGCACCCGGAAAGATCGATGGGACTGAAAATGGCACCATAAATACAATTTTCAATCTGCCCCTGGAAAAATATGAATCTGCCCCGTTACTGTGATGTACCCAGAAGAACACTCGAAGTGTTGAAGCTCTGTTAAAAAAAGAAAAAAAAACGTATGCAATTGGAGGTAGTGAAATTTGGTGTTAGTGAGATATAATTTGAAATTAAACATATTCAGCACATTCAGTATTTCACGTTTATAGTATTTATTAAAGAGTTATAATTCAAAGAGATAATTTATTGGAACATTGACTACATTCTAGTACCAATCCTAATTCAGGGACTAAGGGGAACTTTCATGAGTTGGAATTTGACACATTTGACCTAAGAATTGGATTCAGCACACTTGAAACCTCTCCTAATACCAATTTTCAGCTCAAAAGACAGTTTAGTTTGGCCAATGAAGGGGTAGAAAGATCACGCGTTATGTGCTATGTAGTTGAAGGGAGCTGAGAGTTTCCCCCAGGCGGGCTTGGGCCGTGACGTCATCGTGCAAATGAATTTCATGAGCCATATTACTGATCAGATACCCATCATACAGCACCTTTTTGGAAAACTCTCGCTCAGCCCCTTCTATTGAGAAAATGAAAATTAACAATGAAAATTCCCCATTTAATTTTAGTTGAGGTTGAAAGAAAGAACCTACATGAAAACAATAACTCAGCCTCAAACATAATTGTTTCTTGACTAGTAACAACGATAAAAATATGCTCTAAATACACAAATTTATAACCTTCTTAAAAATGGCTGGATGGATCGGAAATTAGAACCAATAACTCAAATATAATATAGTACATAAAAAGCATAGGTAAGGTTGTCATTAAAACACGATCAAACATGAATGTGATATTGACGTTATGCAATTGATTGCGGATCCTTGGGTAATCGAAGTTATTGATTATTAGGCATGTTTTCATGAGGTGTTCAAAATATAATAAATACGTATCTCCTGCGCAAACCTTTTACGAATCACAACCGAGATCGCCTGTGGCCTTGTGAGAGTTGCACGATCGTGAATTTCTCTAAACCCCTACCTTTTCCTCAAATTATTTGGGCCTGAATTTTATTTCGAATTGGAAGACCGCTGATGTCGGATGGGTTCGAAGTGATTGCTTAATGTGGAATTAAATTTGAATTGGTTTATCGAAATATGTACGTTTAAGTACTTCTAAGTGCACTTCTTCTTCTGAAGAACTATTTTGCGGTTTTTTGAGCAAACTCGTCATATATGACGCAATAGTATCGTCTATAATTTATACATGGTAGCGTCGTTTTGAAAAAATGTTTAAAGTAAAAAATACAAAGTGTAGCCTACCAATTGGAAAAATCTTATAAAAAAATCTTTAAAAAAAAATCAATTGGAGGCGCCGGGTATCGATCCCGGTACCTCTCGCATGCTAAGCGAGCGCTCTACCATCTGAGCTACGCCCCCTGATGAAGGTAATAAAAACTGTGCAAATCAAAAGTGCAAAAATTGAGGTCATTTGCGACAGTGGGAGGTGTTGTGTAAGACATCCGAGAGGTCCTGCCAGTTGCCACAGCGTTGGGTCCTGCCGAAGAAGGACGTGAGCCCCCTGACGAACCCACTCGGTCGATCTGCGGCGGCTCTCCCATGACTCTCCATTTTATTGGTTCCCCTTTTAACATAACATGACATCATGACTACAGTGTTGTATACACTGCTGTATACATTGAAATGTTATACTATGCCCTACGCTGGTAACTAATGTAGTAGCGTAGATGTATATATGCTACTGCAGTAAAAGTGAAGGGAAGTTTTTCGATCCTCTCCTCGGGGAAACCCCACCGAGCGGCGCACTGTGGGCGGAAACACCGTTTTAGCGAATTTTAAAATCAAAATTTGAAAATTTTCTTCATTGAAATCCTTTTTGAGACGAATCCTAGAGTTTAACGGTTTTTCATGCGTATATATATATATATATATATATATATATATATATATATATATATATATATATATATATATATCCTTCCGGACGATAACTCTTCTTAGGATTGAGGTAAAAATTCCGTATGTCGGAATGTTCCAAAATAGTTTTCCGCAAGATGCTTTCAGTTGCCTTGCTTCAGCCTACAAAAAATTTGACTCTATTCAGCTAAAAAACGGATTAACTATTCGTCACAAAAACGTGGTAAAGAAATTCATGAACTCGTTTTGTATCTTGCTGACTTGACTTGATTTTACCCGGTTTTCAGATTAGCAAAACTCATTTTGACTATTCTAAGCGCCACTGCAACTGAAGAACGTTCATTTTTCTCCCTGAAACGCATTTAAACGCAACTGTGATCCAGACAAGGGCAGCAACGGTTGTCTGATCTCTGTTGCTGAGTTTAAAAATGTAGCAGAAAAGAAAATTGGCGTGTGGGGACAAACGAAATAAACAACGTCAAGCGGGATGCGAATCATAATATAAAAACATTGTTAAGTACACGATATTGTGTTTATCGTATACGACAAGGTGTAATAATTGCAAGACAGACAAATTATAGACTGAAAAGTGGAGAAAGTGTGTATTTGATATCAACTTATTCTGATAGCTGGCATAATCGGATTTTTCTCCTTCGTTCAGATGATCAGTTCATCAAGTCTTGATGCTGCTGGGTTAGGAATGGCATCCGTAACTTCGAGAAGATCTTCACACTTCACTTTGTTCTTCAATGACGGGGAGATTCTCAATACCCGATCAGGGAAAAATTGCACAGAGTCACGCACCATTTGAATCTTTCAAGGGTCTTGGAAGACATCCTAAATCCCTCGTTAAATTAAAAAATACCCACGAAATGAGCGTTTATTCGTGGCTGAAAAAGTCTTTTGCGTCTTCTACACTGAATGCTTCTTTATTGTCTGTATTCTTCAGGAGAAGATGATTCCCACATATTAAACACCGAAAAATTGTCAACTCACAATGCTGGAAAATAACAAGGTTACAGGTGAACGAACGCAGGTTAAAAATCGGCCATTTTTTACAACTGTGAAACAGAGACTTGTTCAAAATGATGGGGTAACATTTGTAACTTGTCCAAATTCGCCTGTACACTTGTTAATTTTCACGGTGCATTACAAGTCTACACTTGTATCTTTATGAAACGCTTGCAGACTCATTTTTTACAACTTGAACATAAAATCTGCTTGTAACTTGTCACATGTTGTTTTATGAAATAAGCCCCTTGTGACGTCAAAGCATCCATCCAGTCTGGGCGGGCCCCCCTTGCCAATTGCGACTCACCAGAGCTGGAAACTTTGAAAAATCACAGAAAGAAAGCAATGAGGAGAGTGCGGGTGGTATCGAATTTCTTAGAATAGAATTTATTTTCGTTCAAAAATATACTCGCAATAAATACGTGTGTAACATCAACAATAATAATAATAATAATAATAGTTTTTTTATTGTTGTTATATATAATGTACATAACAATCGTCAAGTTAATTAATTTCATACATAGTCATAAGGATTCAAATGTACATATATATATATATTAAAAACTTAATGTAAAATATTCTTGTCTACTGTACATGGGATTAGCGATAAGTTTCGTTTTCACTATCTTGGTTAAACTTCTCAAGCACTATTGACGAGTCGAAGCTGGATTGTAATTTTAATTAGTAATCCCTTGGTATACGAACTGATTTTGGGAGCTGGTCAGTCGAAATCGAGGAATCTGTACATCCGCTCGTTGACGAGTCTCGTAGTCATGCATGTCACCTCTTTTGGCAATAGAGCTGGAGTTCTTACGTATGCTGTTCAGAGCTGTCAGTATGTAGAGGCCATGAATTGTGAGGATACCAATTTCTCTAAACAAAAGCCTTGCGTGTGCCTTAAAATCCTTATATATTCTATAATCTATATATATAAAAATTAATTGCTGTTCGTTAGTCTCGCTAAAACTCGAGAACGGCTGGACCGATTTGGCTCATTTTGGTCTTAATTATTTGAGGAAGTCCAGAGAAGGTTTAAAAGGTTTAAAATTTCAAATCTGCCCCATAGGGGGTGTTTTAGGGGAGGAGGGGGGAATGGGTTATCTTTGTCATCACTGAACAAACTGGGGATTTGATTGTCGAGTATGTTTAGATTACTCCAATTCGAGTCAAAGACTGCTTTTTTAAAATTTTTCAAATCTGACCCACAATTGAGGGGGAGGGGTGGGGGAGTTGAAGCGTTTCGAAAGTCATTGAACGAACTGGGGATCTGAGTTGTCGAACATGTTTGGAGTATTCTAACTTAAATCACAGGCTACTTGAACATTTTCAAATCTAACCCATAGAAGGGGGTGTTTTAGGGGGAGAGGGGGGGGGGGGAGAGAAATGGGGTATCTTTGTCATCACTGAACGAACTAGGGATTTGATTGTCGAATATGTTTGGATTCCTCTAATTCAAGTCAAAGGCCACTTTTTCAAATTTTTGAAATCTGACCCAGTTGGGAGGGGAGGGGGAGGATGTTAAAGCGTTTTGAACGTCACTGAACCAACTTTGGAATCTATCAGAATTACTTTAACTTGAGTCACAGGCTATTTGATAATGTTCAAGTCAACCTGTGCAACGCACGGGTGAACCAGCTATAAATAAATATATATATATATATATATATATATATATATATATATATTGGTATATATATATATATATATATATATATTGGTATATATTGGGTAAATAACATTCCCGCTCTAGACCATACGAGTCCAATCCAACTGCAACTAGTTTTTCGAAAGGATGGTTTTTTGCATTAAGGATAATTCATCTCTATCCATCATCTCATCGTCCGCATCGCGAAAAGCCGATCATTAAGGGAGACGACTCGCACGCTATTTGTGAAGCTCCCTGACCCTCCCCAACATTGACGTTGCGGTCCCAACATAAATCCTCTTGACTCTGGTCGTCGCGTCTGTGGGCGTAATTGTTTTCCTTCGCATTATTAACCTTGTTTGAATTAAACGTAATGGGATCTCGTCAACGAGGTCCCCCCTGCCCCGTCTTCCCCTCCGTTAATATGCCGTCAGACGGACAGTACGACTCTTCTCCTTCTGTACATTATTACAGATAATGGGATAATCTGAATGATCGGTTTCCTTCCTCTGTTGAAGATAAACATAAGTTTTTTTATATACAGGGTGTCCCATCTAAACGGGCCCATCGGGAAATTACAGCCTTACGGTGAGAGCTATCGAAAAATTGAACTGGACCTTTCTTATAGTATTTCAACTCAGCTTCACGATGCAGAAGTCCGATTTCTATTTTTCCATGTTTTAGGGTCTCAAATCATTGATTAAAACTGACAGTTTCCTCTTGACCCCCCTTTTTTATTGCTTTTGAATTTGGAACAGAAAAGGCCTCCTTGCAGTTTTCTTTTTGGGGCTTCGTTTCTGAGTTATTCCACTTTTTGCGAAATACAGGAAATCGCCGATTTCTTTCAGACATTACCAACATTTTCTTACTATTTTTATCTTCAATTTTTGAGATGTTCACCACACTTTTGAAATCAGCATTAAACTATCTATCATCAGACCCCAGCGTCCATAATCAACAATCACCATCAGGGGGATGACATTAAACTTGAACCGCTTACGATTTTAAAAAAGTTTTCCAAATCGTCGTTTGAAAAAAAAAACAAAAAAGCCCCCTCAAACTGTTCAGTACACACAGAATCACTGTTCAGAATACAGTTTAAAAAATGTACCACAAGGAGATTTCCAGTCAGTTCTGTTTTGATAAATCGATAATGCCACCTGCTACTTCTGCAGCCTCTGCTCTTTCTCCTGCAAACTGTATTCAAGGGTCAAGAAAACAACAGCTTCCTGATACTTATTGTTCGGTCTACACTATGATCTTTATTATTTAAAGAACCTTACATTAGTCCAGAATACGGCGTCTCATACGTTCTTCTAATAAATGAGTAATAATACTGAACAGTTTGAGGGGTTTTTTTTCAAACGACGATTTGGAAAACTTTTAAATCGTAAGCGGTTCAAGTGTAATGTCATCCCCCTAATGGTGATTGTTGATTATGGACGCTGGGGTCTGATGATAGATAGTTTAATGCTGATTTCAAAAGTGTGGTGAACATCTCAAAAATTGAAGATAAAAGTAGTAAGAAAGTGTTGGTAATGTCTAAAAGAAATCGGCGATTTTCTGTATTTCGCAAAAAGTGGAATAGAAAATTTCAAGGAGGCATTTTCTGTTCCAAATTCAACCTAGAATCGGAAAAAGCTATAAAAAAGGGGGGTCAAGAGGAAACCGTAAGTTTCAATATTAAATGATTTGAGACATGGAAAAATAAAAATCGGACTTCCGCAAAAAATGGAATAACTCAGATACGAAGCCCCAAAAAGAAAATTTCATTGAGGCATTTTCTGTTCCAAATTCAACCTAAAATCCAAAAAAGCAATAAAAAAGGGGGGTCAAGAGGAAACTGTCAGTTTTAATCAATGATTTGAGACCCTAAAACATGGAAAAATAGAAATCGGACTTCTGCATCGTGAAGCTGAGTTGAAATACTATAAAGAAGGTCCAGTTCAATTTTTCGATAGCTCTCACCGTAAGGCTGTAATTTCCCGATGGGCCCGTTTAGATGGGACACCCTGTATAACTATATATTATAACAGTGTAGGTGTTTTCATTTTAGGAATGACGGTATAGACACCCAGTTATATGATTGGTTTATTGAAGTTTATTGAAGGTTTATTAAATTAAGTTTGTTCCTCTCTGTGCAACTCTCCACAATTTAAGCATGACTAGGGCCTCACCAATGCTGTAGGTGGAAACGTTGCTTCAATAAACAAATCATGGTACTGGCTGTCTACCGCCATTCCTAAAAGGAAAACACCTACACTACTTCATTTAACTATGCAGCCATAAGGTGAAAACTCACCTTAACCACATCAATATACAGGGTGTCCATCGGGAAATTACAGCCTTACGGTGCGAGGTATTGAAGAATTGAACTAGACCTTTTTTATAGTATTTCAACTCAGCTTTACGATGCGAAAGTCCGATTTTTATTTTTCCATGTTTTAGGGTCTAAAATCATTGATAGAAACTTACGGTTTCCTCTTGCCCTCCCTTTTTTATTGCTTTTTCCGATTCTAGGTTGAATTTGGAACAGAAAATGCCTCGTTGAAATTTTCTTTTTGGGGCTTCGTTTCTGAGTTATTCCACTTTTTGCGGAAGTCCGATTTTTATTTTTCCATGTCTCAAATCATTGATTGACACTTACGGTTACCCCTTGACCCCCCTTTTTTATTGCTTTTTCCGATTTTAAGTTGAATTTGGAACAGGAAAGGCCTCATTGAAATTTTCTTTTTGGGGCTTCGTTTCTGAGTTATTCCACTTTTTGCTAAATACAGAAAATCGCCGATTTCTTTCAGACATTACCAACACTTTCTTACTGTTTTTATCTTCAATTTTTGAGATGTTCACCACACTTTTGAAATCAGCATTAAACTATCTATCATCAGACCCTAGTGTCCATAATCAACAATCACCATCAGGGGGATGACATTACACTTGAACCGTTCGCAATTTAAAAAAAGTTTTCCAAATTGTCGTTTGAAAAAAAAAAAAAAAAAAAAAAAAAAAAAAAAAAAAAAAAAACCCTCAAACTGTTCAGTACACACAGAATCACTGTTCAGAATACAGTCTAAAAAATGTGCCACAAGGAGACCTCCATTCCAATCAGTTGTGTTGTGATAAATCGAAAATGCCACCTGCTCCTTCTGCAGCCTCTACTCCTTCAGTTTGAGGTTTTTTTTTTTTTTTTTTTTTTTTTTTTTTTTCAAACATGTGGATGTTTCAAACATGTTTTTCAAACAGGATGGAAACAGTAGTTTTTGTGCCAAAACCTCTTAGATGAGCCAAGTGGTTGAACTTGATATGGATTTTCATTTTTTTTTTTTTTTTTTTTTTTTTTTTTTTTTTTTTTTTTTTTTTTTTTTTTGGAGTGCTGAGTCGATTGAAACCATTCCCAACTCGCTAACTATAATGGCTAATCGGATAGCAACGTTTTAGCGAATTTTCTTAGAAAATGAAGCTATTGTAATAGCTCCAAAATTTTTAAAATAAAAATTTAAAAAATTTTTCATCATGGAAATCCGTTTTGAAGTATTCTGAAACGATTCCTGGATTTTAACGCTTTTTTATATGTATATATATTTGTATATATAAGAATGCCCTGCTTTCTACATTGGAAAAGCCGAAACCAGTCATATCCCTTATTACTGCACCAAGTATCTACTACCAAAATGATAACTAGTAAAAAAAAGGTGTGGCGATGAATGGCAAATGAGAACCTTTTTTCATTTTTCATAGCGCGAAAGCTGAATCAATAGTAAATCAAGCTGAATAATTATTTTGAAGGAACGTAAGTATAACCGAAATGGGTTACTTAATTATTTTTTATTCACCTGATGTAAAACCGTTTCTTCCAAATTTGGGTATCGTTCGCGCAGATCTTTCTCAAAATCACTTCCACTCTTAAATAAAATCTCGCAAAGCACTGAATATGGAATTTCAAGAGACATTTTTTTTACCACGATGTTACGATTTTCTTTTTCCACAATGTGTGTTTAAATGTTAGGTACCACGCTTCCGCTGACGTTGAATGATTTGATGGTGATAGAAGACTACTCTCAAAGAACTATTTTTCTAGACGAAGAATGAATCGTAACATTCATTCTCGGGACAAGGTTCGCACCTAGTGGTTTATTTACTCTGACTCGTCATGGCAGGAGTTGATAGGCGGATGCCGACACATACCTTCCTCAACGTTTTCGTTCATTGTGATCACCGACGGCGGAGAACGGCGATCAAATTAATACACAAGACACTTGAATGAGTGCGTAGTCGGATTATTCCAATCCCAGGACGACCGGAGATGACCTGCACTTTTGGCACTCTATCAAAGTTAAATAATCACATGATTATTCCAAAAACTGTCATTATCACGGCTTACTCTTGGTGATGCACCAAAAAAAATGTGAAAAAATGATCAGGTACACCTAAACATGTATAGAATACATGGTATATTTCGTCTTGGGGAATTCCCCCACTTTTGGAGGCGTAATAAATCATCAATACCTGCTACACCAAAACCTTAATTTCAAGCATACGACCAATTATCACACTCAATGCCTTCTCAAAAATGTCTACACGCCCAAATGGGGAAACTAAGGGCTAAGTTTGTGTCTGAAGGTATCTAGGAACAATATAAAAATGGAAAAACATTTTTATTAATGCTTTCATTTTTTGAGGTTTTTGCACGCTTCCATCCACTGTGGGCCGTTGCGTCAGCACTTACCGCAAATTTGTCCCAATGGATGTTCCATTGTTATATTGCTAAGCTAATTTGAGTGAGTAAGCTTTTATGACCAAACTCTTGCTTTCGTTCTGTGATTAAGTTTGAAATCTTTTGTTTCACAGTTGTATTCAACCCGAGGCCCCACGCCCCAGGTTATCAAATCGGGATTGCCGGAGGCGGCCTGATGGGTTTCTACGAGTTGAACCACATCCACCTTCATTGGAGCAACTCAGAGCATGCCATCGATCACAATACGTGAGTATGATTATCTAAATTAATACAGCCCGTAATACTGTATGCCTCTAAACTAATCAGAATTACCTAATTAGGAGAAGAAATGTATCTTTTGTAGTAAAGCACAGAGTTTTCCTGGCCACTGCTCGCTCCCTGATAGGATATGCTGCTCAGGTTTGGGGATGGGAAAGTTTCGATCACTTGGAAAAGTTCAATAGATATTATCTTAAGAAGATGTTTGCGTTGCCCCAAAACACCCCGAATTATATTCTTTACGCAGAGAGCGGAGTTGAGCCACTTGAGTTTTATTTCAGGAAGTTGCTGATGGACTATGTGGCTCGGGCCTTGAATCTCCCACAACATAGGTATCCGCGAATATTAGCTCAGGAAGTAGTGAGGGCGAGAGTTTTCTGGTTTCAGGGATACCGAGCTATGGCGTTGAAGTTGGGATATACTTTTGATTCTGAACTGGGCCAGGGGAGGGATTGGAGGTCTGAACTTCGGTCTCTTAGGGATAAATTTAGAGAGAGTTGGAGGAGCGAATTGGACCGGTCAGTGAGCGAATCTCTGCACCACACAATATATGCAAAGCTGGATAGAACATGGGAGGGGGGTAGAAAATATCTGTCGGAGCCGTCCCTGTATGCCACATGGATTGTGTTTAGGGCAAGAGCAGAGATGATCGAAGTGAATTACAGATGGTGGAGGGAAAGGGATAACAAACTTATGTTCATTATGCAACCTGAGGGAAATAGAGACCCCCTTTCATTTTTTGGCAATCTGTCCGGTACTAACGGAGTTTAGATTAGCCTACCTCAAAAGAGCTAGATTGTCGTTGGAAGACTTGATTAACATACTCAACGGAGATGAGTTTTTGCCAGGTTTGGTGCACTATATGAGAAAGGCTGGGAATTATAGAAAATTTCTAGTGAATGAATTCAATTATTCCGATGACTAGGAAAAAAAAAATAAATAAATAAATAAATGTATAAAATGGTAATAGTAATGATAATAATAATTATATTAGTGGAAAGATAAACGAATATCATTGAAAGTTTATTATGTACGTGCATGAATTTGTATCCAAGTTTTTTATAAATAATAGGTAAATGGCGGAATTTGATAATAAAAACTTAAGAGGTAGAGTTAAGATTAGTGTTTAATAGTAATTCTATATATTCTAACAATTCTAAGTGCGACTTGCATGGATATGGCTGTCTGAAGGACTTATGCTCGTATTGAAATACTCTCAGTATGGAATCGAGGTACACATTTGATTAATTATGAACTGCCGGCAAATCCCCTGCGACAACCAAACGGTTAGCAGTATAAGCGTATAGATATAATAGTTTGTGCATGTTATTTATATTCCCGGTTTTCATGTAACCTGATGTAGTTGTACCTGTTGTCTAAGATCAATAAACGCTTTAACTCTCTCTCTCACTCTCTCTCTCTCTAATCAGAATTACAAAGTTAAGCGTTAATTTTCGTCATTGCATACATGACGTACATTCATGCTGCATTCTTCTCTGTCCGTAAGCATGCATTTAGGAAGATTAAGCACAAGTTCCAGTGTTGGTTAAAAGTTTTTTATTGGCGACGTTTCGACCTCTGACTGTAGGCCCTATTCATGACTATCACAACAAGAGTTTACATGGTATACTTATAATTTAGTGGTCTAGTATTATCTTGGTAGTTTTTAACCACGGAATGAATGAATTGTTTCTAGTATATTAATAGTCTTGTAACGTAGTTTTTGACATGAGTTGACTTATGTATCTAAGTTACTTATCAAATTATATGCACAGATACTACACAGGTATATATAATAGGAACCACATCTGTTGGGTATCCATTTTGTTTTTGAAGAATGATAGTTATTTGTATGGAGAACATGGAATGGAGTAGGTAACAAGGAACGGACAAGACTTTCTTTAACTTTTTTAATTTTTCAAGAATCTATGGCAACACGGTTGGCTAAAGCAGTAGGAAAATGTTTTTCAGTGGCCAACACCAACCACCAACCAAATTTTGAAGCTTGAAATATCTATTGCCAGGTAAAAAACCTCCGAAAACGCCAAATTAAGGAAGTAGCTTTCATATTGAAAAACAGAGAAACGGCTATGAACCACAAACAGGATACTAACAACTTAAGCAAAATATACCATAGACTCTTGAAAAATTAAAAAGTTAAAGAAAGTCTTGTCCATTCCTTGCTACCTACCTACTCCATTCCATGTTCTCCATACAAATAACTATCAATCTTCAAAAACTTAATGGCTACACAACAGATGTGATTCCTATTATATATACCTGTGTAGTATCTGTCCATATAATTTGGTAAGTAAATTAGATACATAAGTCAACTCATGTCAAAAACTACCTTATAAGACTATTAGTATACTAGAAACAATTCACTCATTCCTTGGTTAAAAACTCCCTAGATAATACTAGACCACTCCCACTATATTATAAGTATACCATGTAAACTCTTGTTGTTATAGGCATGAATAGAGCCTACAGTCAGTGGCCGAAACGTCGCCAATAAAAAACTTTTAACCAATAGCCCAGTCAAATTAGAGGAAACAGGAGAAAAAATTCATAGTAAAGAAATTTCTTCACCAGGCTCTTCCTTCACACCTAGTAAATCATATCTCAAAAGTCCCCTAGTATGGGGGGTGAGCTCGAGGAGGGGGGGGGGGGGGTTTTTCTCCTTTTTTTTCGACTTTTTTTTCGGTTTTTTGCCTATAACTCGAAAAGTAAGCGTTCTAGCGACTTGTTTACTATTACCAGAATTAAAGTGCATAAAATTTACTACAATTTTCACTCCTGACTTCATTCTCTAAGATTAGGCGTTCCGCCGCTAGAGCGCGTTGAAAAGTAGGTATCATTTCAAAAAATCAGCAAAAAGGCCTTTATGCTCTTTTTACGCAGAAATCATTCGTATGTAGCTTCTGGGTGACTTAGAATACATCATGATTTGTTTTCCGAACATCAGTGATGCTCGGACAGTGGTTTGAGCAGGTTTCATGTATGTCTTTTTTTTTTTTTTTTTTTTTTCGCTTACATCCTGGAAACTGTGATAACCATAACATATTTTCAGCACCCTTACCAACTCACTGTGAATTATCAGTGAATATATATGTATATAAAACACAGTGGCTCTAAAAAAGAAAAGAAAAAAAGGAACTAAAGAAAATGAGCTGTGTTTCACCAAAAAATGTTTAATGTGCAGGTACAGTATAACCCATGTTAAAGTAATATTCACAAAAGGAGTGGGAGGGGGAAGGGGTCATCAATCTTCACAGGTATCTGCTCTTCATCCATTGAGAATCACCATCCACAGTCAAACTGAAAATTCAAAATCGGATTATAGTGAGGTGCATATAATCTTATATAGATAGATGAAGTTCATGCAGATGATTAGGATGAAACTTACAGGGCGATGACATATGTGTTGAGTGGGTAGTCTTATGGTTCCATGTCTGTTTCATCATCTTCTGTAGAAGAACCGTCGTCAGCAAGTGGTGGGTTGTTTGTGCAGGAACCTGAACAGTTGGAGCAGAGTGTTGAGCAGTGGATGCCAGCTCTGCAGCATCCACATCGACCACTACCGCAGCTTTTGGTGCAGCTGCAAAATATATTCTGCAGAATTGGGGCTGGAGTAGGGAGACGATGGCTTCCTCAAACCAATTCCAACTTTGGATCCACCAGCGACATCTGAAATTCTGCAGAATATATTTTGCAGCTGCACCAAAAGCTGCGGTAGTGCTCGATGCGGATGCCGCAGAGCTGGCGTCCACTGCTCAACACTCTGCTCCAACTGTTCAGGTTCCTGCAAAAATAACCCACCACTTGCTGACGACGGTTCATCTACAGAAGATGATGAAACAGACATGGAACCATAAGACTAGCCACTCAACACATATGTCATCGCCCTGTAAGTTTCATCCTAATCATCTGCATGAACTTCATCTATCTATCAATATAAGATTATATGCACCTCACTGTAATCCGATTTTGAATTTTCAGTTTGACTATGGATGGTGATTCTCAATGGATGTGAAGATTGATGACCCCTTCCCCCTCCCACTCCTTTTGTGAATATTACTTTAACATGGGTTATACTGTACCTGCACATTAAACATTTTTTGGTGAAACACAGCTAATTTTCTTTAGTTCCTTTTTTTTCTTTTCTTTTTTTTCTTTTCTTTTTTAGAGCCCCTGTGTTTTATATACATATATATTCACTGATAATTCACAGTGAGTTGGTAAGAGTGCTGAAAATATGTTATGGTTATCACAGTTTCCAGGATGTAAGCGAAGAACTGGACATACATGAAACCTGCTCAAACCACTGTCCGAGCATCACTGATGTTCGGAAAACAAATCATGATGTATTCTAAGTCACCCAGAAGCTACATACGAATGATTTCTGCGTAAAAAGAGCATAAAGGCCTTTTTGCTGATTTTTTGAAATGATACCTACTTTTCAACGCGCTCTAGCGGCGGAACGCCTAATCGTAGAGAATGAAGTCAGGAGTGAAAATTGTAGTAAATTTTATGCACTTTAATTCTGGTAATAGTAAACAAGTCGCTAGAACGCTTACTTTTCGAGTTATAGGCAAAAAACCGAAAAAAAGTCGAAAAAAAAGGAGAAAAACACCCCCCCTCCTCGAGCTCACCCCCCATACTATTGGACTTTTGAGATATGATTTACTAGGTGTGAAGGAAGAGCCTGGTGAAGAAATTTCTTTACTATGAATTTTTTCTCCTATTTGCCTCTGTTTTTGTACATCCAGTCATGGAGACCCAAATTCCGCCCACCTCTACTAGTAAGTATGCATGTTTTTTGTTAATCGCATCAATAGGGATCATCAGAAGTATATTCTACCGGGAATCATGTTTGCTTTTGTCTAACTGAAATTGATACTTAACGATAAATGATTCAGGTCAATCTATGATTTTGAGCTCAATTTCGTAAGCTCAGGTCCGAAAGACGGACGAATTCGATATTTGGTCCTATTACATATTTTAGTATTTGTTCGATGCAGTATATTCTTCAATTATTCATCCTTGAGAGTTTCAAATTTACTGTCGCGGGCGATTCCGAGAAATCATATTTTCCTTTATTTCTCTTCATTAAATTCACCAAAATTATACACAATATAAAAATAGGGACGTCCTTGTAATGCTCGCATTACTTACCAATAAATTTCACCCAATAATTTGCGATGGATGTGTACATTCACGGGGTATTATCTATATCTATGGGGCAATGTATCAGCTTAGAGCATTGTTACTTTGGAAATATATCTTGTGGAGATTCCATCTTCCAAAAGTGAAGGCAATGCTCCCTCTTACTAACAAATACTATTATAAATATTAATAAATACCTAAACAAACTATACTAAAGTATAGTTCGACTATGATGAAACTCAAATTGGCACATCTGTAAGCCCCTTGATTTATTTATTTGTTTATAATTACTTCATTTTTTATTATTTTAGTGAATTTTCGTGAAAATAAAAGTAGATGCAATGGCTCCAAAAATTTTAAAATGAAAATTGTCGAAATTGTTTTCCCATTGAAATCCGTTTTGAGACATTCTGAGACGAATCCTTGAGATTAACTTTTTTCTCATGTGTATAGGGTGGAACCGGATAAGTGACAAAAAAAATTTTTTTCGGTTAGTCTGCATCAAAAATTTAGGTAGTGAAAGGCCGCCAACCGCATATTTTTATCTCAATCCATACTCGAGATATGATTTTTTAAAGGTTTATTTCAGAAAAAAAAAAAACTGTTTTTTTTCCATTAAACTAAAACTTCTCCACTTTACCTCATTTAATTTCAACTTTTGACCTCAATTTCGAAATCAGCGTTGAATTTCCTTTAAGCATAGTGTCCTTGAGTTGTTGAAAAGTACCATCCAAAGACCTTCACATCTGCTCAAACATGGACGATTCTGAAAAGATTAAATTTATGAAAATCTCTAAAACTTTATTACTCTCCCAAAAAAATCCTGGTATCTGGCAAATCTCATTAAAACTGCTTCATTCAATACACTTTCGAACGGTATAGTCAATTTTACTTTTATTATGGTTATTTAGGGGAGAATTTTTTTTTTTTTTTTTTTTTTTTTTTTTTTTTTTTTTTTTTTTGTATCATGCAGATATCTTCAACTGCGTCATTACCGAGTTTTACGCTTTAATTAACTAGTTATACCCCATAACACATACATTTAACCATAACACATAAAACTAAAAATTGGTGAGAGTGTGTAAAACACACACTGGTGTGGTTATAACTGAGTTGGAGAGATGTGTAAGTGTTACCATTCGATTAAGCGAGGAAAAATACGTAGAAACTGACCACATAGGTACTCGTAGGCTCATAAAAAGACATTTTTTTAGGAAAACCATAGATTTCATTGACCACATTTTTCAACATTAAAACCTAATTTTCTCTCCTAAATAACGAAGTAAAAGTAAAATTGACTATACCGTTCGAAAGTGAATTGAATGAAGCAGTTTTCATGAGATTTGCCAGTTTCCAGGATTTTTTCTGGGAGCGTAGTAAAGTTTAGAAGATTTTCAGAAATTTTATTCTTTCAAACTCGTCTATGTTTGAGCTGATGTGAAGGTCTTTGGATGGTATTTTTTAAGGACCCAAGGGCACTATTCTTATAGGAAATTCAACGCTAATTTCGAAAATGAGGTCAAAAATTAAAATTAAATGAAGCAAAGTGGAGAAATTTGAGTTTATAAGGAAAAAAAAAAACATGTTTTTCTGGGAAAAAACCTTTAAAAAATCTTATCTCGAGTACGGATTGACGTAAAAATATGCGGTTGGTTGCATTTTAAGTACTATATTTTTGATGCAGATTAACCGAAAAAAATTTTCGTCACTTATCCGGTTCCGATATATTTATGTATTATATAGGGTGTAGATTATGGCTGTGTATTATGTATTATATAGGGTGGGTGTGTGTGTGTGGGTTTGTATGTGCGTGTGTCTTTCCGGACAATAGGATTAAGATGACAACTCCGTTCTTGCGCCAAAAAATTCAAGCTTTCCTGACGAAAGGATGAGTTCGTTGGCCAGCTTTTTAAGCCAATTAAATTGGTCAAACTTTAAAAAATGTGCTAAAAAAATTCCTACAAGTGGCTAAAAACAGATAAAAAACGTTAAATTTATATTTGAAAGCACAATTTTAATCAAAAGAAGTTAATCAACAATGAACTAGAAGAAGAAAAAAATTATGCAGAAAAATTTACTTAAATTTTATTAATATTATTTGTCGAAAAATAGATAAGATAGGATGACATCCAGAATGTTTTTGGAATTGCCGACAATCAGGTATTTAGAACAAGTTTATTTGCCATAAAATGGGTAGTGGACATTTCCTTCTTAGTTAAAATCCTGAATTTTCAAAACAATTTAACATAATAACGTACTATAATTCGCGAAAATTCGCTCATAGGGTTATGCTGCACGACTAGAACTTTTTATTATTCATTCGTTCATTTTATTTTTTCCGAATGCCGTTCCCCAATCTCGGCCTCGCCACGAATGAAGATCCATTTTCATAGTCACGATGCAAACATTGAAATCGGCGCTTCCTGCATCGGAAGCCGCCTCACGTCCTTGGTTCCGACTTGATTATTATCTCGATCGCACCTGATATCCTCCTGCATTCTGTACGTACATCGTATTAGCCGGCTAAAATTAATTCTCACGGCCGATTGATAAGGAAAACAACTTTTTACTTGTGAAGAATGTCAATCACACGTCCGTGTCGTCTCGTTATTTCGATCCCTTTCCATGATTAAAATTTACAAAATACCGAAGTGATGAAACCGTGATAAATTTGGAACTCCTGCGGCCTATTTAATAAAGCAACAAGAGACAAGTTACTAGCCAATTTTATGTACAAGTTGTAAAAAATGAGTGTGCAAGCATTTCATAGAGGTATAAGTGTACACTTGTAGTGCACTGTCAAAATTAACAAGTTTCAAGTGTTTCCCCCATCATTTTGAACAAGTCACTGTTTTACAGTTGTAAAAAATGACCGATTTTTAACCTGCTTATTCACCTGTAAACTTGTTAATTTCCCGCATTGCGAGTTGACAATTTTTCGGTGTTTAATATGTGGGAATCATCTTCTGCTGGAGAATATAGACAAGAAAGAAGCACTCAGCGTAGAAAGCGCCAAAGATTTTTTCGGCCACGAATAAACGCTCATTTATAATGGGTATTTTTGAGTTTAAGGAGAGATTTATGATGTCTTCAGAGACCCTTGAAAGATTCAAATGGTGCGTGTCCCTATGCAATTTTTCCTGATAGGGTATTGAAGATCTCCCTATCATTGATGAACAAAGTGAAGTGTGAAGATCATCTCGAAGTTACAGATGACATTCCTAAACCAGCAACAATAAGACTTGATGAACTGATTGATTAATCATTTCCGCAAAATGAAGGAGAAAAATCGGATTATGCCAGCCATCAGAATAAGTTGAAATCAAATAGACAAAATACCTATAAGTGGAGAAAGTGTGTACACACTTTCTCCACTTATAGGTATTTTGTCTGTCTTCCAATCATTACAACTTGTCATGTACGATAAACATCCTATCGTGTGCTTAACACCGTTTTTATATATGATTCGCTGACAAATCTTCAATTTCGGCATCCCGCTTGACGTTCCTTTCGTTTGTCCCCACACGCCATTTTTCTTTTCTGCTACACTTGTAAACTTAGTTTCTACTTCAACACTTGTACTCTTTGTTTTGGTGAAACACTTGTTCTAGTTAACCGCGCATTACAAGTACCTGTACTTGTACACTTGTTGTTTTATGAAAATAGGCCCCTGGTATGTATACCTTTCAAAACCGTATTGTAACGGGTTTGGATCAAAACTGTGAAAAATAAGCTTGTTACAAGGATTTCATATTGGCGCATGCGCAGTAGATATTAATGTACTAACATGTTTAAATTGGTATAAGATAATCAAATTTGTCAATCTGCAATACGTTGGCAGTAGCTCCATTTTATTACATCTATGTGTATTGAGGGAAAGAAAATAAAACAGAAGATTTAGGCTAAAATTTTGACCTATGGTGTGCCCACATCTGTACCGTTTCAAGAAGAAGGGTAGACAACATCGGATATAGGCTTCAGAATTTAACTCGACGGTAGCCCTACACCGGCCCGTGGTTCCCTCCTCCGCCGCGCAGCGGCGCCAGGCTTCTCTTTTATCAGTCTGGGCTTGTATGATCGCTCCGACCTGTAAATCTACGGATTTATCCGTATGCCAAGAAAAAATATATTTATTGGTGAGGAGATTGTGTACCAGTCAATCCCTATGTAAAAATGCAGAGTAGTTGGGCATGTAGATCAGAATGATGTGTATAGTTTGGTGGTCTGGATGCTCGCAAGCTCGCATCTCAAGAAGACATAACATCAAGTAGTCAATCCCTTAGTAAAAATGCAGATTAGTTGGGCATGTAGATCAGAATGATGTGTATAGTTTGGTGGTCTGGATGCTCACAAGCTCGCATCTCGGACCTTTTCCGTTAATTCACTACCATTCATTCATTCTGACCTGTATGTCCAACTAATCTGTATTTTTACTAAGGGATTGACTACTTGATGTTATGTAATTTTGAGATGCGAGCTTGCGAGCATCCAGACCACCAAACTATACACATCATTCTGACCTACATGTCCAACTAATCTGAATTTTTATTAAGGGATTGACTACTTGATGTAATGTATTTTTTAGATGCGAGCTTGCGAGCATCCAGGCCACCAAACTATACACAGCATTCTGATCTATTTTACCACAGTGGACGTAAAAATGATTGGGGAACAGTTTTTAGAACAATAGAATATATATCAAGTGGTAGTGAATTAACGGAAACCAATAAAAGGGGTGGTAGTGAATTAACGGAAAAGAACCCGCATCTCAAAAATACATAACATCAAGTAGTCAATCCCTTAGTGAAAATTCAAATTGGTTGTACATGCAGGTCAGAATGACGTTTTAGAAGTACATTTCGGGAGTTTTACGAGCAAAAATAATTACACCAGACAGTAGGGTTTGAACCCATGACATTTGTTTCACGAGACTGTGATCATATCCACTGAGCTACGAGCTACACCTCATCTATTGTGCCTGGAGACAATCACAATACTTCACTATTCAGTAGGAGGGAGATAAAAGTGGGAGACTAGCGCCGCACAGTGGGCTGAAATGGCATATTTTGTTCAAAAACCTGATTTCAAGGTAATCTGTCAAAATTGAAATGCATTCCCATGGTTTTTTCATTTTTTGAATCGAATAAGACTACTTTCAGAACAATGTGCTCAGTCGTTTTCAAGATATCTCAGTTTTGAGGCAATTTCAGCGACCGTGCTGAACTGAAAAAGTGAAATAATCAAAGTATTACTTGTAAGTCACTCATTTCGTTTTTCCGGTTTCGAAAACTTGATACAGTAATCATCAATTAACATTAGTTTATTTATTTAATTATTGTTGTTGCAGTCTTAGAAATTGAGAAGGGTAAATGAGAGAAAAGTTGAAACGGGAACACATCCTTTCATATTGCTGTATTTTTTCAATAGTATAACAAATGGTGCGTGGTAAAATAACATTAAAATATGAAAGAAAAAAAACGAAAACTATGATTTGAGGGCCTCCCAACTTTATTAGATCCACTGCAGGAATGTGAGAAATCAGTATGGATAACAAATGTTCCCTTCAACCAGTCACTATTCTTGGATAAGAATGTGGCTTTGTTATGAGTCACATCCCTCATTTTTTTTATTAAAATTACACAGCAATCTTCCCTTTATCTCCGAAATTACCTGGAGTAAGATGGTATTCTCCATTTCGGGGTAACGGTCCCGCAAACTCTCTTCCAGTGTCCTGTTAGGAGTAAATAACATTTCGCACAGAACACTGTAAGGAATAGTTATTTCCGACATATTAATGAACTAACTGGGAACGAATGAATGAGTGTTTAACGTCGGTTTACCGATATATAACTGATCATCGAATAGGATAAGATGAATGCCAGTGTGACAAAAGGTCGTAGACTTTACCAGTCCCAAGAGTGTTTACTTTTTCACAAGCTAACAATTGTTTGTTTACTCTAAAATGAACTGTGAAAAGAGTCGGCGGAAGTCGGCGATGAAACTGATGGAGAATGCACTCTAATACCTCACCTTTCTAAATATTTCACTCACTCAATAAATGCTGGTAACACTTTTTTTTCCGGCCCTTCTCATTAATAAAAATACGTGATTTTTCAGCTTAAATTACGAAAACTGTAAATTTCTCGTATGATTAATATTTAAAAAATATATATAACCCCATAAACCGTTTAATAATAATGTAATTTAATAGTAATTTAATTATTAAAATATGTAATACACCATATCACGATCATAGGTATAGGTATCATAGGTACCTACTGACATGACGCAGTCGTGCGAAACTGCCTGAGAAAAAGGCCACTATTAACCTAAGTCGTTGGAATATTTGAAAATCTACTACGTACAACTAATCACTAGGTATCTAGCTATGAAAAAATAACAAACGCAGCTGGATTGAACAAATTTTTTTTTGGGGGTTTTTGAACAGTTCAGCCCACTGTGCGCCGCTGCGCGGCGGAGGAGGGAACCACGGGCCGGTGTAGGGCTACCGTCGAGCCAAAATTATCCTTTGGGATAATAATAGGAGTGTCTGGAGATGGGATGCCAGTGACGCCGCCAGCGCGTTCTGTCGACAGTTTTTGCAACTTCCTCTTATCTCTACCTACCACGGGGATGAAGGCAAGGCCAGAGAGCGAGGCAAGCGTTTTGAAAGTTCTTGAATGTTTTAAAATACAGGGTGTCCCACAACCTACCTCCTCCTTATCAACCGTAATAAATGAGTTAGAAGAACGATTCAAATGGTAACCCCCTTGTTTTTTCCGTAGATCTCGAGAATGTTCTTTAATACTGCCACCCAATTTCAACGTTATATTTCTCCCATTCAAAACATCACTTTCTCATTTTGAAAATATGATTTGGACTCTTCAAAACTCCCTCTTCTTTACTGTTATAATTTTAAACATCCCAAGTATGATTAACATGATTAATTATGGTTTTTAAAATTGAGGGTGCGGTAGTTAAGTTTTTTACTAGGCAAAAACTTCACTGCTGCTCCCCAGGTTAACAACTAAATTAACAACACTTGAAAAATTCTCTTTCTATCAATTAGAAGGATAATTACTGCTGAACCCCCCCCCCCCCCCTTTCAATCCCATGAGAGTCTGGAGGAATTTCCACCCTCGATTCTAACCACAGGTTTGGTTCTATTTGTCCAACTAATTGCTTTTTACTATAAGGATAGATTTCGGGTATTTTTCGTTCTTGAGTTGCGAGTTTTTGAGGATCCAAAACCTCCTATACACATGATTCAGATCAATTTTCCAAATAATCCATATTTTACTAAAGGTCTGATTTAGGATGTATTTTAAGATATATATTGTGGTACTAAAACTGCGAAGTTCAACTCTGAAAGTGCGAAAATTGTGAAATAATGAATTTTCGAAGATAGGTATTAAACATGAACCTAGGAGGGAAATGGACTGGGTATTGAAGAGTTGACACATCCCATGTATGATTAACACTAATTATTTGTGGTTCTATAAAATTGGGGGCAGTAGTGAAGTTTTTTCTAGTGAAAAACCTTACTTATTAAACAGCAGAATAATACAATAAAGAGCTGTCTGATGAAGCAGATATTCGCTATCGAAAGTTAAGGGGTTGAGAATCAGAAACTTGATTAGGTACCTATGGCTGGACTCCTTCCCGTCCGATTTCAAGCGATTCTGGGAACCACCCTCCCCCCCCCCCACCCGTGATCTATTTATGCAACTAACCTATACTATTTTACCAAAACGATTGATTTAGGATATCACTCTATTTTTGAGATCCAGACCACCAAAGAATTCACATCATTCAGATCAATTTATCCTAAAATATATCCTAAATCAGTCCTGATCCAAAATCTTCTTTTAATGAGCACATTATTATTTAGAATAAGTTTTCTTTGACAATGAATTGGTAGTTTGCAATTTGATTACAATCACAGTGCTAAAAATTTCTAAACAATTCAACGTAATTAAACGAAAATTCAATCATGCTGCATGACAGGAATTTTTTGTTATAAAATTTGTCTTATTCATTGCATTTTTTACAGGGTATCAGTGATTCAGTATAGATACTGATATTACAGAAAATGAAAAAAAAAAAAAAAAAAAAAAAAAGTAAATTAAAAACAGTGGGTATTTGAAATCAATCCTTCTATTAAAATATAGATTAGTTGGATAAAGAGATCGTAGTTACGTTTAAAAGTATATTTCGCAGGTTGAAATTAATAAAAAATTTAGGGTTCTGAATAGGATTCGAGCCCGACATCGTCTGGATTTGAGAAGGAAGCATTAACTGCATTAGCCACTCGGCTACGGAGAACCTTCACCATTATTAATACTTAAAGTACCGTCATTACCAGGCATTAATTGGGGGGAGTTCGGCCGGACGGAGATAGTAGGTGGGTAGGAACGCTGTAGGAGGTAGTTGCAAAAACTCTCGACAGAACGCGCTGGCGGCGTCGCTGGAGCGTATAATAAACCACGCGGGAAAAGCCAGTTATTCCCCAGGCGAGCTGCTTGCTGCGCATTCTGTGGTCCGCTCCCCATACCCACTCGAATGAGATCGAGCCAGATGCGGCCTCAACTGTTTGATCAGGCGGGCGCACACTGGTTCCTAACGACAAAAGACAGGACAAAAGTCCATTTTCGACACCTCGCTGGGCCATAAAATGGTATAATATTCAGTTAGAGTGGTACCTAAGCTGTTCAGAACCGAAGGTTTCTAAGCTCTGAAATGCCACGTTCGTGCCATTTTTTGCCTGATTTTCTTGAAAATTTGTGAGAAAAAAAAAAAAATTTTTTTTGGGAAAATTCGCTAAAAGTTGGGGTTTCAAGTATTTTGTCAAAAAAGGCAAGCTAACAAGGGTTTTTTTATGTGGGCAAGCTCACAAGTCAACGACCGGGAATTCCCTTCCGAGGATTAAGGTCTCCAATGTCCGAGGATTACAGCCATTAGTGCTTGAAAAGGAAAGGGTCATTGCAAGGTCATGGGGGGAAAATTGAAAAATAAAGAAAAAATTGAACTGAGGGCCAAACGGATGATTTTTTCTAATATGACTACAGACGTATTTATTGTTCATTATTTCGATTTGAATACTATATTTATTCAATTGAATAAAGTGGATTGGGCTGATTAGACATGAAAAATGAAATAAAACTTTAAAACTTAAGCAGTTTCGATTAGTATAAAACGGTAATTAAATCCCCTATCAGTTTCATCGTTCTTGACTCAATACCTCACTCTGCGCATGCGCAAACGTAAAAAAGTTTGGATTTTGAAGAATAAATGCCATGTTTGGCCAAAATAAATTCCATGTTGTGAAGGGCTCTGTTTATAACTGAGCGTAATAAATCAGCGTTCCTTAACACTGCAGAGGCTTAGGGATTATGAGATGCTGTGATAAAATGAGAGCATTCCAAAAAGTGGCTAACGATTTTCCTGCTATGAAAACTAAGGGAGTTACACTTCCCTAGTAACGCATTGGTTGTACGTGAAAATCAATAGAAAACCCCACCGTGACGTGACGAAAACAAATGGAAATGTCCTGTTAATCATTATTAAATGATAAAAATGTTTCGAGCTTATTTTAAAATTGTCTTCCACTTGCTTTCTTTTACAGGGCAAAAATGAAGCGAGCACGTTATTCACACTCGAGAGAAAATTTAACGATAACGTGCGCTTAGATTGTTTAGGTAATATAAGAAAAATTCTAGTTTTTATAGTTGGCACTTGGCTTGGATCGCGTAAGAACGAGATTTTAATCTCATTCCTAAGGAGAGTTATCGTCTGATATATATATACCAGATATCTATATTATCACACAGGTCAATGAGTATAGAGTTTTGGTCCACGTTGCTGTTATACACCTCTTATAACTTCAATTTTAGTCTCTGTTGAGTATAACTTAAATAATGTTGTCTCGTTATACCTACCCCAAAGTTTTTGAAGTGTAAACTTCTATAGGCGCACCGCGTCGAAAAATTTAGCGGGGTGTGAATACGATTTTACCGTCACGTCACGCTGTTTTTTCTTTTGATGTTCACGTACAACCAAGCCGTTGCTGGGGAAATGGAACCGGACAAAAATCGTTCTCCACTCGTTGGGAAGCTCTCGATTTATCACGCATTTCTTTCGTAGGTACTTGTTCTTCCATTCATGTCGTAGTTTTATATTTATTTATGTTATAAATGGATATAGTAAACAATGCCGCTTGTTTTGTTGTCACTTGGTTGAGAAGTTAATCTTGCTTATAGTAATTGTAGACGCGCACCATAACAGAAAATTACCTACATAGGTACTCTGTTCTAATTTCGATTTTTAAAACATTTATGTCGTAGTTTTAAATTTATTTACATTTACGAATTAGCGGGAAGAAAGCATTTTCCATGTTTTAGCATTTTAGCCGAAGGCTCAAGGCGGAAAGTTACCGAGGGTCCAGGGGCGGAGCCTGTCCACTTTTACTTTCCCAACATCCCAACAGAGTGGAAAGTAATATCCAATTTTACTTTCCCAACAGAGTGGAAAGTAATTTCCAATTTTACTTTCCCAACATCCCAACAGAGTGGAAAGTAATGTCCATTTTTACTTACCCAACATCCCAACAGAGTGGAAAGTAATGTCCACTTTCACTTTCCCAACATCCCAACAGAGTGGAAAGTAATGTCCAATTTTACTTTTTATATTTAGCAGAAAATCGTCATAGAAGTTTACACTTCTCCCGTGTGGTCTTTAGCACACCCGGTTTTTGTTTTTCTCTCAATTTTCTCAGTATACACAAAGATGTTGTACCTACTAAAGCTTTATGACGAGGTTATGAAATACCTAAGCGTCCAAATACAGTTTTCCAAACCCTGAAGATGAAATATAAATATTTCGAAACGTCGTCCTAGAATGTAGATTTTTCATTGTCCAACCCTTGAGAAACCCGAAACATTTTACATTTAACTCAGTTTTCGAGAAAACCCAGCCTCATTATACCTATATAGCATTTACAAGTCAAATTAACCTTCTTGCAAGTCAATTTAACCTTTTTACAAATCAAAATAACCTTTTTACAAATCAAAATAACCCTTTTACAAATCAAAACAATCCTTTTACGAATCAAAATAACCGTCCTTGAGCAATGAGCAAAAATCGTTAAAGGGTAAAGAAAAGAAACTGAATTCATTGAATACGACAACGTAGATGTAATAATAATTAAAAAATATCAGTTTTCCAACAAAAAATATATCAACATTTTCCAACAAAAAATTAGGTAGGTAGGCAAAGAGGTCAATCAATATATAGAGTTCCGAAAGTAGTTTGATCAATATGAGTCCCGAAAAAAAAGGTCACTATCATTGCTGCTGCTACTGCACCAATCCGACTCGCTCATATATAATTATTATAGTTAAATAGTAGTTGACACTCAAAAAACTAATGTTCACTTCAACAACGGAGAAATCTCGACAAAGATTATCGCCAACAAACAGAAGGATATGAAAAAGACTCAAGTAAAGATCACAGTGAGAAGGAATACTGGGGTAGGTATTCATGAAGATCAGAGTGAGAAGGAATACTGGTGCAGAAATTCATGGAAAAGGAATGCCAGTTAAACTCGTACTCCTATTTCTTTGCCCTTCAACGATTTTTGCGCATTGCTCAAGGAGGATTATTTTGATTTGTAAAAGGGTTATTTTTATTTGTAAAAGCTTAATTTTGATTTGTAAAAAGGTTAAATTGACTTATAAAAACGCTGCAAATTATTACACAAAGGTTTATTATTTATGTATTATACAGCCCTTCTACGTAGATCTCTGGTCCATAATTATTAAACGCCGCTTATAGTATATTTAGTATCGGAACTCGGAGCTTCGGACCTCACAAATGGGTTCAATCCATTACAACAGCGGAATCTTACAATTTTACGCTTTTTAATATAGTTGATAAACAAAACAATTTATTACCAAGACATCTTTCCAACACATAAACGCTGCAAATTATTTCACAAAGGTTTATTATTTTTTTCAATTGAGTATGATCGTAGTTTTAGTTGGCTAGCGTACGTCATAAGGCCCGTCCAGACTCCTCGTCGTGTCCTATTTCGAGTTGCCACAACCTATACTTCTATAATTATATACGCATGTTTATAATTCTCGATTTGAGCTCCTATCTATTCAAATAGTTATTGCCTTAATAATATCATTATCTAAGTACGTACGAAAAGTCGAGAGGATATGTTATTAAATATGCGTAGGAAAAGCTTTGGTATTAACACACAAATATGACCTTGAAAAAAACATATTCATGCCTCGAACGAACGCCGGCGCCGTAACCACCACAAGCCGCGGCGCCGGCGCCTCCTCTCACTCCACCCCCCGCTCACCCCCCCCCCCCTCTCCACCCACCGTGACCCCCTGCCAAGCGTGCCAGGCGTGCTCGCGTCGAAAAAGACACGTTTTTGCCCGTTTTTGGCCCATAGCATCTATGCGAGTAAAGCGATCGGGATGGTTAAACGTTAGGACCAACTAGACCCCAAATGGAGTCTATGTGCGAAAGAACGGGTTTTTTAAGTCAACTCTTAGGCCTTTTATGGCCCGGACGGCGGACGGCGAACGGCGGACGGCGGACGGACATTTCAAATTTGGATTCTACGTACCTTGAAACGTAAAGTGACAAAGTTTGAGGGGGGGTTATAAAAATTTTTTGCTACACGATCACATAGGCTTATTATTGGAAATAATAAACCAAAAGGTTAATTTGACTTGTAAAAAGGTTAATTTGACTTGTAAATGAATAAGCGCAAACTTCAGGAATCGTTACAGAATGCCTCGATTTACACTTTTGACCTCATATTCGGATTCAGCGCAATTGGAAACCCATAGGTAGCAATTTTCAGCTCAATGGACAGTTTAGTTTGGCCAATAAACGGGCAGGAAAATCAGGAGGATCTAGCCCCCGCCCGGTATGTCCCATGATACCAGCGCTTTCTAGCGGTTATAATGAAAAACTTCTACCTCCCGCTCCACTGTTTTATCCTACTATTTACTTTTATCCCCATCGTGTCTCTTGTACCAGTTAATCCCTTAGTAAAAATGAAGATTAGTTGGGCATGTAGATCAGAATTATGTGTATAGTTTGGTGGTCTGGATGCTCGCAAGCTCGCATCTCAAAAATACATACCATCAAGTAGTCAATCCCTTAGTAAAAATCAGATTAGTGGACATGTAGATCAGAATAAAGTGTACAGTTTGGTGATCTGAATGCTCGCATCTCAAAAATACATAACATCAAGTAGTCAATCCCTTAGTAAAAATTGAAATTAGTTGGAAATGCAGGTCAAAATGACGTTTTAGAAGTATATTTCGGGAGTTGTACGAGCAAAAAAAAAAAAAAAAAAAAAAAAAAAAAAGACCAGTCAACAGGATTTGACCCACGACCTTCGTCTCACGAGACCGTTATCCGAACCTATGAGCTATGACTCTATTATTATCGTTTCAGGAGACAATCACAGTACGTCACCATTCAGTAGGAAATGCGGAGCGGGAGGTAGAAGTTTTTCATTATGACCGCTAGGAAGCGCTGGTATCATGGGACATACCAGGCAGTGGCTAGATCCTCCTGGAAAATCGGGCGTGACGAATGCAGCGGTGCTGAGGGTTCCCCTCAGGCGAGCGGGGGTCGTGAAGTCATCGTGCAAATGAATTTCAAGAGCTTTATTACTGGTCAAATATCCATCATACAGCACCTTTTTGGAAAGCTCCAATGAAGATCTTTTATTGTGCAAATAAAATTTTAAAAATAAAATAAAATTGCCTATTAATCAAAACACACTTTTCAGAAACCTTTCCTGCAAAACCTATATTTCTTCCACTTTTCCCTCACCTCTTCTTAGTATATATAACCTGAGAAACCCATGCTTAAACGGTCTCAAGTAGAAGTAGGTACTGGAATAGAGTGTAAAGCTGAAAATGGATCAAACACCTAAGAACTTGGAAAATAAATCAGAAAAAGTTGTCCTGTAAAGTATGTAAAGTTTTTGAGCATTCAACTTACTTTTTCTCATGAACTACTAGATCTAAATAGCTTATTTATTTTTTTTTTTTTTTTTATTATTATTTTTTTTTTTTTTATTTTTTTTTTTTTTTTTTTATTTATTTATTTTTATTTTTTTTTTTTTATTATTATTTTTTTTCTTTTGAACTCTACCATTGTCTTTTAGATTTGTCGATCCATTCTAACTGTAAAAGCTTCCAGAGTTGGGATAGTAATTTTCATGTTGTCTGGCAGTCAAAAATTTGGAACTGACAATTTCAAGAAAACGGTGGAATGGGAATGTACTTTATTATTGAAGTAGTACATATAAACTCAGCGTTGAGTGCAGTAGATGGGTAGAGTTTAGTAATATTATTTTGCTTCATTAGGTAGAGAAGAAAGAACATTTATTCTTCATAAAATTCGACTCCTCTAACCGATTGGTCGGAGTGTTACTTCAACTACATTGTTAGCTCGTCGTTTTGCATGTTTAACAACGTCGTAGGTCATTTGTCAAGTGTTGACAAATGATCTAATGGCACATAACCCCTCCTGCACAGATAATTCCCGCTCCCACCCTCAGATAATGATAATCCAAGTTATACTACAGGTTATACTCGATTCCACGACAAAGTCGGTTAAAGTGAGTTCGATTGTAGTTACCGTTAATTGGTAATTTCGATTGCTGCTGGTCTGTTTCAAGTGATTTTGTCCGTGTTAAATCGTAATAAAACCCTTTTTCACAAATATTTTGAGATTTTCCCAATAGTATGACCCTCGTTGGAAGGTAATGGAACAATTTACTATCCCCGCAGCCTAAATCAATTAATTAAAATTAAACATCAAAATCGAACGAAAAAAAATATGTCAAGTTGGTTGTGGCACATGGAATAAATAATTGAAATGTTTTAAATAATCTTGAAATAATCCTTAGCAAGTTCCTAGATATGATGGGGAGAAATATTAAGTCGAGACGTAGAGTGAAATGTCAAAATTGGTCAATTAGGCAGTGAAAAAATAACTGCGCAAGTGCAGAGAGAAGTACTGACTTGTGAAACAATGAAACTGGCTATGAACCGCATTACTCGTAAACTTATTGAAAATTTCATCAAAATTGGATAAAAAATGCAGAAATCAGGCTTGCCAACTGTTGCGCATGCGAAGAAGCTAAAAATTATACAAACGTTTTGAATTTTTTTTTTTTTTTTTTACTGTTTAATTATTATTTATATATTTTTTTTAAACATTCCAGCGATTCTCAAAGATGTTGGAAGGTGGGGGGGTCGAAATTTTTGGTTTATTGTGGTAGGTGTCGCTTTCTTTGTTAGTCTTCTAGTAGCGTGAGGGCAGCTCCATCTTCCAAACCCATTGACCTCACTTTTAGACGTGCTCCACGTAGCCTGAGTGAAACTGCTCTTATGATGGAGAATTGGAGCTTAACTCTCACCAAGCCAAGAACTTGGGAGTATGCCTTTTTCCATTTTTCGGCCAGGGTGTGGGCAATTTTCTTTACAAATACTCCGTATTCTCCGTTGCAAGACCTCATCACACGAGCATATGAGAGGCGAGAATGACCCTCTTAAGTCTTCAGCAGCCTGGTCATACTTCCGGTGCTTCTCCCTGGCTGCTGCGTTTGCCACACTCGACCAGTCTTGGGAATAGTGAGAGGCGGCGTCAGCATTAATAATGCGATTGTCAAAGAACGTCGGCCTCCCACTCTCCTAGACTCCTTCAACCTTAATATCAGCAATCAGAGCCGAGTTTTCACCACTGGCCTCACGTAGCACTGGTTCTGTGGTAACTCCTCCCCAAGCCAACGCTGCAAGCCTTGCTGTGTCATCCCGCACACTATTGTGACCCCACTTCACCAATCCTCCATTTTTTCAGTTCAGGGCATTCGATACATTGAAAATGGCACCACATCCGTCACAGACGTGTTGAAATTGATATAGAATGAATAAATCGTCTTTACCAGACTATCCTCCGAATTTGAGCGCGATCGAACTGCTAGGCCGCGAGAACACAATGTCTCATGGGATTTACGTTTTCGCATGCGCTGAGTAAACTATTGATTTGGAAAAAGTGAAACTGATATTGGACCATTTACAACCAAATTTGCACATTACCCAAACACTGAGAAAATTGAGCTTGTTACAAAAATTTCACTTTCGCGCGTAATAACCGATGATAAACTCCGTTGAAATTGATATCGCATGATTAATCGAGTTTTCCAAACTATCCTCCAAATTTGAGATCGAACGACCAGGGCGCAGAGCCGGTCCGAGCCATTATTGTTACCCATGCGGAAGGGCTGGTTGCGCGCCCCCCCCCCCACCCCACCCCACCCCCCATTATATTGGAAGCCGAAAAAAGGCAAACTTTTTACGATTTTTATTTTTAAGAGATAGAAATGAAATCCAAAAATACAAGCGACTTATTATGTTTAGTGCATCACATGAGACCGAGACGAGACCGAGACCGATTTCGAGTTTCGAACAAGAGTTTCGGATCTCGAAAAAGATTCCTTCGCCATTTGCTAATTATGTATGAACATTTCCAGTAAATATTTCGATTAATAAATGATCTTGAGGTCACATGTTTTTAAGAGTTGAGCAGATAGTGGATTGTGACAGAAGAGTGGCCAAATAAAATGAGCTTGCGGTTTTTTACAGTAGTGAGGGTAAAGGAAAGTACCAGGCAACATATACATAAATAAATTCAATTCCTTCAATAATTAACACAAAAAACAAACCAATTCATTCAATAGGTACTATAATAAATTAGTTCAATAAATTTAAAAATGTATTTCTCTGGCTTTTAACTTCGCAAAATCTTTTAAAATTGAATCGGTGTCCAAGCTCCAGAATTGACTTGTTGCGCTAGCAAGGAGGTTAAAAAAACCAATTTCTTGTCCGGCCTGCAGGGTCTTAATGATGCATATTTGCGGAGCACGAAAGCTAGAAAGGTTATTTTTCTTTTGAGATACCTACTACAGTTGATAAAATTTCTCTGACCAAACCTAGGAACTCTTTTAGATTCTCAGATTCACAAGGGAGAGAAGGAGAGAAAATATCCCTCGTCCAGCCAAGTAGATTAACGCACTTTATGCGCTCATTACACGATTCTTTTCCTTGATCCGATATAATAATAAATCTTGAGTAAATAGCTAAGTATAGTAAGGCCCAATTCACACAGAACGGGCGCGTGGCGAAGACGTGAGGCAGACTTTTGTCACTTCCGCGTCTTTCCATGTAAACAAATGGCTCAATGTTAACAGAAGAGACGTGGTGCAGGCAGTCGCCCTTTCGCCCCTGCCACGTCCGTTCGCCGTCTCTCGTGGCGTTCGAGAAGGGTCGCGCCACTTCCGTGCCACTCGACCCTTCAATAAAAATGCGGGATGATGGTGAATTCAACATTGAATTTTGCGAAGAAGTTGGGAAGAATTCGTGTTTATTTGATTACAATCGTGCGGATTATTGCAAAAGGAACGCGGGAACGCCCAAGACCAGACCTGGCAGAAAATTGCGCCTGAATAACCGTTCTGGGTACATATTCAGCTCACGAATAACATCAAATGTTCCACCACTTTTCCCCTTCTTCAGTCACAATGGATGAACCCAATATCTCCTCTTTTTTGGTTCAGATCAGCCAAGTACACCAAATCCAGAACATCTCGATCATCTTCGTCACTGCTTGATGAAAACTCCAAGTTGTACTTCACGAAACCTTTTGATTATTACGTCCTTTTTCGCCACTGTCCCGCCCCTTCTGTGTGCATTGCATGGGTCACGTCACCGCCACGTCCGTGCCTGGTCAGTGCCACGTCTTCGCCACACGCCCGTCCTGTGTGAATTGGGCCTAAGGATCCAAGCGTATTTACTTCCTCGTATTTGCAGTGGTGCCCGTGTGTGTATGTAGGTGTGGTTGGAACTTAACATGACAATACCGAGAAAAAAAGAGTTTTTGGCAAATCTATCCCCTCAATATCATCTCAATATTGTCGTGTGTAAAAATATCTACATCAAATTTTCTAACCGAACAATCACTTAGGTCTGCATCATCTGGATTCCGTGTTAGGTTAGTTTCAGCTGTTGACTTGTTTTCGTTTTGTGATGCTGGTGGTCGGGTTAAGAGGTCTTTTAACAATTTGTCATGTTTCTCGTCTTCGCTCTTGAACGCTGCTTTTCTTTTTCTATTCGCTGCTCCCGACAGCTTCTTCTTTTCAGACATACTTACTTAATAAAAGTCTATACCGTGTATTTTAAACTGTACTACAACAAAGTGATTCACTAACTACTTGAGAAAAACACTCGCAAAACGCAAGCTTAAAGTACTCTGTGATACACGCAGAGATTGATGCAGAGATGAACCGGTCGATTGGATATGTCTTCCATGTTCCATCGCAGCAGCGACAGTCATGAGCGCCCCTAGTCGACAGAGTTGCGTACCTACTAATTTCTAAGGCGCCAAATTTCACAAACTCTTAATGAACCTGTACATATTCTTCATGCATTATTATTTTCATAGTAATATTTATTTCTCGGCGGGTTTTACAATTATCTCGGGATAAATTTTTTAACTTGGGGTGCCTTTCCAAAAGGGGGCGCCCCCTCCTGACCGGCGCCCCAAGCGGCCGCTTGGTTCGCATGCGTCTAGGACCGGCTCTGCCAGGGCGTGAAAAAATTAAACTTGATGAAATTATGCTTGCTCATGCACAGAGTACCCACAATGAAAATGCTAGGGGACTATTTGCAGCCTAACCCGCACGTTCCCGCAAAATTTGATCAAAATCGGATGAAAACTGTAGGAATTAGGCTTGTTAGATGGATTTCCGGACCTACAGACAGACAGACACACAAACGAAAACAGACACAGAATTATAAAGTTGTTTAGAATGGTCTAAAACGTAAAATGCGAGTGATAATGTTAATTTTGGGGTACATTTTGTTTTTATTTCCCGAAAGTGAAAACATTCTACAGAGAGATTTCGAGATAGGTACTGGTTTTTGAAAATATTACTTTTTTCACCCCTTGAGGTTGATTGGAAGGGATTTCGAGTTTTCTAGACCATTGCTGACCGGTAAATAAGTGATTGTTAAACCATTTGCGAATATAAGTTCAGCAGTTAGAAAATAGCTATGGGCAGCTGTTTTTCATTTTTTTTAATTTACGCGATCCACTGTAATTATTAGAATGGACACAGATCAGTTAACTAGAAGTTAAGTCTCAAAAATGTCCATATTATATTAGGAAAGCGTATATTAGGTAGTTATATTTCATTGTTTTGAAATTTGAGCACTGAGTGCAAAGTAATTGTTCATTATCACTACCAACTTTATTGCAAAAAAAACTCGTTTTAATTATTGTTCTGCTATTTGAAACATATATTTGGATTTCTAGTATTTTTTGTTGCAGTTTTCATTAATTTTTTTTGCTAATATTAATGGAATTTAAGCACATTTTTCAGAATAACTTTGTGCATAAACCTATTAAAGTTTAAGTTTTTCGTTGATAAACTAAAATACCGTTATCGTTTTAAGCTATTTTCAATTATTTTTTAGCTCATTTTTTTTTTAATTTGGCCAGTTTTATGTGCTCAAAAACTGCTGGCCAACGAACTCATTTTTTCATTATTTGGAAAGCTTGATTGTTTAACGCAAAGAGCAGGATTTTGATTTCAATCTTAAGGAAAGTTATCGTCTAGAATGTGACTCTGGAGGCTCTAGAGAACTCTTGGATTCATTTCAGAAAGCATCAAAATAAATTTCAAAGAAAAAATTTTTCGAAAATTTTGATTTTAAAATTTGTTTGCAATAGCTTCATTTGAACAAACAGATTTTGAAGGGGGTAACGTATTTCTTTCCTTTATTCGGTTTCGAAGATCATTACAGTCATTAAACCAATATTGGGTCGGCTGGAAGTTGTTTCAACGGAATCTCAAGTATCTACAAATCGTGTTGCTTAATTTATCATTCCATTAGAACCAAAGGACCGCTATAGTTGGTACGTGAGAGGGGGCCGCAAGGGTAGACACGAGCTGTTGTAGGTACCCGAAGTGCTGGCTCGGGGCCAGAAGTAACCGAATGGCTTGTCGGCATTGTGAATGCATCTGACAGAAATTCACTTGTCTCGAGCGAGCTTCTAAACTAAGAGAGTGCCGGAACAGGTTTTCGCGAAATTAGGCACTTACCTACCTCATTTAGGGGCTGGTTTATCAACTATCGACATTAACTGCAGGATAGCTATCTGAGTATTTCACTATTCTCTAGATAAAGAATGTGAGTCGTTTATCAATGCAGAATTACCTAGCGGACGTAATCAATGCTCAAATTTTAATTTGTTGGGAGTGACACCGCTCATTTGCAAAGACTTCAAAAATATTCTGTATGTTTAAAATAATTGTTTGTTTCGTTTTTTGAATGTTTCACAAAGGTATAAGATGGAGGCTCATATGGTCCACTTCAAAATGCCTTACGGAAACTTTACACCACTTGAAACACTCGAACAGCCAGACGGAATCGCAGTTCTCGCCATTCTGTATGTAAGTAAACTGGAATTTTCAAGTAAGGCACTCGATAAGGCACTCGATAATTATTCTTTAGTAATTTAGAACTAAATCATAATTTTGAGTTGAAGGAACTAATTTCTGCAAAAATGTCTTGATCAATTTTCGTTTATTATGTCGTCGGAATTTTCGTTTATTATTCGGCTATTGAATTTTTATCATTCATAGGGCCTTAGATCCAGCTGTCACGGATAATTAACTCAATATTTCTGTTTAAACGCTAATATGAATATTTGGGGTCATGCAATTTTAGAAGAATGGAGAGTTTGGATTCTTCATACTTGACTGCTACGTTCTGTGTAGAGAATCTCAAGAAATAATTAATTAAAAATTGTACCATTAATTAAAAAAACTATCAATTTGAGAAGTCAAGAAAATGAAAAGGATTGGAGTGGAGCAGAGCAGACCGACAGACACGCGCGCGATAAATCGTGGCCTTCCCCTACTGAAAATTTTCGAACCACACAAATCTCACATAAGTGGTCTAGTAGTTAGTAATTTCTGTTGGTAACTTCATCGACGATTTTCCTTCGGTTTATTTAGGACGTCGCTCTGAAGCTACCTCTTACCTATAGGCAAGGCATCGTTATCAGAAAGGACGCCTATTGGAATTGATCCAGGCGGGTGAGAGACAATCCAAGCATGGGAAAACAAATAACCACATATAAATAAATCCGTTTCAGACCATTCTGAGACCGAATCCGTGAAAAAAACTATAGGTGTAGGTCACTGTGTGTGTGTGTTTGTGTGTGTGTTTGTGTGTGCGGGCTAAGAAAAGTAAATAAGATAGAAATGATGTGCGACAAGCGATATCTGAGCTAAAAGTAGTGGCAACCAATAACATGAAAGTCATGGCCGCGACCGTATCGTGGCGCGGGGTGTGGTGCGGGAAAAATGCCACGGAGTTACTCGAGTTGGGCATCTCAACGGGTGTGCTCCGTGGTATCACCACCCGCGTCCTGAGGGGTTCTTACTTGAACTGGTGGTCATTTTATAGGGGCACTTCCTTTCATCCTACTCTCCCTTCTCTTCCTTGATCCCAAGGGCCGGTGTGGGGTAAACCTGGGCGTCCTCCCCATTTCTTTTATATATTTTTTCATGTTGAGCTTTAATGGTGTGCCCCTTTCGCCTTTGAGGGGACATATGGAAGGAAAAAAAAGTGTGTGTGTGTGTGTGTGTGTGTGTGTGTGTGTGTGTGTGTATGTGTGTGTGTGTGTGTGTGAGAGAGAGAGAGAGAGAGAGAGAGAGAGAGAGAGAGAGAGAGAGAGAGAGAGAGAGAGAGAGAGAGAGAGAGAGAGAGAGAAAGAGAGTGAGAGAGTATGGTTGTGTTACAAATTTTGTTGTCGCTGCCTCAATTCTCAGCCAATTTTCGAGATTATTTCTTTGTTTGATCCCAATTTTAGTCTGGTTGTGCAGCAAACCCCGGGAGAGTGGAGGGGGTAAAGCCGAAAAAAAACCGTTTTTTTTTCGACAAAATTTTCCGACGCCTCCCAGACTACTATTCTCAACCGATTTTTGTGATTTTTATAAGATTCGCTTCCAATTTTAGACTAGTTGTGTAAATGAAACTTGGGAATTTCGGACTCGCTAAGAATGGGTTAATCCATACTGAGTTTAAATTCTAATTTTGGAGACCTAATATTCCAAAAATACCATCAAAAGTAGACTCAAAGCTTCCTGAAATCTCTCGACGCTCTTCTTAAACATTTTACTTAAAGATTTGAGGGCAGCTTGCAGGAAATGGGCAGCTTGATAGAAGGCGAAGGACATACGAGGCTACACGCTGCGGCATTTAATCGCCCATGGGGTTAATCACCCCTATTTTGATCCATATTTGGAAAAAATTAAGGGCGAATTACCTCGCTTACCCTACCGGCCCCTCGAAAGGCCGAAGTTCATAAATTCATTACCCATCCGACTCGTTGGATATCAGTCGTGTCCCTCAAAACCGTCCAGCGATTCGATAAATAATTAATACGAATTCGAGGGGAAAATGATCGTATGTAGAACAATCGACTAAATACTCCAACTCACGGATTTCGTAGTAATGTCAGCTGATTTAAAAATGAATCACCGCTCTGGTGACGATGGGAAATGGAAGGTTAAGGTTTGCGACTAGTTATCATAGTTATACCACAATGTTTAATTGGCCTGGACCTACGATGACGGTTTCAGAGGTGAAAGGAAGCCATTCATTGAATTTGCATGGGGAAATATGAAGACAATAAATCGCGCAGCTGATAGCAGCCCAATTAATTCAAAAGGATTCTCACCTTTGCCCCCCAACTCCTCATTTCAATAACTCCCATAACCTCCGATTTCGATGTCCGGTGTCTTTGATTGCTCCACGGAATAATTAGAATAGTTTATTCATCAACCCGCTAATATCCACACAAACCGCACTGGAAATATGAACTCACGAGATCAAACCCATAGAATAGCATTGCCAAGTGGTGGATTTTGTTGTTTTTCGAATTACAAGTTCAATTCTCAAATTTTGCTGTTGTGTGATCCTGAACAGTATTACCTAATTTTATGTGCTAAACGATTCAAATTTGGTTGGGTCCAGGGTGTCCGTAATCTTTATCATAATATGTTAATCCTTCTGCTGATCGGTAATTCGTACTATAGTGACAGAATATCAATTTTAATTTCCTCTTTATTTATACTTATGAGTAAGGAGTACCAAACGATTTTACATCGATTTTGTGCAACTTGGATCGTTTTTGGTGTCAAACTAAATAAATTGCGTTAGTGATTACGATGAAGATTAGTAAAATTAATTGGAGTAGCTTCCGTGAAACCTAAATTCCGCCACTGATTCAAGGATTTAAGGATTAGGAGGAAATTGGTTGAGGGATTGCAGGGAGTAGGAACCCTTCAGAAACGATCGCTTACCGCCTAGCAATTCAAGACACGGGCGGTACCGATCCCACGGTGTACGTACAAATCTATCTACCCTTGAGTGAGTATTGCTGAAGGCTCAACCGTTCCCCGTCAAATTCATACCAAAACCAACATCTATTCAAATTCAGTTCCGTCTTCAAGGCAGTAGTTGCACAGTTGAGTTACTCAGTAACAGGATTGAGATTTCACAGTAACAGATTTCTATTTGGACAACATTAAAAGTGTCTTATCAGCATTAGGTACCTTGGCATCGAATGAGATTTGCGCGTTGTTGGAATGCGGTTGATTAGAACCCAATTAAATACCAGATAGTAATGTAGTGAATATGAATCATATTTATAGGTGGGTAAAGATACGGTGTGATTTAGCTTAATTTACGAATAGTCTCGACGAATATTATTTTAAAAGCTGTAGCATGACCATGAACATTTATTATTCGAGAACAGCACTCGTTCAACATTTCAAAGAGGTTCAATAAAAGTTCCAGTCGTGCAGCATGAATGTATGAGCGGATTTTCGTAGATTAACGTAATGTATAATGTCGAATTGTTTTGAAATTGGAGCTTTTCGAGTGCAATGAAATTGTTAACTATTAATTTTATGGTCAAAACGTATTCTAAATAACAATCTGCCATTCAAAAAGAGATTTTGGGTTGTTAGCTTTTCGCAATTTTATCGATTTTTTAGCAAATTTTAATGCAATTTTTGTACATTTTTCACCATAATTTTGTACATAAATTTTTTAATCTTCTATTTCATAGTTTATAAACTTTATTTGAGCAATATGCTGCTAGAAATATAAATTTAACAATTTTTGGCCATTTTTACTGATTTTTTGAAATTTAACCAATTTAATGTGCTCAAAAAGTGGTGGCCAACAAACTCATCCATTCATTTGGAAAGCTTGATTTTTTGGCGCAAGAACGGAATTTTTATCTCAATCCTAAGGATAGTTATCGTCTGGAATGACATATATGTATATATTATATATATATATATATGTATATATGTTGTTTATACAAACTGACACTCCAATATAAATTTATTTAGTTAAATGTGTTATATTCACATGTTGATTATTATGTTGTGTTGTCAACAAATAAAATCACTTCGCCTCTAAAATCTATCAAAGATAGTTGTGCTAATTTCACTTATAAAAATAACTAACTCTGCTAAAGTAAAATTCACTAAAAATCACATATTTACAAGAGGTTATGCTCCTAGCAAGCTTCCACTGAAAAGTAGTAAAAAATAAATAGGTACAAATATAAATCAAGTACCAACCATGAGCGTAAAAATTGAAACGCTAAATAAAGACAACTTTGACACTTGGAAAGTCCAAATGGAAGCCCTGCTTGTCAAGAATGATGTACTCGGATATGTCAATGGAAGGAAAAAACGTCCAGTCGTCATTGAAGGAAATCTTGATACCATCAAAGCAGCAGAAGAATGGGATGACACCGACTTGAAGGCACGAGCGGACATCATTTTAGCAATATCACCTTCGGAGATTAAACAAGTAAAAGATTGTATAACATCTAGAGAATTATGGTTGAAATTAGAAAGTATTTACCAATCCAAAGGTCCTGCTAGGAAAGCCACCTTATTGAAGCAATTAATTTTATATCGAATGAAAGAGGATGGCAACGTTAGGGATCATCTTGCAAAGTTTTTTGACGCAGTAGATAAATTAAAAATGATGGAAGTTACAATACACCCTGATATGTTATCTGTAATACTTCTTTATAGCCTCCCAGATAGTTATAACAACTTCAGATGCGCCATTGAATCGCGAGATGAACTGCCAGATCCTGAAATATTGAAAATAAAAATAATAGAACAAGGGGATGCTAGAATAGATAATAGTTGGAATTTAGAGGCAATGACAGCGAGGGGTAATAATTACAGACTACATTCTTCTAAACGTAAAGAAAACTATCAAAATAGATTACATACAGAAAAACGACAAAACCACGAAAAACAAAACTATCAGAATAGGGAATGGACTGCTTATAGGCCGCAAATCGATAACCGAAATTGCCCGTACTGTAGTAGGCGAGGTCATAAACCATCTTCCTGCTATTACAGACCAAAGGCAAGAAAAGTAGAAGAAAGGGACAACAGCTTATTCACTGAAGAATTCGCTTTGAAAACCAACTCCAGAGTATGGTGCTTGGACAGTGGATGCAGCTCCCACATGTGCAACGAGGATGAAGCGTTCACGTCTCGAGAACCCATTTCTGATGGAAAAGTAAACCTCGCAAATAATGAATCGACAAAAATTCAAGGTAAAGGTACAGTTAAAATAGCTATAACTAGAGATGAAAAAGTAAAAATTATGACACTAAATAATACACTACATGTACCTGACTTACGTACAAACCTCATGTCAGTGAGTAAAATAACTGATAAAGGGCATGCCGTAGTATTTACGAAAAACGAAGCTGTAGTTCAAAATGATGAAGGCAGAATAATACTGACCGCAAAACGTAAAAATAATTTATATTATGTTGAAGAACGAGGTATCGAGAATTGCCGTGTAATTTCACAAAAAAGAAACATTAATAATATCGAAGAATGGCATCAACGTTTAGGTCACCTGAATGAAGGAAGTATGAGAGAAATCGTAAATCACCGTAGGGCACTAGGAGTTGAATTTAGTGGACAACTATCTACCTGCAAAGTATGTGCCATGGGGAAAATGGCACAGAAGCCATTTCCAACAAAATCTATTAGAACTTCTAAAATTCTGGAAATCATTCATACAGACATTTGTGGACCTATGCGAACATCATCCAAGAAAGGTTCAAATTATTTTTTAACATTTATTGATGACCACACACGTTGGTGTGAAGTAAGATTTGTGAAAAACAAAAGTGACGTTCTAAATGAATTTATAAAATATAAAAATTTAGTTGAAAATCAAAAAGGGGGTCGTATAAAATTTTTACAATCAGATAATGGAAGCGAATATAGAAATAAAGCATTTGATGAATTTTTAGATAAAGCAGGAATAGGCAGAAGATTAACTGTGACACATACTCCAGAACAAAACGGTATAGCAGAACGAAAAAACCGATCACTTGTTGAAACTGCGAGATGTATGCTGATCCAGTCAGGACTGCCACCATCATTCTGGGCAGAAGCCATTTTTACTGCAAATCACGTTCGGAACAGGTGTCCTTCAAGAAGTTTGGATGGAAAAACACCATTTGAAATGTGGACAGGTAAACCCCCTATTCTAACCCATTTTAGAACATTTGGTTGCAAGGGCGTTGCTCTTGATAAATCACCAACCAAAGGAAAATTTCAGCCACGAGGGAAATCGTGTATTTTTCTTGGTTATTCGGAAAGATGTAAAGCGTACAGAATATTTTTGGAAGAAGAAAGAAGAATAACTGAAACAAGAGATGTAAGGTTCCTGGATGAATTTCAGAAAGAAAATCAATATGAAGAATTCGAAACGAAATTGAAGAAAGAAGCAACTGAAAGTAAATCAATTACAATACCACTGAAGAAGACAAATTCAAGAAACGGACAAGGAGATAATCTACAACAAAATTTAGAAGACGCTGATGAATATGACACAGCTGATGAAGAACCTGGCCCGATAACATCCACTACCAACGATGAGCAGCCAGTAGTTTCCAGCCGAGGGAGGGGAAGGCCTCGGATCATTCGGTCTGGAAATCCTGGTAGACCACGGAAATTTTATAAGCCAGTTCAACCGCAGAATTGTACATTGGCGGATGAGGATGTGGGCATTGAGAATCGTTTTCAAATAAATGCAAAAAGTTGCGGACAAATCCGTGACAGATGCAATGAACAGCCCAGAAGCAAACTATCTATCCAAGAATCAGACACAGCATTTGGACACGAAACACAACAACATCCCTTATCAATTCCTAAGACAATGTTCATATCACACAATGCACCTTCATTATCTGTCAACCGAATCCATGATTGCTGATGTGTTGACAAAAGGGTTGCCTGGAGCAAAACATCATGTTTTCACAAGTGAACTTGGAGTTGCCAGTTTGAGGGGACGTGTTGTTTATACAAACTGACACTCCAATATAAATTTATTTAGTTAAATGTGTTATATTCACATGTTGATTATTATGTTGTGTTGTCAACAAATAAAACTACTTCGCCTCTAAAATCTATCAAAGATAGTTGTGCTAATTTCACTTATAAAAATAACTAACTCTGCTAAAGTAAAATTCACTAAAAATCACATATTTACAAGAATATATGTATATATGTATATATATATATATATATATATATATATACTAAAAGTGCCTAAAACAGCTAAAATCCGTTAAATTTATTCTTTTTAGCAGAATGTTACTAAAATAAAGTTCATTAACTACAATATAGAACATTCAAAATTTTATGTACAAAATTTGTCTCGAAAAATGTACTCAAATGTAATTAAAATTTGCAAAAAAATCGATAAAAACTGCAAAAAAGATAAAGTCTAAAATCTTTTTTTGAATAGTAGATTCACTATTTAGAATGCGTTTCTTCTATATAAGTAATATCTAAAAAAAATGCACTCAAAAAGCTCAAATTTCAAAACAATTCAACATTACACAATACGATATTTAACGAAAATACGATCATTCAGCATGTTTGGAACTTTTAAAAATATTTACGGAACCAATGTTCCCAATAATAATTTTTGGAAATTAATTAAAATTGATTGTCTCGTTTTAATAATGATTTTATGGCAATACAAAGATTGACCTGATAATAACCAGTGTTGTGAGTTTAATGGCTGAATGGGATTTTCGTCAATCGTAATAAAACTACCTATTACTTTTTCGTTATTACGAAATGAATGATAGTAACACATAAATTATCAACACTCCGGGAAACAACTTATTTTTAAATTTTAATTAATTGTTAAGAACGATTTTAAAGTTTCGTGATTATTTTGAATTAATATTTAAGAATCTTTTTTCATCATCTCACGTTTTAACACGAAGGGATGGGATAGTCATGTCCCAGAGGATTAAATGCTATTCGTTAGCGTAAGTTCATAATCTCTATGCACATAGCTTTTATTGAAGTTTTCTCTGATATTCCAATAGTTACAGCCAATGTCACAGTTACAGATTTTTATCTAGGCGAATCCGTTGGTCTTTACCTCACTAAAAGCTGTAAAAACTTGAAAGAAAGCTGTATCTCAAAATATTGCCCTCAAAAAAATATAATAAAATAAATAAATAAATAAAGTCCAGTCATGCAGCATGACCCCATGAGCGAATTTTTGAAGAAATCTTCGACATTTCAGTCGCTATTGATCGTGTAGAGAAATTTACAACTAGCGAACGGCATTATTTCGATTTTTGACTGATTTTTCAACTTTGAAATTTTTGAAAACTTGATACATATTCTTATAGGAAATGTTACGCTGATTCTGAATATACCACATGTTAGTATGCTGAAAAAATTATTTTCACAAAAAATCGCAAAAAACAGGCTATTTTGAAATTGTTGACTACATTTTTGAAAATTTCAACCCGAAGATGTAATCCGATCATGCTGGCCAACGAACTTGAACTTTCGTTTTGTGTCCTTAACATTCATTTTAAAATTTGTTTGAAGTTTCTAGCGCAATTCTAAGGAAAGTTATCGTCTGGAATGACACATACATACAACATATATACATATATGTACTACTTCAATAATAAAGTACATTCCCATTCCACCGTTTTCTTGAAATCGTCAGTTTCAAACTTTCGACTGCCAGACAACATGAAAATTACTATCCCAACTCTGGAAGCTTTTACAGTTAGAATGGATCGACAAATCTAAAAGACAATGTTAGAGATAGAAAAAAAAAAAAAAAAAATAAATAATAATAATAATAAAAATTCCAGTCATGCAGCATGACCCCATGAGCGAATTTTCGAAGAAATCTTCGACATTTCAGTCGCTATTTACAACAGGCGCAATTCTACGGAAAGTTTTCGTCTGGAATGACACATACATACATACATACATACATATATACATACATACATACATACATACATACATACATACATACATTTAAAAAATGCGTTAAACTTCAGAATATGATTCAGAATAGCCTGAAACGGATTTCTGCATAAAATCTTTTCAAAAATTCACATTCTACAAATTTTGAGGCGAGAGCAATAGCTTAATTTTCTTCAAAAATTCGCTAATAACAACTATTCTTGATCTCCTACTCTAGGAAATGGTGGTACTTGGGGTCATATTATGTATAGTTCAATTCAATTCAATTTAATTCATTTTTATTGAATAACCCGTAGGTATTACAAGGAGGTCCTTAAATACATATTAAAATAGCACGTGATATCTTGCCTTCATTTCTGTCTCTACAAACAATGTTAGACTTTTACGTATGATGTATCAAATAATTACTTATATAGGTCTACATAATTTACGTATAATAAATGAGCACTGCATAGTTAACATAGATCACAATCAATAATGCCTACACTCCACTGCCAAATTTCAATAATAATCCCGAGTAATTCCCAAAATTGCAGATTTTCATCTTCTTCTTGACCTGTTTTCTGGAAATGTTGGGAGGGGACGGAGGAGGAGTATTCAGATTAATCTCCACTTCTGACCCACTAGATGTATATAGAAACCTCCAACGTAATTCATCCATAGTGAATGATAAGTTTTTTTTCCATCAACCAGTAGTTCATCTCCAATCAAGAAGGCGTGCTTCCCGTCTTTTATATTATGTATAGTTGAACTGACTCTATTTTTTATTTATTCGCTACAGGAATTGGGAACAGCAGATCCTACGATCGAAGATTTGATATTGACCCTCGGGCGTAACTTGACAGAAGTAGAGATGCCGAGAGTGACGCCTAAAAGCTTTTTACCGGACGACACCGACGAATTTATTAGGTGAGCTTATAATTTCACGTTGTTCTCAGAAACTTACTACTCGTAAATTAAGTACTAAGGGACCACTTAGTTTGTGGCTGCTGGTGGCGTGTGTGGTTTCAGTCGATACGGTGTTGAAACTTAAAAGATGGTCGCCTCTTTACTAGATACCAATCATGATATGAACATATTCATTGTAGCTCTCACTTTCAAAAGTCATTGACATTGCCTAAGTTTCAACAACTAACCACCAGATTAGTGGGGATGCGAACTGGGTTAAAACCGTCTGTGCGAAATTGGGATGAAATATTTGAGTATGCAGGGTGTGCCGACTTAAGTTCATCAAACTCTGAGATTCGATTATAGATCTCATTTTTGATAGAAAGTAGATGTACAATCAATGAGAATTATAAGAAAATGTGATTGCTTGAAGCTCTTCCAAAACCTAACGTCTTCTTTTTGTCCAACAGTCTCATTATACCTATAACTCTTCTATTTTTTAACTACATATATGTTCTTGAAAACTAACAGGCGAACCATTGTTTTCTCATTTTCTCACTTCTTTTCTGTCACAACTCTATACATAAACACAAATTATCAGCACTTCAACTTACAAGCAACAAGGATTAAATTCAACCGTGGCTGCCCCGATCCAGGCGGGAGGACCAATGACTTTCGTCTTTGTCTGATAAGGCCAGAGTGATCTTTGAGATCTGTTATTGACCTGCGCGGAATGTGAGAGGGAATTTTAACATCCCTTTTCCCTCAAACCAGGTAAACTGCCCCTACAACATACTGCCAGGGTTGCCAACTTCAGTTGAGTAACTGCTTACTTGAGTTACTGTTGAGTGAACCACCCCACTCAACTATGGATTCAAACTGATGAGTGGAGGGTGACCCTCCATTTAGGTAAGTGCGAGTGAACACATAAACTCAGGCTTTGTCTATAAACTCCACCCTTAGAGTTCGGTGAACACCCGAGTCGGCTAACCCTATGTACAATGTGCACTATACGGTCTTTGATAAGACAATGGAATTAGAATTGTCATAAACCAACATACGAGATTCCCGACGTCAGCATATTGCGTTCTCGATTGCCTTTCCCCTTGCATTCTTGTACTCAACACATATCAGCAAATTTTCAATTTCTCACTTCTTGAAAAGAGAAAAAGTACCTAGTTACCTATTTTATGTAACGTTAGAACACAGGTTCACGGTTTTTCATCAAATGCTTTCACACTATTATTGTGGGAATTGTGGGAATCACTCAAAATTTCTAATGATACTTCAATTGCATCATTTTGAATATATTTTTCTTACGACTGAAAAGAACTTCTATGAGCGTTCATCCGGGAGGTAACTAGTAAACAAGCACTGTGAAATATAAACCCCGAAAAGTTACATTCTTACTCTACTGTTTGAAATGTCGCTAACACAATGAGATGAATGTTGAATCCTAGAAGGCCTCAATTTAGCTTTTATGGGATTGCATGTTGCAAGTTTTCTATTACAAACCAATTCATTGTCGTCATTCACCCATGACACCAAACCACAGTTATAAATGAAGGAATGTAATGCGATGGATCTTGTTCTGATTGAGTATTTAAAAATTGAGTTAAAAGGAAAAAAAATTGCATTACATCGGGGAGTGAATGAAAATGGAGAAGTGATCATAAGTTTATTATTTTGTTGTACGCTAATGGAACGGTTTAGATGACCTGGAAGCACAGTCTGGTACAGTTCTAGCGAAGAAGGAAAATAGAATGTTGTGAGGTTTCCCTCCAATTGTCTAAACCCCAATATTTCAATTTATTAGCCAATTTTCGTATCAAAATATTCGAGCATTTTCTTCATTAAAATCCGTTATGAGGCATTCTGAAACGAATCCTAGGAACTCTTTCATATTATATATGTGTGTGTGTGTGTGTGTCCCATCCTACGGGCTTGCAGATCGCCCTCAACGCTTTTGCTGAGCAGCTAGCCAGGTGTGGTCTAGTGGTCAACCCTTCTAAGTGTGGGTCGGCCTCCTTGGTCCCGTTGGGTCGCCAACATAAGGTGAAGGTGGTGGATGAGGAGTGTTTTGCCTTAGGACAGACACCCATCCCCACCCAATCCGTGCTGGAGGTCTGGCGGTACCTTGGGGTCGACTTCATGGGTGTGGCCACTATAGCCACAAGCCCTGTGGACCTTGGTGGAGCATTAGCTCGTGTCACCAAGGCTCCATTGAAGCCACAGCAGAAGCTGCGCCTCCTTCGCACGTACTTACTGCCAAAGCTAACCTATGGGTTAGTCTTTGGCAGGCTTACTGCTGGGAGGCTGCTTGAGTTAGATCGTGAAGTTCGCTTTGCTGTGCGCTCTTGGCTAGGCTTTCCACCTGGTGTCCCAAGTGCTTACATCCACGCACCGGTCAAGGCGGGTGGGCTCGGTATTGTCTCTCTTTCTGCCAGCATCCCATCTTTACGCCGCCAGCGCCTGCTTGCCCTTAGGGGCTAGAGCTGGGTGGTCGCCCGCACTGCTGCTGACCTGGACTTTGTCCGGCAGCAGTTGTTGTGGTGCGATCGAGCAACACCAACTGCTCCAAAACCCAGCTCATCTGCTGAGTGCGCTGCTGCACTGCATGAGTCAGTAGATGGTAAAGAACTCTGACAGTGCTCTGAATCCCCCATTTCTACCCAGTGGGTGGAATGGGTTTCAGAGGGCGCGACTATCGCCATTTTCACGCCCTCTGGGAGGCTACACTAGCAACCTCGGTGAGGTGTTGGAGGAGTAGTCGCGGGACAGTTGACACCCTTTGCCGTGCCTGTCGGGGTAAAAATGAGAATCTATATCATGTAGTGCAGCAGTGTCCTCCCACTCCTTTTTAACAGAAATTAGGAGAATGATTTTCAGCCAAAAACAAATTATCAACGTATAAGTAGGACATTTAAAAATTTTGCACATAATTACGCTGAAAACCATTGTAAAATTCCATTAATATTTGCTGAAAAATCTATAAACACTGCAAAATATGAAAATCCAAAATCTTTTTTTAATTGCAGAACTTTATTTACTAATAGTTGCCATAAAATTGGTTTGTAACAATTTTTTAGCAATCGAATTGCTCCAATTTCAATACACTGTAACATATATATATATATAATACGATAGGTAATTTGAGAAAATTCGCTCATTCGATCATGCTTCAGACTGGAACTTTTTCTTGACGTATTACCTTTAAGACTTGTTTGAGCAAAGCAGGACTTCAAGGCTGGTCGAATTGATCGAACTGGTCGTAACTGAATACAAAATAGCCCAATCAATCCCCCCCCCCACCAAACTCGAAGAAGCTAGCAAAACAGCGAAAAGGAGTCTAAGAAGCCAATAATAAAGAGATTTTTTAGGAACAAATATCCTCTAAAGAGCCAATAATAATACGCAAAGATTTGATAAATGTGTGATAACCATCATTAGCGAATTTTTGTACACAAGTAAATGAAGCTATTGCCATGAATAGCTCGGCAATGTTAAAAAAAAAAAAAAAAAAATCATCAAATTATTTTTGGGTCCATTACGATAGCTTTATTTTCAACGAAAATTCGCTGAACTAACAGTGTAACAAATAGATTCACAATTAAGTAAAGATGAAATTGTATTTAGTACCTTTGAATTATGTTAAAATAGGTACAGAGGATCACTAACGACGCCGCCTTGCCATGAAGTGGTCATTTGGACGGTTTTCACGTCGTCCAAGACTCTCACTCAATATCAGGTAAGTTTTGGTTCAGTACAAATAGTTACTAGGCTAGAACAATAAATTCAAGAATTCCAAGTACAAGAAATTCGTGGGGTAGTTGAACTATCAACTATTCGTCCTGGCTATTGACCTATTACCAGTGGCTTATCTGAGTAATTTCTAATGAACGGGCAACAGTCGAGGATTTTATCTTATAGTTTTTGTATTAATTTCTAGTGCTTGTTGCTGAGTATACGAAGACTGTTAATAAACTGTCAAACGTTCATATAAGTAGGTAGGTGCTCAATGGCTTTTTGTAATGATCTGAAATCAGGGACGCTTTCATATTCATAAATTTACCTATGGAATATTAAAGCATAATACAACTTAGAAAAAATATTATCGTAATAACTAATCATAAATACGAATAGGTACCTACCGATGTACTGAGGAGCACTACGTTTATTTTACTATTATACTAGACAAACTGCATGGAAATTCGTATACATACGTAGACAATCTCTCTTACAGGTTTATCCTCAATTGTTACTTCCGCGAGAAAAACTTTTTCTGGACAATATCACACACAATTGTATTATATAAGTAGGTACCTACCTACGCGAAATAAAATACAGGGAAACAGTTTTGAATCGAACAACCAAGTTTGATCAAGAAGGCAGTGAAAAGTAGAGGAAGTTCATAGGGGAATTTCGGTGGATACTGAACAATGGATATTTTTCTGGGGGAAAATCGCACACGGGCTAGCCCCAAAAGGTAGTGGGGAACGACTTGATTTCAGTTTGCAGAATCCACATTTCCGTTTCGTTGACTCGGTGATTTTACTACTCTCCGTGGGGCTGTACAATATCCACGCCAATTTGCCCCTACACAAACGAACCTAAAGGACGACACACTTGTATTTTTTCAGCATTTTTCTCGTATTTTTAATCCTCGAACGTGAAGAAGGCAAATTTTTTCCAAGGTCAGCAGTGAATGTTAAAGAGGAATAAGTGCGAAAACAGCGCATTCTGGCGGAATGCAATTTTATTAAGTCTTTCAGGTTAAGGGCTCCTAGAGGTTTTCCATTGAATTATATATAGAGAGTTTGCGGCGACTTCAAATTAACGTCACCCGTTACCGTAGTCTTGAGGGAGCAAACGAAGATGCTAATCCAAATGGAACCGGGAGAACGGCTGCCTTAATTTTGATGTCACGTTAACGGTGCCCCCCCCCCCCCCCCCCCCCCCCCCGCTGTCTTGTTGTCCACTGGTTGACACAATTTCTTCATTTCAATATGAAACGCCGATTTTTCTGAATTCTAATTTCAGGTTAGTTTTAGTACAAATACGGACTAATTTCTCATTTTTGAAGAAAATTAAGCTATTGCTCTCGCCTCAAAATTTGTAGAATGTGAATTTTTGAAAACATTTTATGCAGAAATCCATTTCAGGCTATTCTGAATCATATTCTGAAGTTTAACGCATTTTTTTATGTATGTATGTATGTATATATGTATGTATATGTATGTATGTATGTATGTATGTGTCATTCCAGACGATCACTGTCCGTAGAATTGTGCTAGAAACTTCAAACAAATTTTAAAATGTTAAGGACACAAAACGAAAGTTCAAGTTCGTTGGCCAGCATGATCGGATTACATCTTCGGGTTGAAATTTTCAAAAATGTAGTCAAAAAATTCAAAATAGCCTGTTTTTTGCGATTTGTTGTGCGAAATAATTTTTTCAGCATACTAACGTGTGGTATATTCGGAATCAGCGTAAAATTTCCTATAAGAATATGTATCGAGTTTTCAAAAATTTCAAAGTTGAAAAATCAGTCAAAAATCGAAATAATGCCGTTCGCTAGTTGTAAAAATCGGTAAGTAATATTTGCATGAAACATTGTCCAAATTCAGATTGAACTACTCTTATGGAAGTATCCCTGTATAACCAATCCTAGAACCATTCTGTTTAAGGCTAGAACCATGCTGTAGATAGAATTTGATTCCATATTATTTGTCTACCAAAATCATAAACTAAAATTTCTCAACACTATCAATAGCGACTGAAATGTCGAAGATTTCTTCAAAAATTCGCTCATGGGGTCATGCTGCATGACTGGACTTTTTTAGTTTTCAATTCGTAAACAGGGGATGGATAGTAAGCCTCAAGTGTGGAACACCGCGGTTTAGTTGCACTTATAGGTCATTAGTCGTTACGAACTTCATGTTTTTGGGTTTTCCGTTGGGCAAATTATCAACAAGTATGAAAAATTATTTATCTCTATGACAATGAAACAGGATTTTACTTGACAAAATCATCAGTGGAGGCAGCACTTCACGCAATGTTCACGAGAAAATAGCTGAGAGTTCAGGTAAACTAAGAACAATACTGCGAAGAAGTAGTGTCTTAAAACTCAGTTTTCTCATTTAAAATATGTGAAATAATAACAAGGCTCTAATCTACCAAATAGAGCCTGTGCGCAAAAGAACGGAACATATCGATCGAGTTGAAGGCTAGTAAAGCTGGACAGCGGAGGCGGACTTCAGATGGCACATTTGGTTTCTACGCGACTTGAAACGTAAAATAACCAAGTTTGAGGGGTGTCCAAAAACCTACCCTCTACATCAACATAATTAGTTGGTAATGAGGCATTTGAAAAGAAAAACTATTGTATTTACTTCAGCAGTATTAGAGTGATTTTGAGGTGAGCAGTAGGGTTACATTTACAGGAAGGTTAGGCTGGTGTCGTGTGCCTTTAGGTCCCCAAACGGGTGACGTTAAATGAGCCAATCTAACGTATGACGTTGCTAACGTCCCCTCAAGGTCACGTACTCCTGTCTAATTTTCCTAAGTCAGTTTAAAAATGCTCCACCAGGATGCGCAATGGTCGAAAAAGCTGACCTTGGAAAAAAGCACTTTGCCTTCTTCACGTTCCAGCGTTGAAAATGCGAGAAAAAAACTGAAAAATGCAAGTGTGATACAATACCTAATAATAATAATAGTTGAGTTTTACTAATTGTATTCTTTAATTGACGGTGTTAGGTACTAAAGTTGGGAGCGTAAAATTATTAATTTTGATTGTATCCAAACCACAAAATTCTGCATCCTCTATAATTTATGGAGGGGCTCTGCCCACCCTGCCCCTCCTCAGACTACGCCTCTGCCTATTAATCTTTGTCAAATTGCCGACTAATCGTGGTTGAAATGTCATCGAAACGGAACCCCATTCGTGTTTCCAGTCTAAACAGATTTCTTGGCTCGCCTCACCCCCTTCTCACCTAAAGATAATGGAACTTTTATTTTCCCCAAGTCAATGACGCTCAGAAAAAATCCCGTTCTGAAAATAGCCACCCGGCAGCAGTGCGAGAGGAGAATCCACGAAAAAAATAAAATTGGCAGCTCACGCCCCTTAAATTATCCCAACTTTACAACGGGAGCGAAATGGGTTCCCATATTTCACGTTGAGGTAGGCAAAAAGCAAGAACAGAGGAAATACGATATATCTTCTGTCTTTAGCACTCCCGTCTTTTGATCGGAAACCGTATATTGTTGCTGCTATGTTTTTGAAACGTTATAGGAGAATGGTACTACTTTAAGAATACACACGTAAAACGGACAGTCTTTATTGAGACATCAGAAAGACATTGACCTTTACATCCAAGGGCGGCGCCTATACGACGGATACGATACATTTTTTGGAGATACCTACCAAATTTAGAAATAGCGAACTAATGCAAGTGTCAACTCTAGAAAAAAAAGCCAAGTGTGGCACATAGCTTCCTCGTCTACGTATCATGAATGTATGGATCATTGAAAAGTTTTAAATGGTCTTGAAAAATTCCATAGCGGACAATGAGTAAACGTCAGCGTGGAACGTCATAATTGGTCAATTAAGAAACGAAAAAATTAGACTCAATGTAATTTACGTTTGCGCATGCGCAGAATGAACTTATGCATTGAGAACAATGAAATTGGGATGGGACCATCTACATTGTAGGGACTTCTGCCATAGGATATCCACCCAAACGGAATATAATAGCCTACAATAATGTTGAAATTTTCATTTCAGAAGATGAACAAATTTTTAATCATCTACACGAATACGAAGCTTTGTTGTCTTTGATGGTGAAAAAACAAAAAACAACGTATTACAGGGAGGAATGCATGCAGAAAATGTCAAAAATTCCTTTTCGTGCAGTTTCTAGTATTTCGAAACATTTGCTTCTTCAGAAGAATTCAAGTCGAAATATCGGTTGAGGAACGGTTGCGTATGCGAAAGATATTATCTCAAAGAAGCCTTGGGTTGCGATTCGAATAATGAGATAAATTACTGTTATGAGGAGAAAATTAGCCGAGCAATAATATGTAATTATGGATGTATATCGTGTCATTTTTTAATAATTTTTCTGAGATAGAAGACGCTAGAGTTATACATCGAGTGATTATGCATATTACGAAGAAACTATATCTCAGTGATATAGTAGGAGCGGATTTACCATGATCTGTTTGTGTTTGGAATCTATTCTCATTATATGTAATGTCTGTAGCCGAGTGTGCTACTATTGCACAACTAGACGCAAATCAGGATCGAGCAAAAAAAAAGGATTACAAAAATCGGTTGAGAATTGTAGCTTGGGCAGCGCATTAAAGGTTCGGATATTACCCCCTCTCTGTTGGTAAATCTAAAATCCCCAAAGTCTGTTGCTCAACTAGACTAAAATTGGTATCGAACAAAAAAGAATCTCGAAAATCGGTCGAGAATTGTAGCCTGGGCAGCGTCGACAAAATTTTGTGAACTTCATACTGAAGTAACTTAAGCTATCAACCTTTCGAACCTGAATTTCGAGTTGTTGAAATTCATCAATTGCAAGCTCGAGGGTGGGGGGTTAAAGTTGTACTATCTTCTCCCACACTTTGGTGGTGAAGATGGTACACCGTCGTTTTACACCTCCAACCAGGTTGCAGAGGCTTCTGTACCAACTTCACCATCGTTTTTAACATCTACTTTCTTTCTACAAGTGGAGGGATGATGGAAAAATGGGACTAAAAAGGTCTAAGGTTGAATCAAACGCAAGAAAAAAATTAAAAGGCCTTTATTTAGCAAAAAATGTGTTTAAAACACAGAAAGGGGCTTTATTGAGCAAACAATTCGATCAAGTTGAAGGATTTTTGGGTAACTTCCCCAGGAACAACAAAACGGTATCTACGTATCTTCAAATGGCACGAATCAGTCTTTTCAACATACCTACTCGTAGGTAAGCAAAGAAAACGACTGTACCATCTTCACCACCTAAAACTTAATTTTTTACAATTTTGGCTTCAGGAATTTTTCTTAAAGAGATAATTTGGATTTCTCGACGGATTTCCAATCCCAAATAGATGTGTAACCAAGGAAATACACTTATTTGGTGATCGCTGTTCAATTGCCACAGCCCCAGGAGCAGTTTGGCAGAAAACACAGTTCACCTTGATTATCACGTTATCACCAATAGTGTTATCAGCGTCAAAGAGTACATGAGAAGAAGGTGCTCCACCGCTCAGATGCTGCTCCCTAGTGCCCTTGACACAAACCTGTCGGCCATTTTTGCTTGGGAACCCCCCTTTTCCCGCCAAATTTCAATTTATTTGGAAAATCCGTCCTTGTACCATCTTCACGACTTAGAATTCGGATATTTTTTCTCATGCCCCCCCCCCCCCCCAGATCAATTCCAATGGGCATCCCTCTTAATTACAAAGCCTTGCCTGTAAGACATAGGTTCAGAGGAGGTCCTAAAAATGAAATAGTGGTCTATTAAATATCCCTTAGCATATTAAAGTTATAAAATCCATAGTAAAATAGCAGAAACTCTTAGGGCCGGTTTCACAATCACATTTATCCAATGGATAAGGGGGATTTATCTGAGGGATAGCGTTATCCTCCAGATAACCGAATAGGGGGTGTTTATCCATCCCTAGTTAAACCTATCTGGCGTTTTAATTTATCTGGTCCCTGGATGTCTGGATAACATAACTGGAGGTTGATTAGATATCTAGAGCTTTCTAACCTCAATTTGATTGTCTTTAGTTTTGTACCTTCCAATGTATATATTTGGGGATTTGTCTTAAAATCGCAGCAACGGCGAAGATTCTATCGTAGCATAATTTGTTGAATGGAAAAGAAGACCTTACAATACCTAGTAAGACCCCGTGTAGATCACCTACTAATATGGGACGAATGCGTATTTTTATTGAGGTTTCGGTTGGACAAAGATACCGTTCTTTTCATTGTAACACAGATTGAAGACGAAATTTTCTCCAAAATAAACATATTACAATAATTCATTCATAATAATTCAGGTTGCAATATCGCAAGTCTCTAGAAATGAAACAAATAGCAAAAATGTGGTGGTTTCTTATTTGCCGAGTTTGATAGCATGATGGACATTGTTGTGGAAATAACGTCAGATCCGGTTTTTTTAATAGTCGACCCATGAAGAAAATGTAGCTCCTACTCTACTCTGTGGTAACTCCATGTGTAAATCGCCCTTATTTTGTCGCCTACAGACACCAATGAGGATGCTAACGGCGCTCTCTGCCAGACAGAATTTATCTGAGGAATAATTTTATCCGCTAGGTAATTCGGCATTGATAAACGACTCACATTCTTTATCAAGAGTATAGCGAAATACTCAGTTTAGCTATCCTGCAGTTTATGTCAGTACTAGGATATAATAATAGTATTATATTTTACCAAGTTTCAAATTGAGTCTACTCTAATCGAGTCATCAGAATCATCAAGCGTCCAATATTTTGATGAAATAAGTTCGGCATCCTCGCCAGAGTGTTGTATTGTAGAAAATTAATAATTAATATTATGTAGATAATTGATAAACCGGCCCTCAATCAATTTCTAAAAACTTTCAATGATTGCGCTTAATTCCGTTTTATTTTAATGAATCGAAATCGAGAGGAAGTGGAATACAAGTTTCCTTGTTGAACATCCACATATTGCGGTGGTTGGTACAGTGATGGCGGATCTCACTGGGACAACGTTTCGTTTCCAAACCATTTCATTATAGTTTCAATAATGGGAACATCTAGGTCACGATACAATAGCGCCATCAATTTCCACCCTGGAGCTATGCGTAGGAGATAATTATTACACCATGGTCATACCTAATGAAAGCGTGTAATATTGTCTCTATCATGTGACAGATAGAACAGGTGTTATGAAATGGCTTTGATAATTCTCGTGGTAATAAATAATCCGATATTTACGTATTTTATTAGCATATGATGGGATGTCTTTAGTCAAACCTCACAGTACCTATTTTGTGTGATGAACTAGTAAACTCGATTATTGCCCGTTCTGTTATTCTCGAATAAGCCATCATAACTTAATTAGGAATTTACAAAAGGAAAACAATACACTATTGTTTATAAATGCAAGTGTGCAACCAATTGCTCTTTGTACTCTTCAAACGCCCGAAGAGTCAACGGAAAGTTATATAACCTGAAAATTTCCTTCTTTAGGAAATTTAAAAGGAACTCCTATTTATGTGATCAGTACTGCATACTGTAAAAAAGTCATTTCAATACAATCGAATACATGATAGTAATAGAAAATTAATGTGCTAGAGGCATAATAGTGAACACCATCCGAATTGCGGACTCAGTGGAGCCCACAGTCAACGATAGAAGCTACAAAAAAAGCTAAAAATCCTCAATCTTTTTGGATTTGCAGATTTTCATTTATATATAATTTCCTTGAAAAAATTGGTAGGTAGTTAACAATTTCTTTGCATTCAAAGTGCTTAAATTTTAAAGTAATGCGGGTAACATAGTAAAATATAATAATTTTCGAAAATTCGCTTATACGATCATGCTGAACGACTGGAACTTTATTTTTCATTTTTTTACTCAAACATAGAGCAAGCTTTTCTGCTGGACTTGCTGGAGTTAATGCTCTTCTATAGTTAGTGTCCATTTTCGTTGTGTCGTCTTTAATCAGAGACAGCAGATTTAAAAAAAAATCGCTTATTAACCGATTATATATACGATACTACGATAATACTGGACGAATTTTGCCTCATCATCCACGAGTTGTGGGTGCAGTTTTGCTAACTCCCGTTCTTCTCTCCTCGGTACAAATATTTTGTGTCTTTGAGAACGAGGCCTCAATTCATCTGCCTCTAAAAGAATAGCTATTTCGTACAGTGTTTCAATCCTGTTGCGCATACCGTATACACTCAACTTAGTGCATGACTTGTAGACTGACGGTGATCTGCCCAGGCGGTGTGACTGGGTCGCCCCTTGACAGTGACTTGATGGTGATCTGATCGTTCCGTGACTGTTGGGTGAATCTACCTTCAGGGAGACTGAACGGATCAAGGAATAGCGAGCCAGGTGGTTTCATTCGATTCTTTGGGTTGATAAAAAAATACAGACACGTTCTATTTCATTCTTATGATTAGTTAAGATATTTACCTTAGCTTTAGTACCTTTAGTACCACGTACTACTTAGTTGAGGGATTTCCAGAATTATCACTTTCAGGACGATTACAGAAGATCGCCTTGGGAAACTTATGCTTAATGGAATATGTAAAAATGTGCTTAATCCCCTTGTACATGTATAAAAATATTGTTCAACTAGGGGGACACCCCCTGCAGGCTTTGCCTGCCAACCCCCGTTATTGTGGCCTGACTCCCCCTATACTAACCCATTTTGGCCTCTGACAGAGCACCTATTGCAGCATGACGGGCCGTCCATTTCTGCCTGACAGGCTGACCATTGCACTCTGGTGCAAATCAGTATCCAATACTGCCCACCTCCTTGGCGAGATTTATAATGCCCACCTCCTTGTAAGATTTATAATGCCCACCCCATTGACGAAATTTATACTACCCACCCCATTGGTGGGAACTATACTGCCCACCTCCTTGGCAGATTTATACTGCCCACCCCATTGGTGGGAACTATACTGCCCACCTCCTTGGCAGATTTATACTGCCCACCTCCTTGGCGAGATTTATGATGCCCACCTCCTTGTAAGATTTATAATGCCCACCCCATTGACGAAATTTATACTGCCCACCTCCTTGGCGAGATTACCGCCCACCTCTTTGGCAGATTTATACTGCTCACCTCCTTGGCGAGATTACCGCCCAGTTCCTTGGCAGATTTATACTGCCCACCTCCTTGGCAGATTTATACTGCCCACCCCATTGGTGGGAATTATACTGCCCACCTCCTTGGCGAAATTTATATTGCTCACCTCTTTGTCATTTTTATACTGCCTACCCCATTGGCGGGATTCACATTGCTCACTTCCTTGGCGAGATTACCACCCACCTCCTTGGAAAATTTATACTGCCCACCCCATTGGCGGGATTTATACTGCCCACCTACTTGGCGATTTTATTCTGTCCACCTGCTTGGCAGATTTATACTACCCACATCCTTGGTAGATTTATAATGCCCACATCCTTGGCAGATTTATACGCATTTGACACACTTTCGTAATTTAAACGAATATGGTTCAACGTTTTGGAAAACTGAGGTTTTTTACACATAAGTCAGGAGATCCAGGGCTTGAATTTGAGTACCTACCAGTATGTTAGGGGTCGGTTGAGCCGAAACGGGCGATCATCATCATTCTCATCCTCGCTGTGAAGTTTTATTATTTAGAATTTTGATTTATATGACAATTTTAATTTCGGAGTGGACACATTACACTTGAGAAAGACGTAAACTCATTTTTCAGTGTTGGATAGGTCGTTTCGTCGGTAGTTGTACATGCAATGCCGCTGGGATAGATGTCTGAAACACAGACATCAGGAAGTTGTTTGTAAAAGGAAGGGTAACATTAAGTGAACCATTGCCCTCCGGCAGTAGTTGTAAACCCAATACCGAGTTATGACCACAAGGTTAATTACGGTTTCCTCTCAACTCGCGTGTCATTTGACGCGCATGTCAATTTTCGGCGGCAATCCCTCCTGAATGTACAATGGGAGGATGAATGGTGAGATCCTGATGCTCGAACTTAATACCGTCATCGTGGAGGATGCGTACCTACGATAATTACCGGTACTTATTCCAGTTACAGAATCAGTGACGATTAATATGTACTTTGAGTGAGTGGGTGAGACTTCGCTGGCCAAGGAACACAAGCTGTTTTTACCTCTTGGTTTTTAGCACATATTGATGAACACAACACATGCCAAATCAAATCAATTGACGGTTTTTTTCAATTTAATTGGTTGTGCTACAACGAAACATATAACCAGTTGAGTTGACATTTGAGCTATTTAGATCTTCAGTCGCTTCATAAATAAAATTAAATCATGAAATAAAATTACACTTGTCACAAAACTATTCCCACTTTCTTCATATAAGTAATCAGTTTTTTGTAAAGCTCCGACCTCGAGAACATCAACATTTCCAACATGTTAGAAAATTTGAAGGAGATTTGCATGTCTCACCTCTTCCTCTCGTTTATAGTGTGGACATACGCATATCTATGGTCACTCTCTACGTTCTCTCTTCTGTACCCGGTATTTCCGATTCAACGGAAGAATTGTTATCATGTACGCAAGAAATGTTGAGTGTAATGTACGCGACCTACTATAAGACATACATTGACGCCTCACGATCAAGCACGGCAGTTGGTATTGGAATTTATAACTCGGAAATCCAACAATCATCATCCTATCGTCTACCCTGATCATTTCAAATAAACAGCGCTGAACTGCTGTCCATAAATGCTGTGGAATAAATAACCTTTAAAGCATTAGGAAGAAAATCAGTCATATTAACAGACTCCAAATCAGCCTGTGAAGAACTCTCCCGAATCCATTTAGGCACGGTTACTAACTCCATTGTGTATGGCATAGCCAAAATCCTCACCTCCAACCCAGAAGATATACGAACTAAATCACTCGCGACGAAGTTGTGGCAACCCATTTTAAAACGGAAGTTAGTGAAAAACGTTGTCTATTTCGCAAATGTAGACTTACCCTCATTTTACTCCTGAACTCCTCCTGATGCTCGTCTATTCTTTCCCTGAATTTCCTACCAGTTTGACCGCAATATTCGTAGCCACAAGAACATTTTAGCCCCTAATGTCGTCTGCTCTCATTTGAGTCAAAGGGCAGTGAAACTGGCTGAACAAACTTGTACAGGGGAAGGCCTCGCTGCTGCCTGTAGATGAGCTGTCGGATCCACTCTTGCTTTTTGACTCGTTTAGTTCTGATATGTATGAAATTCGATGGTAAATCGTTTATAAACCCAACTTTGAGCTAAGTGAAATCTGCACCCAACCACCAAAGTATGAGGCCAAACTGCTGCAACTGCATTGTGCATGGATTTTTCGAAGTCCATAACGCACATGGCGGGGGCAAATTCGCAGACCTCATACATGGTTGTATCAAGACTGCCGATTCGGAAAATGAATGTTTTCATTCTGGAAGTAGAACGTCAAGGGTCACAAGATAAGAAGCAACCACAATGGACTAGTTGGGGAGTAGAACGCTATCATCGGCGGGCGACCTTTCACTTTTCCTGTTTCATGGGGAGTAAAATGTACGACCCCCAAAATAAAGAGGTACACTGTTAAATCGATTTCGACGGTTAGGCCATCATCAGTAACAAACAATAACTGAAGATACATTAGAAAGGACACAGTTTTTATAGTAACAGGTGAAGGGAGATTGAATCCCATTGGTCAAGAGAAAGGAAAGGGGCAGGAGGTACAACCAATTAAGTGCAAACAAGGTGACGGGGGATTATAGCTAATTAGATGAAGTGAAAGGGGGGAAATAACTAAATACCTATGGTTTCAACATTGTAAAGGGATAATTCCAAGCTTTATAAAAATGGACCTATTAGTGGTGAAATATATTGAGATATATCCTGAACATTGAAATCAATTCTGAACATCAATTGAACATTGAATCCAACCATAGTTACAATTTTGATTTGACAGACAGGGAAAATAAGGGTAAGCCAACATTTGCGAAACATCTTAAGGAATCCAATCATAGTTACACTTTTGCTTTGACAGATAGTTTGTAGAATTTCTTCATTTTTGTCCGAATGGAGGTATGTTGAATATACTTGAAAAATTTGAAATGATCAAAAGTGACAGGTAAATGTTTAAATGAGGATATACCTCAATATATTTCACCACTAATAGGTCCATTTTTATAAAGCTTGGAATTATCCGTTCACAATGTTGAAACCATATTTAGTTATTTCCCCCTTCCACTTCATCCAATTAACTATAATCCCCCGTCACCTTGTTTGCACTTAATTGGTTGTACCTCCTGCCCCTTTCCTTTCTCTTGACCAATGGGATTCAATCCCCCTTCACCTAATATGTCCCCTTCCCCTTCTAATGTATCTTCAGTTATTGTTGTTACTGATGATGGCCTAACCGTCGAAATCGATTTAACAGTGTAACTCTTTATTTTTCGTGGAAATAGACAACGTTTTTCACTAACTTCCGTCCAGAAGATATAACGATACAATGGATGGACCCCTGGACATATTATTGGTCTAGTAGGCAATGATCGAGCCGACCATGCTGCCAAAATTGGAGGCTGTGAATATTGTTAACGTTTACACAATGGCTCTACAGGCCATTGAACAGATTTCAGTGGATGAATGAAAGGACTCGTATGACAAGTATTCCATCGAAAAAGGAATCCACCACTACGCGTTAATGGGACGAGTGGAAAAACGGCCCAAACTCCTCAACATGCGACTTCCACGAAGAGAGTTAATCCAAATAATCCGCTTGAGTAGTGGACATGGCCAACTAAACCGATGCCGCTTCCAGATCAACCTCAGCAATACAGCGAAGATACAGTGGACGATGTTGTTCATAGAGAGGAACATTGCCCACTATATGCGGAAGAAAGAGCAGCGTTGTCACTCGTTAAAAATGACCAATACCTCACACTACCTTCGTCACGCTACAAACAGTGACTACAATTGAGTTGAATGTCTGAAAGTTCTAATTCAGAATTGATAAAATTTTTCCAAGTTATGTTCTGCCTGGAAAAAAGCGTTCAGGGAAGTTTGCTTTGTTCGTGTTCTCGTCTTCATCATCATTGTCCAACTAACATGCACTAGTCAAGCTTAAACTGTGACATAGCTGAGCCTAATAGTTAAATTTATATTTCATAGCTAGGATATTAGTCAAATGAAGTTTATCAATTACGTTAAATGTTGAACTAGAACATTCAAAAATTTGTGCTGAAAATTTTACTTAAGTTTAAGATTTTATTTTACTTAGTTAAGACCTCTTGCTCAATTTCCATTTGAACGATGAGGGGTGATTGATTTCGATTCGTATCACGACATATTTTATGATACCTACTTATAATGCATGAATATTTATGTAATTAACAAATTATGAGCTCTGTCTTTACTGTAATCTAATAGCTGTATTGTTTGAAGAAAAGTGGAAAAGGGATTCTATGTCTTCAGACGGACTGTGATGTAGTTTAATATTCTTATCCTACGTTTCTGCTATCACACGTGAAATTGAAAAAATGCATAAATCCATTATTGTAATACCCAAAAGGTTTATACTAATAAAAGATTTGAATTGAATGTAACTCTGACCTGCGATTATTGTATTATTTTGCAGGTTAACTGGCTGAGTACGAGAAAATTGGGCGGAGGAATGCCCGACCCAATGAACTATCGCCCTCTCCAGGATCGCAACAATCGGGAAGTTTACATGATGAGAGCTTCGTATTCAACGAACTTCATCCCCGGTCACCTGGCATCCACCCAAAGAGGCCACGCTGCAGCTACCGCCCCCAGCATCGCACTGATGCTGACCGCAATTTCATTGTTTTCCTTCCGATCATGTTGATTTTTTTTTAAATGGATTTCGATAAGTCCAACCTGAACTTGCTAGTCACTACTCCCAACGTAACATACATTGCGAATGTTTCTACGTCTTGGTGGTTCCCAAAAACGAATCCTCAGCTCAAACGTTTCCCGTGAAACTGAACATTATAGCTGAGCTATCATCTTTTGTCCATAACAATATCGATTTTAAATTGAAATTTATCATTAAGCCCGGTGTTATTACAACAGCTGAGGCCACAGTCACTCTGGACGCTGTAAATGTTGGTGTTGTTTGCATCGTTCCAACTACGTTGCTGATTTTTTTTAATGATCTTCAGTGTTCCCGTTTTACAGTCCAAAAGAACATCACCTAATCACTATCTAACAAGCACTCCGCCGATGTAACGATCAGCCTGGTTAGTAGTGTCAAATAAACCATTAATCCTAATTGCTGATGTTTTAATGTTACAGAACTCGGTATCACTAAACAAGTTTATCCATCACAAGTACGTCATCAAAATAGGTGCACATACTTTTTGTATGACTCGATTCAGACACTAGACAGTGGGGGCAGGCCGGATTCGAGTCACGATCGCAGCGCACCAGTCCAACTAATCTGAATTTTCACTAAGGGATTGACTACTTGATGTCATGTAATTTTGAGATACGAGCTTGTGAACATCCAAACCACCAAAAGCGATACACATTAACTAAACTATATTGGATCGAACCCACCTCCATACCGCCAGGTTCGCTGCGCTCGCGATTCGAATCCGGCTGTGCATCGTATCAACAGAAATTAATGCATTATTGCAAAAACCCGTAGAATTATTAAAAAATACTGAGGCAAAACTATAACAAACAGGGTATAGATTTAAATCCTTTTTAGATTTGTGAAGTACGAAATTGCAATATTGGGAACCACTTCCGTAGATTTAATAACTTGATAGTTAAATTTAGACGATTATATCTCTATCCTATCCCGATGGCTGTTTTCCATTTTAGATTTAAGGAAAAAACTGTCAAACTAAAAATTGTGTTTAACGTTTAAGGTAATTATGTTGTTTTTTTTTTGGAAGGACAATTTAAAATTCATGGTTGTCGCGCATTAATTTGCATTATTGTAATAAGTTGGGCTTCCGCATTATGTGTGCTATAATAATGTTGTGATACAGATTAGGATGATGGTTTCAAATGGCATTTTGAAGAATACGAAAAATTTTTAAAGTACGGTCGTCACAATTTTGGTTTATTTTAAGTACGTACGATCGCGCCTGAATAATATGATGAGGAATATTTATATTTTTGAAACATCGTTGATCAATCTCTTATTAGGTACTAGGTACATTATAAAATTATTATTGAAGATAAAACCATTAGAAATATTAATTTCTATGATTGTTAACTAGGTATCCTGCGTGCCAAACGAAAAGGATCGCATTTAATGCGTGGTAATACAACATTTACCTATTTCCAGGCATCACATTCCTGATTTTACTTGTACGCATCTCGAGACGAACCTAAATTATGTATTTTACAAATATTCTTGGCTGCTTTGAATATAAACCCCTAATTAATTATTCAAATTGAAGATTTTCCTCCTATTTTTTTGGAGGATTGTGGTGTCGAATTTGGTTTGGTTAGCCTAAGAAAGAAGGTAAACTACGAGAAATTCGACCCTAACTGAATGTGACAATACAATTGAATGAAAGAACAAGATTAGAATGAAGTTTGGGTGTGAACCTGTTAGAATGTTTTCCAAAATTTCATATTCAGGTATATAAATTTGCTTTAATAAATTTGAACACGAATTCACTTGTAAGAATCAAGAAGGCAAGTAGAACTATGTTAAAACGAATATTGAGTGGAAACCTGAATTAATTAATTGGTAATGAGGTACTTGAAGGAATTGATTTTCATCGGAAGTGATGATGTATGTTGTTAGTCATTTTAACTCTAGAAAATTGATTTGACATTGCATTTTACGAGGAATTTGATAAAAGACTAAACAGGGTGTTTCCGAGTTGGTTCCCAAACGTCCGATTTGGCTCCCGCCTTCGAGACGCAGCACAATGGTTCAAAAACCCAATCTAGCTAGACAAAATTGAATTTCCGAGTTGAAAGATATGCCCTCAACAGGTCTTGACATGCATTCTAATAGGCCTGGACTAGGTGGAACTGACCAGTTATCATTTGTTTACGATCTGACGTGTCAGTGTATGCTGAGGAAAGCAGGAAAACGACGAATTATAACACTTGTTACTAGTTCTCTTCAGCTGTTTGAATAGTTATAAGTAAAAAACATCGGTCAAGTTGGGTGGGCAGTATAGCGTCTTCACATATTGTAGGACGGACTTATAGAATTAGTTACCAAACAAAGTTCGAGTCGAAATGATAAGTCGGCGTTACAGGAAATTAATGTTTGTGCATGCGCGCAGGCTACTATCAATCTGAAGGTAATACAATTTATAGAGGAAGGAAACGCAAATTTATTTATGGGGTCTGGGAGATAGACCGCACAATCCTTAAAAATTTCATAAAAATCCATTCTTATCCTAACTATCTCACGCACTGAAGCCTTGAAATTTTGCCGGCTTGAAACTCGTTCATAAGGCCTAGAACCACATCGCGCAGTTTTGCTGGTTTTTCGTTGGATTTCTTCTGTTGGTGCTGCGGAGCTTCAGATACATGTCACTCGGAATTGGTTTTAAATTTTCCATGAAGTCAAAACTATTTTGATATGAGGCCGTGAACTCTACGTTAAATTTAGAGTGGAAAAATTCGCAGCAGTTGGTCGTTCGAGATCCGGTGCTGGAAATATTTGCCCACATAGCTGGTGGGAAATTGGTGTGGCTGAGATAATTCTCACAAATATGATGGAAAAAAGTCCAGTCATGCAGCATGACCCCATGAGCGAATTTTTGAAGAAATCTTCGACATTTCAGTCGCTATTGATCGTGTAGAGAAATTTTAGTTTATGATTTTGATAGACAAACATGGAATCAAATTATTAAACAAGCACCTACTACCTACGTTTTAAACAGCATGGTTCTAGGATTGGTTATACAGGGATACTTCCATTAGAGTAGTTCACTCTGAATTTGGACAATGTTTCATGCAAATATTACCGATTTTTACAACTAGCGAACGGCATTATTTCGATTTTTGACTGATTTTTCAACTTTGAAATTTTTGAAAACTTGATACACATTCTTATAGGAAATTTTACGCTGATTCCGAATATACCACATGTTAGTATGCTGAAAAAATTATTTCGCACAACAAATCGCAAAAAACAGGCTATTTCGACATTTTTGACTACATTTTTGAAAATTTCAACCCGAAGATGTAATCCGATCATGCTGGCCAACGAACTTGAACTTCCGTTTTGTGTCCTTAATATTTTAAAATTTGTTTGAAGTTTCTAGCACAATTCTACGGACAGTTATCGTCTGGAATGACACATACATACATACATACATACATACATACATATATACATACATGCATAAAAAAATGCGTTAAACTTCAGAATAGCCTGAAACGGATTTCTGTATAAAACTTTTTCAAAAATTCACATTCTACAAATTTTGAGGCGAGAGCAATAACTTAATTTTCTTCAAAAATTCGCTTAAAAAAAAAAAAAAAAAAAAGTAATTTTTTTCCCTTTAGGTTTTAAAGCGTACAAGTCTTCAACAAAACACTCATTAACCTATTTAGGGGGAGGGGGGGGGGAGGCAATCCAAAAAAACTTCTTCAAAAGTCTAGCGTCCTTAAAATCCCTCGTCCACCCTACACTTTGAATTTTTCTCCACCAGGCTTGTGCAATGTGGAAACGGCATCCTCGAATTCCAACCCACGGCCATGAAGATTTCATTTCGGTCAAACTAATACGACTGGATTATCTCCTCTTAGAAGCCAGTTCGGTATCATCCATTAAACATTAAATTTATACTCATCATACTTTATACGCCGCAGTAATAAGATCGCTCGAGTTGACTTTCTGAGTAGAAGAGTTATTTGCTGTAATTGTAACCTCTGATCTGAGACTAATAGGACACCTAATAAATGTGGGCTCATCTTGCAATGTAGTTCGCCCACCTTATAATAGGGTCCATGCCGAATCGGGTTGCCGAAAACTGAAGTGACAAATGTGAGTCAGCAACGGAAATCTGTGGGATTTTATTTCTCGACATTCCTGATCGAAATCTGATGTCTACAGGAGGCTATTTAATTCAAGGTCCAAAGTATCTGTTCATGTTTTACATTGTGTACGGTTGTTTATAAATTGGAAGGCTGTGATTAAGTACCTATATCTTACCTACTTGTATCTTACCGACTGGCCGCATAACTAAATAATCAACGAATTTTCGTAGAAAATGCTATTGCAATGGGTCCAAAAATTTTAAAATGAAATCTTTTGACATTTTTCTTTAATCAATTAAATCCGTTTTTAGCCATTCCGAAACAAATTTAACGCTCTTTCGCAATAAAATTGGTAGTTATCTATTTCTTTCCACTCAAAGTGCTCAAATTTCAAAACAATGTAACGTTAATTAACGAAAATTCGCTCATACAATCATACTGCATGACTGGAACTTTTTTTGATTTTCAAGTTCCGTTTTACTGAAAAGCCTGTACGACATAATTGGCCAACCAATTGCTGCATGTTTCCGCAATATATTCGTATTAATAACTAGCCGCTCCGGCTCGCTTCGCTCGCAAGGTGTGGCTGTGTACATGCAATGGCCTTTTACCCCCCCATTCAGGTGTATTTCAATTGAAACAGATAGGGGATGTCGCTCGCTTCGCTCGCAAACGGTAGATCCCTGAGGTAGGTTTCATGTGTGTAGGGGATGTTGCTCGCTTCGCTCGCTCGGTAATTGAAACCCCCTAGTCGTGACCTTTCCTTTGAGCCCACACACAGATTTTCCAGTTTTTCTACCCCCCCCCCCCCCCTCACAACCACCCGTTACTGAGCAGGGGTTGCGCAATTTTGATGTGGCCTATATTTTGCGCCGGAAGTGGCTGGTCACATTAAAAAAGAATAGCGCAAATCGGTTAATCCGTTCAAAAGTTATGGAGGTACATACATACAGACACTTTACTTTATTAATATAAAGAAGAAGATAAATTAACTAATGTCATTAATCGTAACAAATTTTCTGGAGGTTTGTATTTATCAAGGACATTTAATAAATTGTGATTACAACAAAAAACAGTAGGTACCTACCTAGTTCCAGCTAAATTCCTCGACATACGTTGACGCCAAATCAGCTAACGTTCCATTAGCGATTATCCGGTCAATTTCTAGTCACATGATCGTGTAGTTGAGTGATTGACATATACAAACAAAATTTTGAACCGATTTATTTTTTCAATTTTTATTAAGTTGAGACAGTTTAGAGGGTTGAAAATTGGAAATCATCCGTCCATGAGTGGTATACCGTCCGTCCCCGTAGCTTTTTCGCTCAAATGGATGACTACATTTTGAGAAGTTCGTTTGAAAACTCACATAGCCTTTGATGATGATAGTAGAAACGACATCACTCGAAACGACTCTAAGAGGAGACATTTAAGGAAAACAGTTCATCATAAAATTTCAATCAATGTTTGTTGCTGTGCTGTTTATTTTTGGATAGTTTCAGTTTAATAAATTAAATGAGACCTCCGGGAGCACTGGCTGAAAAAAAAGTCAACACTTGTGAGAATAAAAATCAAAACAATTAACGAAATATTGAAATCAAGGAATTTTCTGTCACGAAACCGAATTTCATAAGTTACCTATTAATCAATTTATCAATTGGTGATTTATTGACAAGCAATTAATTTCGGAATTTTCAGTTGGCGCACAAAATGGTGTCAGTTTACGGATTTGGGTAGGAACTGTTTCAGTTTAAAAAAAGGAGGAATCCATTGTTGTGAAGTTCATAGAAAAAAACAGTCTCCAGTTAGCATGTATGAAAATAGTGTACAAGTACAATGTGTCCAGCAAGGATATAACGTTCAATGAGGAACTAAAATTTCTCCTGCTCCACTACTAAGCTCTGAAATTGCTTTATAAATATAGCGGAACGTCGGCGTAGAGGAGTTTTTGAATTATTTACCAACCCTCGCTAACCCTCAACTTCATTATTATACAAGTGGTCGAGAAAACTAACATGATAGTTCATAGAAAAGTCACTTCTATCTCCGAATTCGTTGCTGGAACGCTCCTAATAGAATCATGGGAGATGTAGCACTTTGTTGTCTGTGCATACATAATCCTTGAAACACTAATAACTTTTGTAATTATCTCCTGATGTCGATGTAATTTACAGGATGAATTTTATGATTTCCATATTGCATTTGGATGAATGGTAGGGTAGACCTTTCTCATAAGCATGTAGAATCGTTGCATCGAGTTACTTAGTAAAAATTGTAAAGAGTCATGTGAGACAGACCCCTATCAAACTTAAATTTGGGTAAGAAAGACTCCGGAAAATTTGAAGGAGACTTGAATTGGGGTAAGATAGATCTCAGTAAACTTGAAAGTGACAAATTTACTGGAATCTCCCAAATAAAAACTGATAGCACTCATAATAGATTGTTGAGTGAGATGAAGTGGCAGAAAGAGAATGATTATTTGGACTGATTGGTTACCCTATTTAGAAATAATAAACCATCGTTACTATCCATAGCGTTTTAAATTGTAAAAAGACACTGAGAGTGTTTGAATACTGGCTGGTGTTGAAGACCTTGATATCTTCCCCTCTCAGGTGCTACCATAATAATCATTACCAGCCTGTTCATTAACTAGGTATATACTCCCAAATGGAGGATATTTCGCTAAGTCCATTAAGTTTAACATGGGGCATATACTGGTGGCCACATTACATCATCGTGCTGGCCATCATTTCAACAATAGACCTTCACAATAGCGTCCATACCCGTGCGTAGTGTCTAATAACCGCTGGGAGCAATGATCATGTATGTCCCTATGAACGTTGTTATTGAACCCAAGCTGGTCTTTGTCCTCCACCACTGAGGGTTTTGTCCCCTCCACGTTGCTCAACTCCTAAAAGAGAAGTCAACTCGAGACCTTAATAGCCTATTCAAATGAGACACTTACCTTTTGATTGTTTGTCATCGGATTTCACCTGCCTTCATCACCGATACACACATTCATTGTTTGATTCGTATCCCCAATGTTTAGTCTTTCCTAAGAATGAATCATGGTTCAGCATGATTGAAAAAATGTTTAATATTGTATTATATCCGAGAAAAGAATTATATTTTTATGTGAATTGTTAATATTATGAATAAAGATTATGTGTCAAACACGATTTGTAAATCCATGCCTATTACAACTATTGTATGAGCATTTATGTTCAAATCTGCCTGCCAATGTGCAGACGAGTACCGAATTAGATTTGTTATACCTGTAGATCTCAAATAAAATGTGTCGTATTAAACTGTGTATTTTATTTTTACCTACTTGGGTGTATTTCCAAAGTAGCTACTTCATCAATATTAGAAATTATGTAGCTTGTGTAAGTCACATTGATCGCAACATACTAAGAACGAGACGTTCACGAACAATCAAGTTGAGTCACGGGACTCTAGACCCTGACCAACTAATCTGAATTTTATTAAGGATTGACTATTTGATGTTATGTATTTTTGAGATGCGAGCATAGCGAACATCCAGACCACTAATCTAAGCAAAGAACTGATCTGTGTAAAATCTCATGGCGACAGGAGCGCTAGGAATGCAACGCGGTGGGTAGTCGAACTAAAGAGCAAGTCAGGGTCTAGACTCGACTTGATTGTTCGAGAACGCCTCGTCCTACCAAGATCTACGGGATACGAAGATTTGGTTGCTACCTGTAAAAATGTGGAATGTCGAGATATACGTACATGGATGGGTACCAAGAATACGTGAAACTCCTAAAATGACGTTTCACTATAACCATTTCTGCATTCCGCCAGACATTTGAACTTATTCTTGAATCAACCAGCGATTTTTTTTTTTTAAGCAAAGTTTCATAGATGATTAAGCTATTGCAATGGTTTCAACAGTTTTTTTTTATCATGAAAATGTTCAAACAATTGTCACATGGAAATCCGTTTTGTGGCAGGCTAGGTAAATTGTGTTGTGATTTTAAAATTGCGCTCAGCGAATCTAGTGTGCGAATTTGAAAACGTCTGCCGATTTGGATGCGGCACATAGCTTCCGCATTCATTGAAAAGTTTTAAATGTTCTTACAAAATTGCATAGCGTAAAAGAGTGAAATAGAGTGAAACGTCATAATTGGTCAATTAAGAAACGAAAAAATAATAATCAATGTAATGTACGTTTGCGCATGCGCAGAATGAACTGATGAGTTGAGAATAATGAAATAGGTATGGGACCATTTACAACGCGCATTCAATGACTCATGCTTCATGAGTCATAAAATCGGAAGAAAACTGTGGAAATTAAGGTCGGTGCAAGGCTTTCACATTGGCGCATGCGCTGTAGCTGTTATTGATACAATAATGTTGAAATTGATATAAGATAATCAAATCAGGATCCCCCAACTATCATCCAAATTTGAGCGAGATCGGACGACTAGGTGGTGAAAAAAAAAGTCCAGTCATGCAGCATGACCCCATGAGCGAATTTTTGAAGAAATCGACATTTTAGTCTCTATTGATCGTGTAGAGAAATTTTAGTTTATGATTTTGGGTCTGCGTGCTAGTACGTACATAAATAGAACTTCTTCATAATTTCATGGCTGATATTTTCTAAGCCACAGTCAGTATTAAAGCTACATCAAGTCCTAAAACAGTTGAGCGTAAAACATAAAAGAGAGCGACCGAGAGAATCGGAGGACGGAATATTTCACAGAGTAAACTCATCAGTTGTGATTACATTTTTTTTTTAACACAGAATGTGTTTTAGCCATGGACTAAGTAACTAGCCGAAAATGGAACGCGGGATGGTAACGAAATGTGTGACGGATGATTTTCACGTACAACCGAGTCGTTGCTAGGGAAATGGTACTTCGTCGTTTTTCATCCCACAAAATTCGTTGACCATTCGTTCGAAAGCTCTCGATTTATCCAACAATATTATGTTAACTACTGCGAAGTGCGTGTCCAACAAACTGAGTTATGAGCATGGTTATATAAATAATTGTTTACACACAGGTGATCATTCTCAATAATTGATATTGTGAACATGATTGCAACCGCTTGTTAATTTCTGATGATTTCATTGAGCTTGTGTTTCGATGATTTGATTCATAGCAGGTGATCTGAGTATTACGAAAACGGTTTGATTTGTGAAGCGGAGGTTAAATAATTTGAATAGGTAATTTCTATACTTTACACTCTAGGAAGCTGTAATTTCGTTTGTAGCCTCTTTAGGACATTTACTTGACGATGCTCAGGGTCCGGATCAGATGTGTGGCTCTTAAAGCTAATTTCTATGCTTTACACTCTAGGAAGCTGTAATTTCGTATGTAGCCTCTTTAGGACATTTACTTGACGATGCTCAGGGTCCGGATCAGATGTGTGGCTCTTAAAGCTAATTTCTATGCTTTACACTCTAGGAAGCTGTAATTTCGTATGTAGCCTCTTTAGGACATTTACTTGACGATGTCCAGGGTCCGGATCAGATGAGTGGCTTTTAAAGCTAATTTCTTTACTTTACACTCTAGGAAGCTGTAATTTCGTATGTAGCCTCTTTAGGACATTTACTTGATAAATCGCTCTTGATTTATCACGAATTTATTTCGTATTTTTTTTCGTAGTTTCATACTATAACTACCATATAAATTGATGTTATAAATGAATAGTAAACAATGACGCTTGTTTGGTTGTCACTTGGTTGCGCGACAACGCAAACACATTCTGTGTTTCAATAATTTCGTCCGAAGTATGTAAATAGAGGTAACCGGGGGTCCAGGGGGCTTGCCCCCTGGCGAGGCGCGGAGCGCCGAGTTTTTTTTTTTTTTTTTTTTTTTTTTTTTTTTTTTTTTTTTTTTTTACAAGCACCTACTACCTACGTTTTAAGCAGCATGGTTCTAAGATTGGTTGTACAGGGATACTTCCATAAGAGTAGTTCAATCTGAATTTGGACAATGTTTCATGCAAATATTACCGATTTTTACAACTAGCGAACGGCATTATTTCAATTTTTGACTGATTTTTCAACTTTGAAATTTTTGAAAACTTGATACACATTCTTATAGGAAATTTTACGCTGATTCCGAATATACCACATGTTAGTATGCTGAAAAAATTATTTCGCACAACAAATCGCAAAAAAACAGGCTATTTTGAAATTTTTGACTACATTTTTGAAAATTTCAACCCGAAGATGTAATCCGATCATGCTGGCCAACAAACTTGAACTTTCGTTTTGTGTCCTTAACATTTTAAAATTTGTTTGAAGTTTCTAGCACAATTCTACAGACAGTTATCGTCTGGAATGACACATACATATATACATACATCCATACATACATTAAAAAATGCGTTAAACTTCAGAATATGATTCAGAATAGCCTGAAACGGATTTCTGCATAAAATTTTTTCAAAAATTCACATTCTACAAATTTTGAGGCGAGAGTAATAGCTTAATTTTCTTCAAAAATTCGCTAAAATGGTGCAATTACATTCGTGGTGTTCAGCGTGAAGTATTGAGTAAGGAACGATGAAACTGATAGGGGACCTTCTACAGCCTAACCCGCACATCCCCCGAAAGTTTCATGCAAATCGGATGAAAACTGTGGAAAATAAGCTTGTTACAAGGATTTGCGGACACTCGACAGACACACAGACGCGGAACCAAAGTTGTTCAGAATGATCTTAAACGTAAAATGCGAGCGGAAATTTTTATTTTGGAGACCAAAAATTTTTTTTCCGAAAGTGAAAACTATGCTTCCGCTACCTATAGGTAGACTCGGAAGCAATATGCTTGATGTTGAGTAAACTTGAGCGTGATCATCTCTTTAAAACCTTGACTAACTGCTGCCCCAGCTAGGTATAAACACTTGGGGAATTCGCATCATATGCATGCATGATAGAAATTTCAATCCGAAACTGGCGGAGGATTGGATTTACTCCCACTATTACACCTGGCACTGATCGGATAAATCCGGTATTGTATCATCAACGAGGAGAGGTATGAGGTTGGCTGGTAGGAGCTGAGATGAACAACTAAGAAGTTGGAATTTCGATTGGTGCTTGTGACGCTCTGTGCAGGGAATTCGCGTCTTACAATAAAGTCAGACACGATGTTATGGAAATCATATAGCTACCCGAAAGTAATACTAACCTATCATAGGAAATTAAAACTCATTTCTAAACAAAATCCTATGAGAGCATGCACTGATTCAAACTTGGTATGTTATTATTATTATTTTTTATATTTTAGCGTAATTTGCGTTTAGTATATAATCTAAATATAATGTCGAAGATTCATTAGATAATCGCTAAATTACCTACATATAAACGAGAAGAACTGATTGATTAAGAATTGATTACAGACAAGAGTTATTTACACAGAATTCATTAAACGTTGTGTGATAGTTCAAAATGTTCATTTTTCATTAATTTGCTTGTTATTTGAATGATTAAGCAGTTTGTTGTGGCTCGGAAGGATGAATGATTCATTTTACGGCAATCATATCAACCATGCGAGCGTTAAAAAATGTGAGTGTAAAAACCCATTGGGATTTGACTCACATCGCGGGTGTAATTATGACTTGAACCTGGGCCTTGGGATAGCCAGAAAGCTGCCATTATTGCACCAGCTGAAGTGTAGAATGTAACGAGATCTATTCATTCGGATTGACGCGGGAATTCTCCTTGAAACCCAACAGGCATGGTTAAAATTGTTGGTAAGATTCTAGTATCTACATTGCACGTAACTCGATGACTTCACGTTAACTTACTGGTAATTAACCACACAACACTGGATTTCCATATCTACAATTGCAGGGTAATTGCCCGCTACCTAATTGGTTCTGGCGCAATTTAATTCGGAAGGATAATTTTGAGTTTCTCTTCACCTCTAAATATTTGACTGTTAAGTACCTACTTCAATAAAGTGATACCTACCTTCATTAAAATATGTAGGTACACCTACTCATATGCTATACACATTCAAAGACTAAATCAGACTTCAAAGAAAGTGTGTTTCTCCATAGCCATTCAAGTTCAATTTCAATTTATTTATTTGTCTTAATACAGATGTAGGGCAAAGACCCCTTTAGTTATCTGTACAGATAAATTAACATTAAAAATGGACAGATGGCTCTAAATATACAAAATTACAAAGTTTTTTTCAAAAATAAGAGAGGGAGAGAATAAAATTAGGAAGAGAGAAGGAAGTAAGGAAATATTAAGAGAGAAAAGGAAAAACGCACCAGAAGTGAGGTGAAGTAATGAAGAGGTGAAGGAAGTTTGGCTACTGATCCCTGAAGTGCTGAAGTACTGCGCCCACAAATGACCCAAGCGAGCACAGCCCACGGATAGAGACAGGAAGGGAGTTCCAAACCCTCTCTCCACCGACCCTCATGGAGTTGCTGAACTAGCGGCATCTGGTGAAGGTCTGCCTAAGAGCCGAAAGCCGAGGAGAAAGTCCACTCTGAAACAGCCCTGAAAGGTAGGAAGGCACAACAAAGTTCTCAGGATGGACCAGTTTGAAAACAAATTTCAAATATTGTGCCTTCAGATAGGGAACAATTCCACAGCCCAGGAGCCTATTGGCATGCTGAGACACATGGCCCCTTAGCTCCAATCCATATGCGTATCTCACACAGCAGTTTTAGGCAATATCTAATTTACGTGTGGATGATGCATCAAGGGAGTTAATAAACAAAAATTGGCCATACATGAACAAGGGGATTAGAAGAGCTTTAACAAGAGTGATTCTTAGGGCCTCAGGGGTGAAATTTCTGAATTTTCGTAGAGTGTAAAGGGATCCGTAGACTTTCCTGCATATAGAAGTGGTGTGCTCACTCCAAGTCATGTCGTGGGAGAAATTATCCCAAGGTTCTTCACCATCCTGCTTTAAGGGACCATATAATCACCTAGGAGAATTGGGGAGAGAGAAGATGAGTCCAGTGGAGTATGAGAGAATATTATGGCCTGAGTTTTACTGCGATTTAGCTGGAGAGAGTTTAGTTTTGCTTATTCCGAGACCCTTCATAAGGCAAGATTCATTCTGCTGATGGCCCTTGAAATATCATGCCTAGGACATGTCAGGTATAATAGCACATCATCCGCATACTGCTAATACTGCAGACCGTGCAAACAGGATATAATGTCATTAGAGTACATCGAGAAAAATAGCGGTCCAAGCACCGACCCCTGAGGGACACCTGAGTGGACATGCAGTGGTTAGAGGTAGAGCCACCAATGCGAACGGATTGAGTCCCATCAGAGAAAAAAAAGAAGTGACTAGCTTACAAGCTGATGTTGTGAATTTAAAGGTGTTCAGCAGTTTGATTCCAGTTTGATTGTTGACCATTGATTCCAGAAATACATCAGAGTTTGGATAAGTGGGCCTATTAAGGATAAGTACCGATCAGAACAATAAGTTCATTGAGATGGTTTTCTGACAATGTTACGCCCCAAAAATATATGGTACCTCAGTCCGAGTTCAAACCTCTTCGACTGGGAGAGTTTAATGGGGGTTTGGTGGGGGTTTAATTATTGAATGTTTTGTCTTATTTCGGATCCTACTGACTGCGCCAACTGTTACGGCCAAAAAATATTTAATACCTCGGACAGAGTTTGAACTCCTGTCCTTACTACTAAGGAGAAATTTCTCTTTAGTTGCACACACTTTGGATTGAGATATGCCGATGCTTTGGGCCGATTTAATCAAACCTCTTCGACTGTGAGAGTTTTTCCGTGAACTTAACATTTCCCTGGAGTCGAATACCTGCCGTGTTGGTTGGTTTGGGGTTAGACGAATGACAAGGTGAAAACTGCAGGTCGTTGGCTCAGCAGATGCTCGCTGGAAGAAGTCGAGCAGTCAAGTGAGGTCATTGTCGCAGTGTGTTTTGACTCAAGGGAGTGAGGAAGTGAAAGATGCTACGCCAGGGAATGTGAAGTTAACAGTCTTCTGATTTGAGAGGGATTTAATTAATGATTGTTTTGTATTATTTCGGATCCTACTGACTGCGCCAACTGTTAGGCCCAAAAAATATTTGATACCTCGGACAGAGTTTGAACTCGTGTCCTTACTTACTAAGAAGAAATCGCTCTTTAGTTGCAACACTCCCACGGGTTGAGCAATGAGGCCGATTTAATCAAATCTTTTCGACTGTGAGCATTTTCCTTGAGCATAATAACAAGGCCAATGCACACGTGTGATGGTTGTTGTACAAATATCTCCTCAGTTGTGAAGACATTCAAATCTCCTGGGAGCTGTGCTTTGGTTGAACACTGAGCGACAGTGGTTTCCAGAGTCGTGTAAGGGGGCATTAAGCAAGCTGGATATAAATAGGCATTCATCAAGCTTTGGAGACTCATAAACGGGGATCTTTTGGCGTTGGTGCATGGGTTCCTGAAAAATAACTGATAAGGTAAACGCACCTATAGTCGACAGTGCATCAGTAGTCGACAGTACCTCTAAAAAGTGTGAAAAGCTAAGAATGAGGACATGGTATAATGTTTGTAGTTATTGCTTTCGATCCTTTGATGTCTTTAGAATGTAAGATGGTAGGTTACCATGCAACAAGGCGGGAAACAATGAAACCATGGAAGGTTTCCGATCACCTCAACCGTTTTTTCATTCGCGTGTGCCGACGCTTACACTCGCAGCTAAGGACTCACTTGATAAGTAAGCATTTTTCACCTCTTACTACTTGCTATTTAATCATTAAGTTTGTTTTTCTGTGTTCTTGAAGGTTTCTAGTTCACGTTTATTCAGTTCATTCAAGTATACAATGATTTTATATACGAGTTTCCATGCATGTCGACTACTGAAACAAAATTGGCTAGGTTTTTAGTAGTTGACATGGGGTTGTCGACTTTTGAATCATCTCAAAATCTGATCTGAGTCAGTATTCGACACTTTAGGTTTTCTACCAAAGTTGTGGTGTATTCTGAAGTTCCAGAGTAGGTAGTAAGTATTTAATAATTTGAAAAGGAATTTATTCAAGTGTGAGTATTTTTGTGTGCAGAATTGTGATGAACAACGGCACAACGGCTGGCAGGAAGAGAAAAAATACAGCACCCCAGCCACCTGTTAATAGAGATTAAACTCCTCAAGAAAAGGAATGAAAATACTTCAGTACTCCAAAGAGAAGATAATGCAGGCCATTGAAGATGTGAAAAATGGATTAAGTGTATATAAAGCTGCTAAAACCCCACAAGGGGACTATATAACATCAAACTCTGAACTGAATCCTACTGATATCATTCCTGGTTTGTCTTCGTCACACCATTCTATTAATGTTATTCCTGTTCCATCCTCGTCACACCATTCTATTGGTGTTTCCCCCTTGTCTATCTTTGTATCAATCAGCAGGGTCAAGCGATAAAACCGTCATGCTACCATTTGAGGAACCGAGTCCCTTCAAAATTGCAAGATTTTTTCCTAAGAAGGTTAAATGGGCTAGAACTGGGAAACTCAAAGAGAGGAAGGCCAGGTTTCGCGACGTTACCACATCAGAAAGTTGGCAAGAATACCACAAGAAAAGAGTGAAAAAGGAATGGGTGCTTCCGTTTACAAGTTCTGAAGGAAATCAAAATCAGTTGGCAAATGTTCGTCCCATTGTTGATGGAGTAGACCTATTGAGCATGAACAGTCCCACTGAATGCATCAATAGAAGTCAATGATGAAGAATTTGATGCTGAGTGCCTAGCACTGCTGAATACTGTCGATTCAATCAAGGATCAGGATCCTGCTGACAATTCATTTAGAATTACCAACGATGGCATTGTGTTAGTGAGAAGAACAAATTCAGAAAGCCAGGTGTTCAAAGTCACTTCCTTGATTGAAGACAGTTTCATTGGAGTTCCTTGTGTCCCAATGAGGAGAACAAATTTGTTCAAACTTAGAGAAGAAGGACCTCAATTGATTTTTTTGAGAGATGTTGTTGAAAAGTTGAGAATTTTGTTGATGGAAGACTGAAGAGAAAGTCAGTTGAGGTCTTAGCCATTTTAATTAAATAGACGAACACCTACTAATTTGCTTTATTTAACTTTTATTGATCTCTAAGTAAATCTAGGTCTACCTATATCAAGGTAATGTTTTTAATTTTACATTGTTTATTGCCTACTAACAAGAACATAGTTCCTACTTAGTGGCTGGTGTACTTACTATTGTTTTGTGATATGATTTAAGTACAAGTACCTATTTGGATTTAGCTAGTCTTAGCTTTTTGTGAGAGATTTTATGACATCACGTTGTAATATTTTAAAGTCTTTTGAGTAAATTGCATTTTTTATTCAGCAAAGATTTACAATAATGTACTTGTACTGAGCTGTGATTAGCAAATTAAAGCCTGACCCTACTTAGTGAATAAAACGAATATTTATTGAGTAAAATGAAGTTTTATTGGGAAAATAAAGAGAGTTTTAAACCTGTCGGCTATTGATACACAGCCACTGTCGACATTTAACGCACATGTCGGCTACTAATGCAAAACCACTGTCGACTTCTGAAGAATTCGTTCCATTTACTGTCGACTACTAATGCAAAAAGGTAAGTTGGGGAAACTCATTTTTAACATTTTAAACACGAATTTGAAGAAAATATGCACTTGTCATTAGTAAGGAAGGAGCTTGTGTACACACTAAAGGGGTTTGCAACTTGAAAGAATCATTTCAAGTAGGTCAAAGTTGAGCCGAAATGACGAAATTTCCTCAACATGTCGACTACCGGTGCGATTACCTTAAAGCAAATAGGGATCTACAGATCTATAGCTACTATTGCTCCAAAACGGTGAGGGTGTATTTATCGCCCATTGGTGAGTGAGGCGAGGGTGAGGAAGGGGGGGGGGGAAGCGAGGTTAGATCTGGGGGTTAGATTTGTATACTAGGATGATTCTGTGATACCCACCTGGGTGCGCTCCTTAATTGCACTTTTTTCCCTGCCTCCTGTCCAACATGTTCTTCTTCAGTGAATGGGGCTCCGTTTTTGCATTCAGTGATGGTGGCGCAGTTTTTCCTAGAGATAAAACCTTGAGAAAACAATGGATTCCGGTGATCTGCCAGATAAAGGTTTGTCGTAAAAAAAAAAAAAAATAATAATAAATAAATAAATAAAATAAAAAATAAACTAATAAATTGACTATTAATAATATTTTCGCTGTACTATATTTCAGAAGCTGAATGTATGATCGATGAAAAGATGACTCCCCTTCCTCTGGTAGACAAGAAAAAAGGCCAGCAAATCCCCATCAATAAGCCAAAAAGAGGCCGAAAGTGTGTATACAACAGATGAATTTATAACCCTTTCAGTGTGTCACTGCCGGTGCTGGTAAGCGTCCCTCACTGAAACTTTTGCTCTTTAATATTTCACACGGGCCCTGATTTTCACTAAGCCCTTACAACCCAGCTGAGACATATATATGTTCCAAGCAGTGTCTTTCCCAGTGGGACAAATTTCGATCCAGCAACAGATTACCTACCGCTTCGATTTCTAAAATATTGGCTTCCATTCCTGAAAAAAGTAGGTATCAAATTTTGTACTTCCTCATCGCCCCGAAAGGGTTACTAAAAGGGGAATTTACGTAATTGGCCTGAGAAAGGTTTGTTGAAACTCGCCCATCAAATATTCTTTACGAATCATGAATAAGTATACGTAAGTGTATACTTAAAAAGTACGTATACGTAAACAAAAAAAAAAGTGTGCTGGAGCAGTATCCTGAAGAAGTACCCTGACGATTTCATGCAGAAAGTTGTAATACAGGTTAGTAATTATTCGTTGACTAAAAGTACAATAAGGCTGTGAATGGTCCTCTATTAATTTCATACTTCTCAAATTGATTACCGCATTCTACGCATGCGCAATCGCAAATTACTTCAAGTATAATTTTTTCACGCCCTAGTCGTCCACTCTCATCCAAATGTGGTGCATAGATGTGGGACGATGGTTTAATTATTCCATATTAATTTCGACATGATCGCATCATTAGTTGTTCCTGCGTATGCACGAAAGTTTAATCCCAGAAACAAGTTTAATTTCTAGTTTTCATCAGGTTTTGATGACATTTTTTGGGAAAGTGCGGGTTAGGCTGTAGATTGTTCACTACCAATTTCATTTTTCTCAAATCATTGCTCCATTCTGCGAGTGCACTAACGTTATTTATTACTTCAAGCAGAATTACCACGTTACCTAAATGACCGATTTTGACGTTTTACGTTAACTACATCTTATATTCCGCTATTACTATATGGGGTTTTTAACTATTATGTAAACCATTTCACTTAAACTGTAAACCACTTATGTTATTTTCAGTTGGTAAGTATGTACCTACTTAAATATCGTTATACTGAGATCAGGGGGACTAGTAAAATGTAGATGTTTTCATTAATTGCATTAATTTTCCCTCAGCAGGCGCCTATATCTTCGCAGACATATTGATGTCAACCTCCAGATCTGCAATTTGAAATGGACCTCCTTTGTAATATTAAGAATTCAATATCAGCCCAACCCCACGTGACGCACAAGGTTTTATGTGATCGATGGGTAGGTACCACAATAGATATTGGTATATATTGTATTGGATATAGACATATATTGGTTGATGATTTTGTAGTTTTTTTCTTTTTATAGTGAACGGAGATGAGTGCTTACCTATTGACGATGGCGTCCGTTTAGTGTTTTGTAATTAGGAATCTTGTATTCGCCTCCAATTATGAGGTTATACTAAACCAGTAATACTGGAATAGGTTGCGGGCCAGCATCTGTGGCGCGTGCACCTACCATGAAAAGATCATGGTAAAATTTCAAATTCATAGGCAAGTACCTACTGAAGAAAGGTAAATAATCCGGAAGAAAAAATAGGTATTTTATTCCAAATCGGAAACCAATCAACATTCTGAAGATAACAAACCTTCTTCTTCCGGATGTGCAATTTCGATTGATGCTTTCCCACTGTAATGGTTGTGAGGTTGGAAAGAAGAGACCTACGTATTATCTTTTTATTTTTATTCTTAAATTTCATTTATTGGATCGGTATATTATGAAACAGATGAAGATGAAGTACCAGAACAATGTAGATAATGCGTAAATCCAGAATTATTGGGAATCGTGTTGAATTTTGTTTTCGAGTTGAAATGAACTCTACAACATAGAGTCCATCGATTTAACTGTCCTTTGATGGACAGGTGGCTTGAAGGCCAGTAAATAAGTACATATAATCCCACAAAATAAAGTTCATTCTTCTACCTCTTTATCAAATCACTCTTCAAAAATCAAAATTTCTCCCAAGTAGTTGTTGCCACACAATAATCTCATAAATTTTTCGTCCAATAAACTTCAAAAGCAGGTCATATAAAATCCAGCATAATCAATAAAGAAAAAACTTGATATAGGGCTGACTGTAAACCTTTATTCAGGTCTAACCTGATTTTAACGGTACCAGGAATTTACATAGATGAATTTTTGCTTTTTGTGAACAATCACACTGGTAGATATGAAAATGTTTCTCCTACGTACCAAGTGCGACACTCAGATGATTTATCGTTGCCATTTCATAGAGTGTTTGCATCCAGAAATTCATGTAATTGGTGGGCAATAAAATTTTTCAATTCAGTCCCGTCAAATATTCGCTCACTCCCATCAAAGCAATTTAAAAATACTATCTCCAAATTTCTTTCCTTATGATTTTAAAGATTATTTTGCTTTTGCACATTGTATGACAAGTGCAGTGATTAAGACTGACGAAGTGTTGTCACCTCGTTTGTATATTGTTAGTTTTAGGCTTGACTTTGCAGCCTTGTAAATTATATGTAAGCAGCCGAGGAATTTTTTTAAAGAGTACTTATTGTTTAGGTT